>VWZZ01001878.1:99310-206878 GCA_013399095.1 Psophia crepitans
CGAGTACTGTGTCCAGTTTTGGGCCCCTCACCACAAGAAAGACATCAAGGCCCTGGAACATGTCCAGAGAAGGGCAATGAAACTGGTGAAGGGTCTGGAGCATAGGTCTTATGAGGAGTGGCTGAGGGAACTGGGGTTGTTTAGTCTGGAGAAGAGGATGCTGAGGGGAGACCTTATTGCCCTCTACAACTACCTGAAAGGGAGTTGTGGTGAGCTGGGGGTCGGCCTCTTCTCACAGATAACTAGTGACAGGACAAGGGGGAACAGGCTGCAAGTTGCACCAGGGGAGGTTTAGATTGGAGATGAGGAGAAATTTCTTCTCTGAAAGGGTGGTCAGGCATTGGAACGGGTTGCCCAGGGAGGTGGGGGAATCACCATCCCTGGGTGTGTTTAAAGAAAGGTTGGATCTTGTACTGAAGGACATGGTTTAGTGGGTAATAGGTGGTGGAGGGATGGTTGGACTGCATGATCCTTGAGGTCTCTTCCAACCTTATTGATTCTATGATTCTGTGATTCAAGTCCTGTGTTCAGTTTTGGGTCCCTCACAACAAGAAGGACATTGAGGTGCTGGAGCATGTCCAAAGAAGGGCACCAAAGATGATGAAGGTTCTAGAGCACAAGTCTTATAAGGAGCAGCTGAGGGAACTGGGGTTGTTTGCCCTGGAGAAAAAGTTTGAGGGGAGACCTTATTGCTGTATACAACTACCTGTAATGAGGTTGTAGCGAGGTGGGTGTTAGCCTCTTCTCTCAAGTAACAAATGATAGATTGAGAGGAAATGTCCCCAGGTTGTGCCAGGGGAGACTTAGGTTGAATATTCGGAAAAGGCACTTCACTGAAAGTGTTATCAAGTATTGGAACAGACTGCCCAGGGAAGTGGTTGTGTCACCATCCCTGGACTTATTTAGAAGACATGTTAGATGTGGCACTTACGGACATAGTTTAGTGGTGAACTTGGCACGGTTACGTTAACAGCTGGACTCGATGATCTTAGGGGTCTTGTTCAACTTAAATAGTTCTCCGAGTCAATGATTCTTATATGTCTAAGTTACTGAAAATGGCATATTATAACACATTTAATAAAACACATGTCATCATCAGGGTTACAATTCATCTGATTTTAAGATGTCCTTTAATCAACATTGCTCCAATGTGGCAGAATGGCAATTATCCATAATAAATGTTCTTTTACTTTGTCTAATGTAAGAGACTAAGCAAAGCTACTGATTTTCTTAAAAGTTTCACACTGGGTAAAAGCAGCTTTTCCCCATATCAGAAATGAGGACATCTGAAATATGCAAAGCATGAAGCCTGCAAAAATACTTGCAAGGATGCCACCTTCTACTTAATATATGGGCCAGTAAAGACATAAAAGCATATGTGAATGTGTTGAAAAACAGCAAAGTAAGAAAAAAAATGGAAAAACATATAAGCATATGTTTGATATATTTAAAGTACATATTTAAATATTTTAAATATATGAACAAACATACAGATGGATTGGCCATATGGTTTTACTGGGACCAACATACACAAACTGTCCAAGTAATAATCTAATTCTTAGAGATGATATTCTGGTTTTGGCTGAAACAGAGTTAACTTTCTTTCTAGTAGCTGATAGGTGGTATAGTGCTCTGGTCTGGGTTTGTTATCAGAATAATGTCAATAGCACATTGATGTTCTCAGTCGTTGCTAGGTAGATGCAGTGTCTACACTAAGTCAAGGACTTTTCAGCTTCTCACACCCTGTCAGCTTGGAGAGCACAGCCAGGACAGCTGACCCAGATTGGCCAAACGGATATCCCAAACCATATAAGATTATGCTCTGTGTTTATGACAGGGGAAGCTACCTGGGAGGCAGGATCACTGCTTGGAAACAGGCTGGGCATTTGGGTTGTTGGCTTTTTCCCTTCTGTTATGATGAGCAATTGCTTTTGTCCATCACTATTATTGTTATTGTTATTATCATCATCATCATTATTACCATTGCTGTTGTTACTATTGTTAGAATATTACTATTATTGTTGTTGCTGTTGTTGTTAGCATTTATTGTCCTATTAAACTGTCTTTATCTCAACTCATGAGGTGTTTTTTTTCATTTTCCTATCCATCGCCTTGGTGAGCAAAGAAGTGCATGAGTGGCTACATGGTGCTTAGCTACCACCTGCAGCAAAAGCAGGACACACAGGTGTCTACATGGTGCTTAGCTACCACCTGCAGCAAAAGCAGGACACACAGGTGTCTGAGGACAGTAGTTTAATACAGAAAAAAAATGCCTAAGGGTTAAAGTGCACTGCATATGCAAGTATACAGGGGTATACCAGCCGTAAAACCAGTGACCTCAGTGGTAAGGATTTGTCTTACATGTTCACAAAATTTGATAACATCATAACAAATGTAATTTAAAAAAAAAAAATAATAATTTATTGCTCATTCCAGACTAAATATCAGTCTGGAACCAAGACAGCAGAAACAGCACAAAATATTCCAAAAACATAACTGCAGAGAGAATCCAACTCAGTATGGCTGGCAAATCTATGAAATAATGCATCATTTCAGAAAATCCCATCATCCAAAATAAACATTTGGCTATGGTATCAGTTTAGGACCAACAGATCAGTCTTTTTGAAATACATCCAACCCAATCTCCCAATCCATCAGAAACATAAAAAGACTCACCAGACCAGCAGAAGTGAGTGAGAAATGGTCAGTGAGATAAGAATCAATCAAGGCAAACATTTCTTACCTGGAGGTAGACTCCAAAAGAAGCACCATGAGTCATAGATATATTATTAGATAATTCTCCATTTCTAAAATTATTTCTTGCATTTGGAGCTGTGGTAACATACATTGCTTTTTTTTAATAAAAATAAAACCTGAGTGTACTGTACAAACACCAGCCTGGCAAATTATGTTTTATAGTAGAAGGTCTAGAGGGAGTAAAAAAAGGTGGGAGATCTCGAAGGTCAGTGCTTCAGATAACTTTCATTGAAGAACTTCGTATATTTGCTTTAGCAGTCTTTGTTTATTTCTTTGACTTTTTCAACATTTTGTCCAAGATCTCAGTGATACCAAGCATAGGTTTTGTCTTATTTATCAGCCAGGTTACCTGCGCAATTACTCTGGCATCATGTTTAAATAACCTCACCCTTGATGGGCAAAGCAAGGTTGCTGCTGACATATAAGAGATAGAAAATGAACATTGATTTTTGTAAATAACTCTTCTAACAGGCAGGTTATTTTTATTTCATAGCATCTATAGCATTTTCATTTAGCCAGTGTTTAACATGTCAATAACTCAGTCTTGAATCAGTAGATCACAGAGGCAATTGCTGCATTTTGATAATGGGTTTAAACCTTCATTATTATCAAATCATATGTTCATGTCTTATTTCATTCAGGGAACAGAATTAAGAAAAAAAAATGCTATGTTGAACTGAAGACGTGCAAATACTGTATACAGCATGTTGGTTAAGTCTGTGTGCACAAATGTGGATACATATCCATAGCTTTCAACATAGCAAGAAATGTGCTTATCTGCTTTACCACCTCTGGGTTAAGTGCCCTTTAACTAGAAAAAAACTATTTCCAGCATAAATTCTTTTGGGAATAAAATGTACCTGAAGAACTTTTATTTGAATCTCTAGTCCTTAACAAGGTCAGAGCACTTAAACTTCCAAGCATGGATTTCCATTTCAGCTGACCAAACCCTGTGATGTTGAGGAATTAACAAAAGTCACAGTATTTGGAATGAGAGTAAGATAAAAAGCAAAAGCTCCAGTGCAGCTTTCGAAATTCAAGAAATTTTCAGACAATCAGTGGAACTAGGACTAACATTAGCAAACAATTGTTTTGAGTTGGCATTTCCATCCCTGATGACAACCACACTTGTTGATGAAGATCCCAGCTAAGCTCCTGAAAAGGTATTCTAACCTTTGCAGCTTTTCTCCACAGAGATGTTAATATGTTAATATGAACAATAATAATGGAGGGTACTTGTCCTGCCAAAACATTGGAACCGTCAAGATGAGAAACATTTGGAAAAGATTTTAATCTATTACACCATTTCTCCTGCGAAATATCAGCCTAGTCAAAAGTAGGTGAGACACAAAATCATGAACAAATTGAGCTGATGCTGTGAGCAAAATTTCCTCAGCACAGTAAAAAATGAGTCAGATTATTCATCCAGAGTCAGGAAATCCAAGCAAATAGGACATAAGAGAGTGATATGATACTGCAGTTTTCAAAACTGCAGAATAATATTTATACTTGCCCTAAAAATCTTGAAATAATCTCTTGCCTGGTGTTAAAACAACCAGTGCAGTCATCACGTTGCAGAGTAGGCTCCATTTGTTGAAAGATAGTACCTGGGACTTGCATAGTGATTTTGGAACAAAATCAATCCACATGTAAACAGTTGCCAACTTCTTTACTCCAGTATTCAGGTACATTCAGAATGTAATTCGCTAATAATTTTCAAAGCATTTTATAAATGTGAGCTCATTAATCTAAACAGTATCATTATAAATAACTCATAGAATTATTTGTATTCTTCAGTTCAAAAACCACCAGGCACATGCCCTTGCCTGTTCTTGTGTCTGTTCTTTTAGCAAATGCAAATGTCAGAAAATGAATCGGTGTTTCTGCTATGAGAATCACTTGTTTCTTATTCTATATATTTAAATTGGTTTTAATCATCAACACTTCATATATAACACATCCTTTATCCCTCCCCACTGCACACACGCTCCAAGTTAATTAAAATAACTGAAATGAAACTACAGATAATTTGTTTTTTAAATAGACTGCCACATGCTCCATTTACATAAAACCCATTAGTTTGCTTTAAATACAAATTAGCTGCTGATATGAATTAAATCACGTATAAATAGTTCAGAATAGCCTCAAAACCACGCATTTTAATTAATATAACAGTTAACCAGATTTATCTGTAAGGTAATCAAGACTCTCACTCATTCATTTTTTAATACAATAGGCCAGAGAACGAAGGGCTGTCCTGTAACACCGTTATTTTAACAGTGAAATAAAGGCACAGAGGCACAGAATGCTTGGATTCAGGCACTGATAACAAATTATACTGTTTTAAAATTATTCTGCAACTAGGAAACCAGAGGCAATACGAACAAGATCTACATTATCGGAAGGAAATGAAGATGCCAAAAATCTTTTGAATCATTGATGTCTAGTTGTTGCAGAAAATTAGGAGTCTCATAAATGAACTATGAAGCTACTCTTTTCCCTAGCCATTCCAAACATAAAAGTAAAATACAATATGACTAAAGTAGTTTTTAAGACACTTCTTAAGTAATTGTCATGTGACAAAAACAGTCATTCAAAGCTCAACACTCCCAACATCTCTCTCCAAGAGCTACAAATACCAGAAAATAGTGTCATACCTAGGTAATCATTTCCTCATCTTCAAAACTGGGTATAATAATACCTTCTTTATGTGGGAGTTCTGCACTTAGTGAGTGTATTAAAAGAGAACAAAACACTGCCAAAAGCTCATCTTAATGACTCTTTATTAGTAAAAGTTTTCTAAGTTTGTACCTACATAGGCACATAAACCACACATTTTGGCATACACTTAGGGAACTTTCGAATAGAGACTCCTTTCAAATTGCAAGATATTTTGAGGGAGCTTGTATCTCATAGCAGCAGAAGTAGTATCCCCAAGCTCCTTATGGTAATTCAAAATTTGCAAGATTAGAGGGATCTTTAAACTGCAATGTTTAACAAATCAAAGAAACGGCATCCTGTGGAAGGCAACACATGACAATTTCAGTTCCACAGTAGCGACAGGAGAAAGTGGACAAAAAAAATGGGAATAAAATACCCAGGTTATATAAATTTTTTTGGCAGAATAGAGAGCAACTGAAGTGGTGCTAATGTAGAAATTGTACAACCATTACAGCTTTTGAACAAGTGAGACTGTCAATGTTCCAGATGTGGCAAATGATTCACATGACTTTGTTACTGCTGCTACAGCTATGGGATGTAATAGAACCAAACTGGCTACGCAGTGACAGAGGTAATACTGAAAAACTGTGGATCTGGTTTAGCATCATCTGTAAAAAGCTAAGCCACCTCATCATCATATGAATAAGCCAGGGCTGAGTGACTCACCAACTTGCAAGATCAAGTCCTATTTGTGCAAAAGTTGGGTTGGAATTTGTTTCATATCCAGCCAGTGAAAAAGATACTCCCCAATGACTGTGATAACATTAAATTGCTCTTTGGACTGTTTAGTGGTTGCAGAATATGGCCTTTAACTTTTTTTTTGTTTTTAGAGTAAAGATACATTTTAATTATACTTTCATCTGAAGGTGTATCCAATACGCTGGAGTTTGAGTTAAACGTCAAAACTAAAGTGTTTCAAATGATTGCAGAATTCAACACAGTACATAAGTATTTATATTTAGCAGAAGGACAATCTGATCTTATGGCTCTCCAGTATAGATTCAATCTCTAGGACAATTTTGCCATGCATATACACTCAAAGTAATTCTATTCTGTTCAGTCAGGAAGAACAGAGCGTACTTAGCAAAGAATTAGTCATCCTAGATTCACTGATTCATCTTAGCTGTGTTTTACATAAAGCATTAATATACAATGCATAATACGCTATGTGTCTTACTTTTTAAATGATTTAGGAATATTACATGCACAGTAATGTTCTCTAATATAATATGATTGACACTAATATCCCAAGGAAATCTACAAACAGTGCAATCAAAATCAATTCTAACACTTTTAAATAAAAACAAGGAAAACATGCTACATGATGGCATCTTTGAAAAGAAAGAGGAAAACTGATTGTTCATATTAAAACAAAAGAATTTTTAGCACCACGTCTGCTTAACTCAGATGCTCAATCATACATTTTGCTACCCATAGCAATGAAACAGCCGTAATCCCATTTGCGTTACTCCAGAGAAGTAACTACCCACAAAGACCGAACAGTTTTACCCACTGAATATGAGTGAAATAAACAGTGGCAAAACAGCTATTTTGCTTCTTAAAAGCCACTTTGCAGTAAATTATGCATTGCAAGAAACAGCAGGATGGGCTATGTCAATTACATCAGGGTCGTATGGTATTACGATCTGTCCCAAGATATGACTGGCAGACTAAAACAGATATGATGTGTCACAACAAAAGTTAAAGCAGGAACAGACAAGTACCCCCCAAAATATTCAAACATTTTTATTAAGTCCAGTTTCTCAATACAAGAAACCTAAGTGAAGCAAAACCTAACCTTTTTTTCAAAATGAAATGACTAACCAAAGATCCAAGCCTTGAGAACCTATAGTTACAAACAATCAGAAAAGATTTGTGAACACATCATTACCCAAGATTAGGACCACATTAGTGGAAAAACATGCATTCAACCTTTTAGATGTATTTTGGCAAATAAATTTGTTCTTGTACTCTAAAAACCCAAGAAAGATTATTGGATGAGTAGGCTGTGGCAGGAGTGCTTAGATAGAATTGTTCCAAATCAATTATTTTCTATAATCTAAGGTTATACATCCCTGAAAAATCCTTGAAAACAGTTGTTTCCTCTAAGGCTGCACTGTTCTGCAATCAAAAAATAACATTTTAAAAATGATTCGGAGCAAAATCTTAACATTCCAAATTAACTTCTGAAAGTAGGAGATTTTAACAATATGGAACTTCTAGTAGTTATTACTTTTCCTCTCCCACTTTCAGAATCCTCTTACATCACCTCATTGATTTTCAAAAAATATGCCAAGACAGGGGCTTCTCAAAGACAACAGAATGAAACAGAGAAATTACTTTCAATTGACACTAATTCAAGTGCCATACTAGTTATACAGGTAGCTTTGAAGTTACATTTTAGGCAAATCTAACTGCATTAAATGACATTGTAGCTACACTTTGCTTGGTTTTGAACAGCAGTTGCAGTGTAATTAGTGCCACTTAATGGAAAAATGTAACTGAGGGGCATATTGTTATTAATCAAATTCCAATATAAAGCTGGCTGCTGTAATAATGGGAGCAATTATTGACTGATGAACTGTTCAGCCTGGAAACTGACCCTAATTAAAGCCTGTCTTTTCAAAACAGAGTGGGCAGGCAGAGAACTTAAAATAACTTTGTTCTTAGCACTCCCATGACATAGGTCCAGTCCAGGTAGTATAAAATGTGAGGCATTACATTTTCAAATGAAGAGCAAAGGAATTTAAGAATGTCAGGATCTGAAAATATAAGTCAATAAAACAGTATGCTTTCAACCAAAGTTCGAAGATTTACCCTCTCCTAGTCACAAAATCTTGTGACAAGCAAAGAGAACTTATCGAGGGTTTGTGGGTGACTCCTACCATTATAAAATTTTTGTATTAACCTTCTGTCTAGGATCTAAGATCTTTATGAACTGTAACTTTGCACAGGTAATTATGGAGGATTTAAAGCCAATCAAAAGTTGTTGTTACAAATCTGAGGTGATTATATGTCCAGTATTTGATGGTCTTTGAGCCATGTGCATAGTACTAGACAAGCTATTAGCACCTGACAATTCTGAAAATAAAAAATAATAATAATAATTTTTAAAAAGACGTTGTTTCCCACCTGAATTTCCTGAAATAAGCAATGTGACATACTGGTTGGCTTTGAATATCTTCCTCTTCCGAAATTTTCATTCTGAACTGGCAGTTTCCTGTATTACTTCTGACTTGATGAGGGGAGGATCTGAAAATGGTATTCAAGCAGAAATTCAGCCTGTCAGCTAAGCTTCATGGCTATTGCAGCAGAATAGAAATGCTACAGGAGCCACAGATACCTTCACAAGTACCTGGCATACAACAGGACTTCAGAAGGAAACCAAAGTCCAAGAAGAGCTTTACAGTAGTAAGCACTGTAAAAGGAACAATCAAAATCAGTAAGTACAACAAGATTGTGTTGTGAAATATATTGTTTTTATTAAACCATCTGATGCAGGAAAGTACCCCCGTTGTTCTACAACTGTGAAGGAGGAGTTTAAAACCAGGTATAACTTGGGAATAACGTATCCTATTTTACCTCAATTATTAGGATTACTGTATGAGCGAATTTGGATACTCAAAATAATAATGTCTGCAGTGAGATTATTAATAGTATTAGGGTTTAGACTACAATTATTATCTATCTGTTTTGACTTTCCACTAAGCTGCATTGGTTAAGCCGTACTTTCCTAGCATACATGCTGATTTGTACAGGCATGATGTAACAGTTCATAATTTGAAAACGGATTATTTCTATTCCTCTCCTTCCACACCTAAAAATAAGGGCAAGAATATAATTGTTTGAAAACAAAAGAATATATCCTAGCATACATTTCTTTAGGAGGAGATTAATAAATGATACTCTCATTATCTAAGCTAGTGGTTTCATGATCAACTGAAATCTATCTAAATTTATGGTCACTGTTCATCCCTGCCCACAATGAGAAGAGGTTTCAGGATGTTTTTCAGATCATTATGTAGGATTTGTGATGCTGCTTGGTAGCTGGGTTTGAAGGTTTAGGGGAGATTTTTTTTAAACAAAAAGGAATTACCAGGGTTTACAAACATAGATTATCTCTAAGAGTTTCTATGCAAACAGAAAAACAAACCCTGGACTATTGTCAAAGAACTAAAAGAATATTTTCAGACAATAAAATTTTTGGCTAGGTAGTTACTCAGTTACAAACATGAATTGGTATGGCACTTAGATATGCAATCTACTGAATTATGTTTTCGTCTGATTATATATTCTGTCCCCAAATTACAGCTACAGTCAGACCCTCTAGGCTGGATTGTCAGACCTTGCACATATTCACATATACTATTGGTTCATGTGCTAGACTTGGGATGACGAACTTGCAAGTTGACAATAAAGCTATTTATATTTACAGATTCAGTTATTTTATTTGACACAGAACCAATGAAAGAGAATGAGATCACAAAGAGAAGGAGAGTATCCAATAGGTCTTTTAGGATTTCACAGCAGAAACAGAGTTTGTATAGATTTGCGTTTCATTTAATTTCCTTTCATACTATGCAGACTTCTGTGTTTGAGGAGTTTTTAAAAAAGCAGTATTTACTCTACGGTATTTGAAGAAAGGATTGATTATTTTTTTTCCCAGCAACTTTTTACAATTCACTTCTACATTCATCTACAATAAAACTTGGGTTGGAGGGAGTATGTTTGAAAATTAATCTGCATTCACACCTGTTTCGGCCATATTGTGTCTTGATATAATAACTTTTATTGGCCTAGAAAATATGAACATTTTCTTTACTAGAGTCTATAAATGAATGATGTCTCCCTCCAAAGCAACCATAGCAATTATGTTAGTGACTTCAGTTTGTCAGGAATTCACCCTGAATCTCTGTATATTCGTGTAAAATGGTTACGCGCTAGCACTCCTATAAATACTAAACACATCACTGAGGTATCAGATTGGACAAAGCCATCACACTATGGCCTGTTGGAAATGCAGAGCTATCCTGCCGGTCCAGAACCCCACGGCACTTTGCCCAGGGCAGGCACCACTGAACCCAGCTGGGGTATCCTGCACTAAAACCTACCCTAAAAGCCTTGAATACCTATCCTGATATTTGGGGCAAAGATAAAACCCTCACCTTGCAGCAACATTAGCCCATTGTATCCCTGGCAAATGAACTGACAAATGAAAAAGTGAATTTTTTCCCTATTTAAATTAGTAACTATCCATGTTTCAGCTGAAATAGAGTTAATTTTCTTTCTAGTAGCTGGTATCATGCTGTCGTTTGGGCTTACTATCAGAATAATGTTGATAACACACTGACATTTTCAGTTATTGCTAGGTAGTTGCAGTGTCTACACTAAGTCAAAGATTTTTCAGCTTCTAATGCCTTGCCCAGTGCACAGGAAGCTGGGAAAGCACAGGCAGGACCGCTGACCCAGACAGAGGGATATTCACAGAAACATAGAATTGTAGAATGGTTTGGGTTGGAAGGGACCTCAAAGATCATCTAGTTCCAACACCCCTGCCATGGGCAGGGACATGCTCCACTAGACCTGATTCCAAACTATGTAATGTCGTGCTCTGTATGTAATGTCATGCTCTGTATGTAACTAGGGAAGCTGGCTGGGAGGTGGGATTGCTGCTCAGGCACAGACTGGGCACCAGACTGAGGTTTTTTTCTGCATGCCGTCAGCAATTACGTTTATGCATCACTTGGTTTATATATAATTTATTATTACTATTTACTATTATTGCCTTCCCTTGTTACCCTATTAAAATGTCTTTATCTCAACCCATGAAGGTTTTTTTTCATTCTTTTCCCTATCTCCTTGGGGATCAAAGGGGTGAGAGAGCAGCTGCATGGTGCTTAATTACTGGCTGGGGTTAAACCATGACAGCAACAAAATTTGCAGTACCTGGTTGCTATAATCTTTATCCAAAGTAGCTTCCAAAGAATTCAGCTATCCTCTTGTTGTTCTTCCTTTCAGATACCCACACATTCAATTGATCCAGCTCATGCAACTCCTGCAGCATTTCACTTGTTCAAGCAAGGAGATGTTGTCTTTTCCACTGCAGTATAGTGCTACATGGACCAGGTGACTAGAGGCTGTTAGGTTAAAGAGGCTGACAGCACCAACTAAAAAAAGATAGAAGAAAAATCCAAGATAGTGAGCTTGGAATCCTGAAAATAAGCACAGATAAACTATTTAAATAATTCAAAAAAACCCAAAAATTAGAGAAAGACAGAGAGAGGGAGAATCAAGAAATTATCTTTTAAGAAGGTCTATTTAATGAGCTCATCGAATACGGTGGAATGTTTTTCTCCCACTATATATAAAATGCAGTACTTAATTTATATGTTGCATAAGTGAAGGAAAGGATGTGTACCCTGAAAATGACAGAAGCAGTTCTGTGAATTTCTCAGTTAAGACAGATGGGAATATCCTTTAATTGGCCCAACATGTGAACAGTATAAATACTTCGTGGGTTAGATAAATACTTTAATTATTTTTCAAGTTCTTTCTACTGCTATTTAGTAACTGATATACCAGATCATTAATTTAAAGACTTCTGACAAGAATACTGCAGTGCAGTCCCTTAAAATCAAAATTCAGATTGTTCCTTGACTGCAGTTTTAATCAGCAATGCACATTTATATATGACCTCTTTCATGAGAGATACTGAAAAAAAGGATTCTATGCAACAGTTAATTATATGCCTCCTTAATTATAACAATAATTCCACTCTTAATGCAGATTTTCTATAGACTTTGATATTTAACTAAAGATATTTGTAAAGCCTTTTGTCCTTTTTTGAATGTATTTCTGCTGAAGTTACTTGGAGTTCACAGAGGTAATAACTACTTGTTCACTGCATTTTAAAATTTTCTTTTACATTTTAGTTAAAGATTTATTTTTATCTGTATTTCTCATCTAATTTTCTAGTGATACCTAAAATTATACAGTTTATAAAATATACAGCTTGCAAAGTGATGTTAACATTAAGCAATTCATCTTTTCCTTTTCACAAAGAACCACACAAAACATGTACATGTCTCATATGGCATGGTACACAACAGTGAATTCTTATTTCATTCTAATGTAAATGAGGAGTAATGCTAACAGCCCCACAAATTAATTGTAAGTGATAGGATTTACTATTTTTATCCCTTTTCTTGTACATATGTAAATATTCATATTCTTAACTTTTAAGACACATTCTACTCTCATCAACCTCATTCACAGTATCGCCATATTGAGTTAAGTGAAAGTCCTTGTTTGCCAGACAATACATGTATCTAAACTTAAAAATTCAACTGTAAATTCAGGAGACAGATACATGTGTTCAACAAAATTATGCATGTCTGAATAGAAAATATTTCCCTACAGAAGTATTTCAGCATTTTCTTGGCACAAATAATGAATGAAAGACTTAAAATTATGAGTGTTTATTGTAAGGCTCTGATAACAAGTGAATGTCCCAAACATCCGTCTTGAATGAGGGAGTGTCGACCAAGGGCAGAACCTTCAGAGACAGGGTGCTGTCTTGGGAGCCCATCCCCCTATCCCTGAAACACATGGACAAAGGCCATCTGCTGCACATGCACGCCCATGAGGGGTCATCGCTTGGTCAGCCCCAAAGGGAGGGGACAGTGAGACCACCAAGACCCCTACAGCCCACTGACTCATTCCTGAACGTTCTGGAACATTCCTGAGCACACATTGCCATGCTCAGTGGTGACCAAACCCTACCTATGGGGGGACCAGACTGGGTTATGCAAGGGTTAAACAAAAGGTTTTGGTGCATGCCCATCACCTGAGGACTGAAGCCACAAGCAGAGAACTGCTAGATCCTTGGGATGGTGAAATCTTTCTCTTGCCCCTCTTTCTATATTTCTTTCTCTGTTTCTTTTCCCCTCTGACACTCTCTTTGTCTCTAACCTTGTTTTCGACACATTGGGGTAATATCATCACAAGTACTGCTGAGCCATTGTCTCTTGTAGTTCTGCTGAGTTTTAAGTATTGTTATAACTCTTGCCAGGTTGCTATCTCTTGTGGTTCTGCTGGGTTTTAAGTAAATTTGTGGTTTGTTTGAACCTCTAGTGTAACTGTCATTACCCCTGATTACCGGACACAGAATTAAAAAATTACCTCTCCCTTACACCCACTGAATGGGACAGGACACTTACAGTACAATAAATGTCTGCTGGAGTCACAGAGATTCTATGTGATTTCAGGTTAGTTTTCTTCTGTTCTTTAAATTATAAATGTTTACCTGCTGAGGCATGGTTCAAAAGTATAGGTAAAGTCAAAGTCTTTAAGCTATAACCATGGAGAATTGTGTAACCTATTCATCTCTAAATGTCCATATTTTCCATACTAAAACAAGATGGAAAATCTTTACTGACATTACACCTACACAGGATTAATAGAAATTTTTCCATTTTTCCATTGGCTGACACCCTGTTCATCTGGGACTTAATTCTTTTCCTTGCAACATGCACTTTGGTGCAAGAGCTAAATGTTCTTTACTTTGAGCATTTTAACCAGCTTTACTTTGAATTTGATATAAAGGTGTCCCGGTTTCAGCTGAGATAGAGTTAACTTTCACAAGAAGCTGCAACAGGACATAGCCAGGGCAGGTCACCCAAACTAGCCAAAGAGATAAGCCAGTTTTTTCAGGTGACCCAAAAGAAGAACATTTTCAAACAACAGTAAGGGCATGCATTTGAACAAATTAAACAGGAAATAGTTCATGTAGTAGCCTTTGGACCAGTCCAGGCAGGACCAGATGTTCAAAATGTGCTCTACACCACAGCTAGGGCGAACAGCCCTACCTGGAGTCTCTGGCAGAAAGCACAAGAGGACACCTGAGGTCAGCTCTTGGGGTTTTGAAGTCAGGGATACAGAGGATCCAAGGCCCAATATACTCCAACTGAAAAAGAGATATTGGCAGCGTATGAAGGGGTTAGAACTGCTTCAGAAGTGATTGGTACTGAAGCACAGCTCCTCCTGGCACCCTGACTGCCGGTGCTGGGCTGGATGTTCAAAGAGAGGGTCCCCTCTACACACCATGTAACTGATGCTACATGGAGTAAGTGGGTCACACTGATCACACAGCGGGCTTGAATATAAAATCTCAGTCACCAAGGAATTTTGGAAGTGATCATGGCCTGGCCAGAAGGCAAAGATTTCAGAATATTGCCAGAAGAGGAGGTGACACATGCTGAAAAGACTCTACATAAAATAAATCGCCAGAAAATGAGAGGCAATATGCCCTGTTCACTGATGGGTCCTGTCGCATTGTGAGAAAGTATCAGACGTGGAAGGCTGCTGTATGCAGTCCTACATGACAAGTCACAGAAGCTGAAGGCAAAGGTAAATTGAGCCAGTTTGCAGAAGTGACAGCCATTCAGCTGGCTCTAGACATTGCTGATAGAGAAAAGTGGCCGATGGTCTACCTCTATGCTGACTTATGGATGGTGGCCAATGCCCTGTGGAGGTGGTTGCAGTAGAGCAACTGGCAGTGCAGAAGCAAACCCATCTGGGCTGCCCCATTGTGGCAGGATATTGCTGCCCAGCTAGAGAAGTTGGTTGTAAGGGTATGTCATGTAGATGCCCCTGTACCCAAGAGCTGGGCTTCTGGGGAACATCAAAACAACCAGCAGGTGGATCAGGCTGCTAAGGTTAAAGTGGCTCAGGTGGATTTTGACTCGCAACACAAGGATGAATTCTTTATAGCTCATTGGGCCCATGACACCTCAGGCCATCAAGGAAGGAATGCAACATATAAATGGGTTTGTGGCTGAGGAGTGGACTTGACCATGGACAGTATTGCACAGGTCAACCATGACTGTGAAACATGCGCTGCAATCAAGCAAGTCAAGTTTTTAAAGCCTTTCTGGTATGAAGGTGGTGGATGAAATATAAATATGAGGAGGCCTGGTAGACTCCCACAAACCCACCAAGGCGAGCACTATGTACTTACAACGGTAGAAGCCACCATCAGGTGGCTGGAAACACATCCCATGCTACTGCCTGGAACACTGTCCTGGGCCTTGAAAAGCAAGTCCTGTGGTGACATGGCGCCCCAGAAAGAATTGAGTCAGACAATGGTGTTCATTTCTGGAACAAAATCATAAAGACCATGGCACAGAGTGGGTGTATCACATCCCCTACCATGTACCAGCCTCCAGGAAAGTTGAATGGTACAATGGACTGCTCAAAACCACACTGAGAGCAATGAGTCATGGGACCGTCAAACATTGGCAGAGGCATTTAGCAAAGACCACCTGGTTAGTTAACATGAGGGGATCTACCAATATAGCTGGCCCTGCCCAATCAAAACTTTTATGCACTATAGAAGGAGATAGAGTTCTTATAGTACACATGAAGAATATGTTGGTGAAGACAGTCTGGGTTATTCCTGAGTCCAGCAAAGGCAAACCCATCCATGGGATTGCTTTCACTCAAGGACCTGGGTTCACTTGGTGGGTAATGGGAAAGTCCGATGTGTACCTCAGAGGAATTTGATTTTGGGTGAGAATAGCCAATAAATTAGATTGTATGATGTTAATTGCTAAATAACCCCGCTACCATTGCTATAATTTCTATATGCTGTATCAACAGTATTACAAGAAGAATCACCCAAATTAAGGAAGAATGAACTTTGATGAAACTGAGCAAAGTGATGACGGAACTAGAACTGACTTCAGCAACTGATGCCCAGCAACTTCCTTGAAATCAACATTTTCAGCCCACAACCCACAAGCATTGCCTGTGCCAGATACACTAGTGCAAGTTCCAGATGCAGCATGCAACTGTCCAACTGCACACACCGTTGCTCCTGCCCTGAAAGACTGTTATGACAGACGGAGCTCAAATCATGAACTAAATCACCTCAATGGATATTTTGGAGGGATGGCCTATAGACTAGGGGAACGATATCTGTGTATGTGTATGTATATGTGTTTGTGTATGTGTATGTGTATGTGTATGTGTATGTGTATATACATATACATATACATATACATATACATATACATATACATATACATATACATATACAACAGCAAAAGTGACGGTGATTAATTGGACAGTGTAGGATTCTTAGCATGATGTAGATGGTATAGAATAAGGGGTGGATGATATCCTGGGTTATAGTTAATTTTCACCAGAATCTGGGGGGGAACACAGCCAGGACAGCTGATCCCAACTGATCACAGGGTTATTCCATATCATATGACATCATGCTGAGCACATAAAGGGGGCTGGCCAGGGAGGAGGGCCACTGCTTAGTAATGGGCTGAGCAAATTGCATTTTGTATCACCTGCTTTGTATATTCTTTTGTAAATATTTTTCCCATTTTTTTGCTGTCCCAGTAAACTGTCCTTATACCGACCCATGAGTTTTACTGTTGTCTTCCTATTCTCCTCCCAGTCCCACAAGGGCATGAAGTAGTGTAAGCGGCCGTGTGGTGTTTAGCTGCTGGCTGGGACTAAACCATGACACAAAGGTATAAATATGCAGGTTACAGCACCCAAAGCCTTCCCACACACTGTTTAACACCGTATGCGTAGCCACAAGATGCCTAAAGACAGTCAATCCACTAATAAAATATACATACTTCTGTGATCTGAATGAGATATATACTGATAGGTCTTCTCTAGTTCAAGCACAATTATGTTTTGCATTTGGTCAAATACTACTAATGAGGAAGTTTAGTACACTTTACCACAATTTTTCTGCACAACTGCTTCCAATTTATAATATTTGGGTGGATGAAATATACTGTGTTTTGAAGGAACTGCTTGGGTTTTATCACTTATTTTGCTGAACAGTTGTATAGAATATTATATATTTCTTATCAGATGATTAATTTCACAGGTTCCCTTTGGCTGATACAAGGACAGCTGAAGATGTAAGCATTTTTTGTCTGTTTTGTGTATTGATCTCTATGAGGCTGATATCTGATTTAAATGCATTTGTCCATGTGTGTTGCTGTGACAGAAGTATTTTGAAAGATATTTGACATAGTGAAGTACAAAGAAAATGCCCTATCCTTCTCACACTAGAGAATAAGAGGATACTCAAACAGGCAATTGAAGCTTCCTACTTACATGAGTCAGTCGTATGTGTCTCAGGGCATCGAAGCAGTAACTACTACTGAGGGAGGGGTTGACCATTTACTTTGGGGCCAAGAAATTTGCACCCTCACTTTTGAAATGTAACAGGACCTGCAGGCCTTGCTTTCTCCTTCCTTCACCTGCTTCGTACTTTTCTCCAGCATATGTGACATCTTTTCATTCCCATTGCAGAAGTCTCAGTGCAACTCTCATCTGCATGTTTCCTTTTGCTCATGCTTGATGTGGCAAGCCCTTTAAAAAGTTTCACGTTATTCCTTCTTCTATCAACAAAAAGTTCCAAATCTCCTCTCCTCTTTTCAACAAAAATATGTTGGGCTTGTCCACCAAATGAACCTTGTAACTATAGCCCAACATCCCATAAAATGGACCTTGTAAGTGTAGACTGAATGATGTGATAATCATCACTCCTGTGAGGACATTTCAAAGACTCTGACATAGCTGTGATTTTAAGAAAAAAGAAAAAAAATCAGAATATTTCAGCAGGAACTGGTTCCCTTTTATTCAATATCAACAAAGTTTTAACAAAAACTGCAATGCTAGGTTTTTATGAGAGCTGTAAAACCGGGTTCTTAGTTACTGATGATGTTGCATTTGTTTTATCCCTAATGGCTTAGCCTACATCTCAATTGCACAACATACACCTAAATTTCATTTTGCTATCTGTTTAGGTCTCTAATTGTAGCATGAAGTATTTAACCACATGTCTTCTTTAAATCGGTATGAAATCCCCTGCGCTTCTTTGGCAATCTTTACTTGCTGCCCAGAACTGGTTCTTATGTCATGGTCTTCTACTTGCCTCATTACAACCAACAAAATCTTCTTTGACAGAGGAACTGCCTACATAACACTTACAGAAACTTGTATTTTAACAAACATATATGTATTAATATTATTACCATATTGATACTGAAGTTAAAATCATATAATGGTTGAATCATTATATATATGAATCATATAATAAATTGAAAGGGACATTAGAGGTCTTTAACTGCCTGTCCACAGCAAAGCTAAATGTTTTGACCATTTTATTAGACACTTTATTTTACATTTTTTCTTTAACATTTATTTATATGTTTTACATATCTCTTACCACACAGATACTGAGGGATGAGAAACATTGACCAAGTAGATAGGTGTAGTGGCAGTCATCTTTAATCATGTCAAAGCCTCCTAGCTCATTCCTTGACATATTGCTAGAATCCCAGTGCAAAGAGTTCTGCTAACGATGACAACCTGTCAGCAACCTTCACTGATTACCCTCCTACTTCCCAAGGCATTTGCACCTTCATAGAACTGTATTTTCACCCTGAAGCAAGGCCGCATGGACTGATCTGGAGAAGCCTAGCCATCTACAAAGGCCAGGCAGAAAAGCGCCCACCTCCTCCAAGAGGCCCACTCTGTTGAGTAGTTTCATATCACACGTAGCATGTACCACATGGAGTGGATGTTTTGAAGCACCAGGTGAGGAAAAGAAGCTATTAGCTTGGCAGTTAGAGGACTTTCCTGGGAAACAGGAGTTGGACAGTCGATGCTACTTTGAGTGTAAGAGTATATGATCAACTTCGTGCTCTCCCTGTCAGATCCACAACACATGGGAAACTTTCCTGCAGAGTTCTTTGTACTCCTGCAGAGAAATCAAAGCAAAATTCATAGACCCTGAAAGACAGTAGAAGAGGGTATGCAATTGTATGGCAAGGAATCACAAATGAATTAGAAAAAAAAAGACAAGCAAGAAACAAATCTGGAAATAGGGGACAAAATTCGTGGCCTTCCTTTTCAGTTAGGTAGCTTCACACCCAGAATGTTATGTGGAACTCCACAAGGCACATTCACCACAGCAACCACTGCGTGCCCGAGTGGAAAAAAAACCTCTTTGAACAGCTTTCTGCACACATGCTAAGCTAGTCTGCATGCTTCTGGAGTACACACCAGCCTTCCTACACCAGCCAATAACAGAAACAGAGATACAACAGAGCTCTTTGGATTAAGTAATCCTACCTCATGGTTTACTCTGAGCAGAGACTTCACTCTAATAATATAGCTCGTTACTAGACAGGTACATGTCTTTTGCCCTCAGTCAGGAGCCTCACTGGTAGAAACAAGTTCTCTTGCCACCTAGCTTTAGTGCCTTTTGTCTGCATGTGGGGGGTTCCGTTGATTTATTTCTAAACAAGTGCTCTGAGGAATTCCATTCCCTCCTCATACGGGACAGAGAGTGATTTCCACCAGAGAACCATCCTTGAGTCGCCAGACACTGATGCATTCCCATTGCTCTGATATTCAGGCCTTTTAGTGGATCTTCCCTTGGTCCTCAAGATATAGAGTGCCATCACAGAAGACATTGGCATCAAGAGCAGAGCAACATTTTGCACAACTCTGTACCTACCTACATTAAGATCTTTGAGAAGGACCACGCTATACCTGCACAGTTACATTACATTACTGCTGCAGACAGCTTCTTATTTCTGCCTTATGCAGAATACTAAACAAATATCATTCAGTTATTTCTGCTCACATGCCTCTCTGGATTTTACATACCTCTGTTATATACCCTTCAGACATCTTTTCTACAAGATGTACTTTGTGTAGTGTCCTGTGGAAATCATTCCACACCTCTGATTATCCTTGCTGTCCTCACTCTCCCCTGCTATGCCCTTTCTGAGTTAATGGGATCAGTACTGCATGTTGTAATCGAGATGGAAGCATATATATCAGAAAGACAATTACCTAACATTTCACTCCAAGTGAGTATTACACTCACATTTTATCCAAAATTACTCCAAGACCTGCTTCTGGAGTAATAATCATTTTCACTGAATGATAAGGGTGTACACTGTGTATGTATCATTGCTGATACTTTCCCATTTCATAATTTACACTGCTATACATTTAAAAAATGTTAATTAAAAGTTGCCTTTTTATCACGCACTCACCCATTGTCACATGAATTCAGTGACAGTTAGCTTTACATTTATTTTCATTAATATTTTTGTAACATTAATAAACTTTTCATCTGTGATTTTCTAACATTACTTTATCATTACTTTATCATTAATCACACCTGCACTTTCAAGCTTTTCTGTGGGTATATCTATCCTCAGTGGTCCAAGCACATGTTCCTGCAGAACCCAGTCATACTTTCCTGCAATTGTCAGTCTTTGCTATGTACTAAGATATACCACATATCCTAAATTTTAGTTAGATATTTAAATTAGAAGATCACTGTCCTTTTTCTCAACTCTTTTTTAGTGGAGCTTTTGTAATGGGACCATTTAAGAAACTTTTTAGAAAGTTCATTGTATCAGCTAGACCACTTTTTTTTGTATGTTATCTGATTCCTCCAAACACTGGACGTGACTTTCTTGTGAAAAAGCTATACTGATTCTTCCACATTACTTTTATCCATATGTCTATGAATGGTATTCTTTATCATAATTTTTTATTAATTTCTCTGGTACAGCATGCAGAGTTGATGATCTGGTTTTGTTCTAGTTTCAGCTGAGGTAGAATTATTCTTTCTACTAGTTGGTATAGTGCTGTGGTTTGGATTTACTATCAGAATGATGCTGATAACACAGTGATGTTTTCAGTTGCTGCTAGGCAGTTGTGGTGTCTACACTAGGTCAGGGACTTTTCAGCTTCTCAGGCCCTGCCAGGTGCAGAGGAAGCTAGGAGAGCACAACCAGGACAGCTGACCCAGCCTGGCCAAAGGGATATTCCCTAACATATAGCATCTTGTTCCATATGTAACTGGGGAAGCTAAATCGCTGCTCAGAAAGAGTCTGGGCACTGGGGTTTGGATTTTTTTCCCTTTTGCATGTGTGAGCAATTGCATTTGTGCAATTATTGTTATTACTGTTGTTGTTATTATTATTCTCTTCCTTTGTTATCCTTTGTTGATGATTTGGATGAGGGAATTGAGTGCACCCTCAGTAAGTTTGCAGAAGACACCAAGCTGGGGGGAAGTGTCAATCTGCCGGAGGGTGGGATGGCTCTGCAGAGGGACCTGGACAGGTTGGATCGCTGGGCAGAGGCCAACAGGATGAGGTTTAACGTGGCAAAGTGCCAGGTCCTGCACTTTGAAAATAACAACCCCAGGCAGCGCTACAGGCTGGGAGCGGGGTGGCTGGAAAGCTGTGTAGAGGAAAAGGACCTGGGGGTGTTGATTGATGCTCGCCTGGACATGAGCCGGCAGTGTGCCCAGGTGGCCAAGAAGGCCAACGGCATCCTGGCCTGGACTAGATGATCCTTGAGGTCACTTCCAACCTTAATGATTCTATTCTATTCTATTCTATTCTATTCTATTCTATTCTATTCTATTCTATTCTATTCTATTCTATTCTATTAAACTGTCTTTATCTCAACTCACAAGTTTACATTCTAGTCCCATCCCCATCCTCATTCCCTTGTCAGGGAGGGAGAGCAAGCAGCTCTGTGGTGCATAGTTACTGGCTGGGGTTAAACTGTGGCAGTTTTTTTGCAAATTTTGCAGGAACTGGGTTTGTGGGTTTGGAAATATTATTTTAAACAAAGCATATTTGTCTTTTTTTATGGGGCTGACAGCTCTGATAGACTATACCCTGATTTCATATATTTTAATGGAATCATATCTGATTCCATTACGGGTTTTAGACAAATATCTTAAGACACCACTTTGTTGCTCTTCATTCTAATGTTTTGTTCTAACTCCTCTTCTGCTGACACTTTGCACAAAATCCTTTCCAACTCACTCCCTATAATAAAATGCTCCAGCATGGGAATCCCCTAAATCTCCTTCATACTAATCATGAAGCAAAGAATTCTCTTGACTTTACAGTAATATATTATAATGGCCATACACGATTTCCACATTCTTTGGCAGGCTTCTTGCTTTCACTGTATTTGAAAAGATTTCATCACTAGTCTTCATGGTTTACAAAGTCCTTCCTCAACTTTTTTAATTATCATCTTGTATAATCATAGTTTAACAGTTACCCTGCAAAAGTGTATGTCCTTTTTCCTGTTCGGAAATTGCGAGCACTTTTTGAAGATTTATTTTTATTTCTAATAATAGTAGTTGTTATATTGCTTAATCATGATTCCTTTAAGTTGGAATCTTTCTTTTGATAGGTGTTATTCCTATGGTCTGTAACCTCTAATATGATGTCTTCATATCTTTCAAGTAATTAACTCTTTTGTCTGTACCTTTTAATTTCTTTTAACAAGTTGCTTCATTTTTTTATGGAACTCTCTTTTTCACAACTCAACATTACACCCATCAGTCTTTTTAGAGAGAATTTTTTCACTGATGCATCTTGAATTTGACTATATAGTGGGGGCAGTTCTAGAACAGCTCTTCAGTTGTAATAATTCAAGATGAGTCACGTATTTTGCTCACAACTCATGGACTAAGTCTATAACAGCTTCTCGTTTGACGTTTTATGTGCATTATGTTTTATTACTAGGCTCTGCTTATTTGTCTAATTGTTGTAATTGAATAATTCTGTTACTGCTATGGAGTCTTTTTGCCTTCACAGCCATTTTCATCTCACACTGTAATTTGTTTCTGAGGACGATTTGCTGCCGTCAACCTATATATGTATATGTAACCTGCCCATTCTACTCCATGTAGTAAATTACAAAGTGCTAAGTCCTTCCCTTGACTTTGTCTACATTTTTACTTGTTGTACTTGTCTCTCTTTGTCTGTCCTTATTTTTACTTTTTCATTCTTTAATTAAAAACAAGTTGGATGAAAGAAGGCACAGTTCTATTTGTGCTTCTTTTGTCTTGTCTTTCTAAGGAGTAAAGCATGCTACTTTTGTCTAGGATTTCTTTCATTTGAGGACAAATAATTAAAACTGAATGAGTAAAAGAGGAATAAAGTAAAAAAGCTTGTTATTTCAAATAAAAGTTAATGTCATTGAATTATTCAATTACATTGTCCTATAGCTATTAACCAAGGACTTTCGCTGACAGTTGACATGCCTTAGAACACAGCCAAGGCCACCTTACTCAGAATAACATCTGAACTTTTTCATTGTTTGCTGAGTGACAAATTTCAGAGAGATTGTTGACTCAGAGATGCAATGGATTATTCTTTAACCCTATTTAAGATGATAAAAACTGAGAATACAACGAAATGGCCTTTTGTTCTGCTAAAAAAAAAAAAAAATTCTCATCCTTATTCAAAAGATCTGTTCTTTAATTCTCTATTTTCATTTTTTTATTAATTTTTCTGAATGGGCCAACACTGAGTAAAACATTTGGGGTCTTCCCCCTCTCCCCCTTCTTTTCTTGTGTAAATAATTCCTTTGATAACAGATGACATGGGAAATCAATTTACCTTCCTCTAATAAACAGAGACAGTGTAAACAGTCTTCTGTTATGGATAAAAACATTTTAAGATAAAATGGAAAGTCACAATATTTTTTATTTAAAAAAACAGTGAAAGAACAATGAATGCAAAATTGAAATATTCTAAATTCAGGGCTTTATACCCTAGATTTGTAATAACATACATTATTGCCATTATATATTTCATCTTTACTACTCTTGCCCTTTTACTGCAAACACCAAAATTAGAAAGAATAAAAAGAGAGTTCCATACTCCCGTGGTCATTCTGCCAATTATTTTTGTACACTTGCAATTAAAGCCATTCTGAGTTTCTATATCAATCTTGACTTGCCAAGATTAATACCATATCTTAAAAAAAAAAAAGAAATTATAATCTGTGTTTTTAGTAGATTTTTCACATACTTGTACAAATAAGATTAGATGCAGCATGTAAAGCAAGCTGTAAGTACATGACATTTTCCCAACAAGTGTTTTTGATTATTTTGAAGCATGCATAAAACTTTTGCCACATCAAATCTTATAACTCTGGTCCCTATGTCATTTAGGATTTGAATTCTGACAGAACCCAACCTAACTGACAAGAACCACAACTTCTGTCACAAAGTACTTTATGTTTGCATACTGATCCATTTAACCATACAAAATACCCAAGTTTAAAGACACTACATAGTAATAAATCCTTTGAAACTTCAGTATACTCAGAAAAAAACATTCACTGACTTTTTCCTCCTTGAACAAGAACAGGCAAATTGTGTCAGATATGATCGGGTACTTCTATTCACATCTGTATATACAGAAGATTACATGTCTGTACATTTATTGATGACAAAAAAAAATCTACATTTACATAGGGTACATTGTAAAAAAAAAAAAAAATGGGTCAGGGCTGGTAAACCTCAGGGTTTAAGCCAATCATGAATCACTGCAAAAAAATTTGAATTCATTCTATGGATATTTATTATTTAAAAAAGTAATTTCTGCTCTGAAGTTGTTAGTACTTATTTAAGTCAAGATGTCTGACTACACGTGCAAATTATTTGATCCAACATAATCTGACATATATTTGTACATGACATATAAGCATCATACGACATTCTCTTTATCACTTCTGAACCATTGAAGAAATTTACTCAGTGATGTGAAAAAAAGTAGAAAGTTAACTGTAAAATACTTTAGCAACAGATATGAACGAAATCCTCCCAAAATCAGTAATTTGTCCAATTATCCCTCCATATGCCATTAACTGCATTTAAGTTAAAGAGTTTTATGATGAAAATGTAAAAAGTATTCTGAAGTTCATAATGTAGTTTTAGATGTTTGCAACAGATACATAACAATAAATGCAGCTATCCTGCATTTGCTATTCAGATGATGGTGCAGAATCTAAAACTCACTCAATTTTCCAGGATGAAGGAAAATTCTCATTCATTTGGAGAAATAGAAAGCTGCTGCAAAACAATTTATTTTGCTTTTCCAGTTAAATAGGGGCTGAAAAACCCTTTTTGTTTTGCTGCATTCTTTCTTTCATTGGCAACAGACTATAATAATATTATCATTTCATTTTATGATGGACCTAGTAGTTTCTCTCCTTAATAGCCTTCTTAGATTTTCAGTATCATTGTAATGATAGCAAGACATGAATGCCTCCTGCAGTGTTTAAAGTGGCTTCAGTGTATAACATAACACATTTTTATATGCAAGTGACACTTCCTTGTGTTTTCAGTTCTCCAAAATAATTTAGAATGCACATTATGAGTTCAAATAAATGTGTTAACTAATAAGACTGTAGTACTGCAAAGAAAGATTTTATTTTTTCTTCTATGAGATTCTTTGTTAAACTTCTGTTGCATCTCATTGCAGTGTTCAAAGAAACTAATAAAATGTGATGAGATATAAAATAGCTTATGAGAAAATGGTTTCAGATACTGGAGTTTTCTTCTAAATTGAAAACACACATTTAAAAAAAAGGAAAAGAATGTTACTTTTTCTCTTAAAGAGGACTTCATGGTTTTAATCCTCAGATTCTATACTTAAATGTCGATCCTTTCATAGCCAGAAATTTCTAAACCATGGCTCATCTAATTTCTAAATTATGGTTCATTTCTGAACTCTGGTTCTGCCTAATTATGACAATAGAGGAAAAAAATTAAATTTCTCTAGGTTCATAGCTGCTTGGTTCTTTCATACCAAGAAAAAGATAATTGGGTGTAAGCGACCTGGCTGTGACTGTGCACTTCTGCTAAGGAACTGCTGTCTTCTCTTTATGGTAGCATATATTGTCCATCATCAGTTCCTGGGAGGCAACATACCCATATTTTATGGATCCCAGTGAAAACCAGAAGTACGAAATATCCAGCTCTAACAATCTAACATGTTAAATAAGTGCAGATTTATGGGACTTCCTACTGCAAAGGTCAACTGACTATGTAACTCAAGCTCCTAATGGTTCATGTACGGCCTGATAAGAAATGAAGACTAGTTTTCTGTTTATCTACAAATCCAATAGAATATAAGAAAGTTTCATCCCAAGAGTCTCTCTGAGGTGAAAAGAGGGGAGGGACGGCATTTGCATAACGTTCATTCCTGAGCTATGGAGTTTTGCTTCATTGTTCTGTGTGTGAGAAAGTTCAGTCAAGTTCACCATAGAGTGATGAGACTACACTCACTAACAACCTGTTCTAAATTTAAAATTAATTATATCAGCTAATGAGGACCCAGTGGTGCTGCACAGTGTCCAGTTGACAACTAACTCATTTCTCAGTTATTTAAGTCCCTGAATGCTTTCAGCCAGTTACTACTACCGTTAATTACTACTCAGTAATGACATAGCTACATATTACTATTCTTCATGTATCCCAAACAAACAGCTGCAATTCTTCAGACCTTTCAGTGATGTGTTCTCAGAAATCACAATCTTCAGATATTTAATTCAGAAATATACCTGTATTTCAAAAGGAGTTATTACGTGAAGAAAAAGCAAGAAAGATCATAAACTTAAATTATGAGATAAGGAAGAAAATAACCATATTGTTGCAGGCACCTGAATGAAGTCTTTTAGAGACTGAACACAGTGTCATAGTTCAGCCCCAGCCGGCAGCTGAGCACCACACAACTGCTTGCTCACGTCTCCCTTCCCAGGGGAATGGAGAGAAGAATTGGAAGAAAAAGGTAAAAGTTGTGGGGCAGGATAAGGACAGTTTATACTGGGAGAGCAAAGGGAGAGGAAAATAACATCAACAATACTTATAAAAGAATATACAAAGTGGATGATAGTGCAATTTGCTCACCACCGGGAAGACTGATGCTCAGCCTGTCCCTGAACAGTGATCCCTCCTCAACATCCAGTCCCCTTTATATACTGAGTATGACATCATATGGTATGGAATACCCCTTTGGCTAGTTTGTGTCACCTGTCCTGGCTGTGTCCCCTCCCATCTTCCTGTGAAAATTAACTCTATCCCAGCCAAAAACCATGACAGGCAGTTAGAGAATAGTGAAGCAGAGTAATTTAAGTAAAGAAAAAGAAGATGACAAGGGAATGTATTGAGCTGTACTCACCATCCATGGGGTTGACACTTTATGTCTATTCCCACTGAAAAGCAATATCATTGTAAGATAAACTGTAACACAAATTAAAAAGAACTAGGATCTGAATAGGTTCCATTTATAAGGATATGGCCATCAAGTGTGTAATGACTTTTAATTGTCCTTATTTAACAACTGTCTCCTCAGAGATTTGCAAGCAGGAGCTGAAGAGCTAAATATTTGGGAGGGACTGGCAGGGCAGTCTTAAGTCCAAACTGCTGTAGAGAATAAAGGTTGAGAGTCTCTATGTGACGATAACAGGGAAGAGCCAGCACATTTCAGAATTATGTTTGCTGCAGGTGACCAAAAGAGGAAATATTAATTATTAATTCTTTTTTGAAATTAAATCCTTATAACTATGAAAAACACCAAAAGTGTAGTGACTGGTGTTAAAAATATATCTTATTTACACATTTGTTGGGAAACACAGATGTGGAAAGGCCAGCAAGATTTTCATTTGTATTCTCTGGAGAAAAAGAAAGATGGAGAAAATGAGGCAAGTCTTCCTCCAGGTGTGATTCTTCTCAGCAGTTATTAACTCAAAAAAGAGAAGAGGGACTAGACTGACTCATGAAAAATGTACTTTAAAACAGAAGAACCTGTAGGAAGGATCTCAGGAGAAGTGACTCTAAGTGGAAAAAAAAAGGACAATAGTTCCTTAAAAGAGGTTGGCAGGTTTTTTTAAAGAAAAAAAGTCTTATATGCTCAGCATTAAATGCAATTTTTCCTAAGGCAAAAGAAGACGGAAAGTGTAGCAAATGTTCCTCATAAACAGTTCAATGTCCTGGAATGCAAGAAGGAAGCACCAAGAGAGTACATAAAAAGCAAATGTTTAAGGACAAGCAGGGAAAAAAAAAAATCAACAACACATAGGCCCAAAATTAGAAAAATCAATCCTCAAAATGAGATACAACTACCAGGGAACATAAAGGGAAACAACAAACCTTTCTACAATTAGATTAGGAGGAAACCCAAGCAAAGTACCAGTTCCTTTTACTACAGGAACTGGAGGCCAATGACAAATGTCAAGACATCTGACATGCTTAATGCCCTCTTTTCTTTCAGTTTTCCCTGGTGAGGTTAACTTTAATCAAACAATTAAGTGCCAGTGACAGAAGGCAGTAAGAAGGAAAACAGATCCAGAAAGAGTTTCATTGTTCTCCACCTACCTGCGTCTGACAAAATTCATCCCAAATTATGTGGACTCCTGCCTGGACAAACTTCTGATAACCTTTAAGGACTCTTGGAGGCTGGCTAAGAATCCAGAAGCTGGGAAAAGGCAATCAAGTGTAATAAGGTAGAAGAAAATAATGGAAAAAAAAGATGTTCACTCATAAATTAACTTCAGTTACCCAGTTACCTACCATCTACCTTCAGTTAGGTGGTTCAAGGCTTCTGCAGGATACAATGTTCCTCTCCACTAATAAAACAAGGAAGGGAGTTCTATCTAAATATATGTAACTTATAAAGTAGATTAAATGAATAGAGTATATCTTAAAAAAAGAAAAGTCTAAAGTGGATCATGAATTATAGAGCACCCATTTTAATTCTACTTCTGAGAAACTCTGAGGCAAATATCTGGAAGACAGTAAGACTATGACTGGCAGCAAGCATGGACTAGTCAAGAGCAAATCATAGCAAACCATCTGGTATTTTTTGTAGCAGACCTTTTAGATTAAGAACACATAGCTGATATAACACATTAATATGTTTTTTTATGGTCTTACATGATTTTCTAGAGGTTGAAAAAGCATATTTTAGAGAAGGGTCCGAAACTGAGTAACAGTTGTCTACGTAAGTGTAATGAAAATTTCAAAATCAAGAAGGAAGGACTAATAAACTTTCTGCAGCAGTTAATGCAAAGTCTAGCTCTGTTCAAGGGTTTCATTAGTAACTATGATGACTATTAATATTAACTACAGTGTAAGATAAGTGTAAAAACAGATTTTTATTTTTGTTTAAACTGGAAAGATAAATAGAGTAAGGACTCTGTAGGTATCTGGTCTCAGTCCAGGTCTATTTGAATTTATTGTTTACAAAATGGATGATAAACGATGGTATTCCCATATTATATCTGCAGACATACTGAAGTTACACTGTACACAGATACTTGCAGAATGAACTAATTTTAAAACCACCTTGAAAAAATTGCAATAAGAAAATAGCAAAACCATACATGAAACATGTGAAGTAGTGTTTGGATTTTAACTGTGTGTGGTAAAGGTTCATTCAATATGTGCATCTTGATTTTGGCATCAGACTTCAGGTTAGATGTAAACCAGTCAGAAGGAGATGAGTAAGAATGAGAAGTGCAAACACCACCAATGGACAAATTAGATACAAAATAATTTGAGTGGAGGGAGTCCCGGACACCCTAGGAAACAGAAGAGAAAGAAAAAGCTGAAAGATGACTTGGTATTCCTCCAATCGTATTTTACATTCAGGGTTAAACCCAGTCTCAACAGTTCACAGCCTGCTCTGTTTTGATTTCTGCTCTGTTATAGCTCTAAACACATGAAGCACTCTTCAAGAAGAATAATTTAGACTTTTAGAATAGGTGAAAAACATTTGACTGAACAAGTTTGCTGTAATAGACACTTCCCAATTTGCAATAAGAAAAAAATAGGATTCAGCATATCCTGTCCTAAATAATTAGTTGGGATGTGAATGTTCTTTGTCCTTTTTCCTTAGATCAAAGCAGTCGATCCCATCATCAATTTACTGCCAGGCACAACTTCTTGTCTTGTATATGATACCCAACGTAGCAACAGCTGATGCTAATTACTGCATGGTAAAAGCAACATGGCAGATTTTCTAGTCTCCAGCGCTTCTGGGTTTTCTTATTTTGTTGCTTGCGATACAGCATAAAAGCAGAAAATTCTGGTGAGCCACCTTCTTGAGAATTTTTTATTTGTTTATCATGTGCTTCTATGGGCAATTTCCTGACTTCCACAGAAAATTTAAGGTCTACGAACCACAGTGAAAGAGGAGTTATTCAAGGCAACTTCAAGGTGAACTCCTCTTGAAGTAAAGAGCTGCCATAATTTTCAAACTTCTTTAAAAAAATCTGCTTTTAAGTTATTTAGAAATAGCTTAATTAACACCAGAAAACCTAAGCAAAGAAATTTGATTAATTTGTACAGATAATGAATACTTAATGCTAAAATATATTTTGCCCTGCCAGTAAGCAAAGAAGTACCTTATTTAAGTTGCTATGATTTAATGACATCATACAGCATTAGAATTGTTTTTTGAAAGCTTCATTTCCATTTTTTCTGAAAATACTAGATATATTCCCTGACCTTTTGCATAATATATTATAGCCAAAAAAAGAAATATAATGCAATAACTTGCTTTTGTCCTATTATCTGAGTCATTTCATATTTATTTTTCTTTCTTTTTGACAGTTGCTTACAGGAAGACAGTACAGAGCATGCTTCTGCATACAGTCCAAAACCAGTCCATGAGAACTCTTTTACATACACTTTGTTGCAGATTTGTGCTGCTTAAAAGTGTCTCCAGTGAAGAGAACAAATTTTTTGTCCAACAGAGATTTGATCCATGATGTTCTTCGAAACAGCTGAGGAAAAACTGAGTGGCTGAGTTATCAGTACAAATTTTGTGGGGTTCCATGTGGGATATCATACCTTCTATGACACCAGAAAAAGTATAGTATTGGTAAAAATTTAAAGACAAAAATGTATCAAACAATTTTCCATATGGTGTCTCCCCCAGTAGGGAGACATTCATTTTAATATGACTAATACTATATATATGTATAACCTACAGAAATCAAGCTGTTCTAAATTATGAAAGCAAAAGATAACAAATAGTAAACAAGGAGACCTATTTGCTTTCATGCATATTTTGTCCATATGTCATTCAGAATATTTTGTTAACATAGTACAAACTTTAATGTTTACAAATATTTTTATTTGCAGGCTTCTCTAGTCAAATGATACCAAATCATCAGTGAACCCAAAGTCTGTTTCAAAGCATTGTGAGAATGTTGGCCACTAGAGAACTTAATGTCTGGCAGATGCTCAAAACTAATGAAATGCTCCCTGCTACAATTAAATACTAACATCCTTAAAGCTAAAATTGGGAACAAATTATATTTTAATGAATTCCAGCCACAAAAATAGCTCAAACAACTTAACAGATGCAAAACATTTTGTGTGTTTTAGTTTATGATTTTAAAGCATTGTATAGACTACTTGGTTCCAGGTTGCAGCTTGCAATTCCTGATTCAGGAACATGGAGTTATCGGTGGCTTTGTCCAATCAAAGTGGTTGTCTTTAAAACTTCAAGTTGCGTCGCTCTTGAGAATAGTGAAAAGAGTATGAACAGAATCATTCCAAAAGCAAAACACTGCCTCAAAACATTTTCCAATTTAAAATGATGAAGTAAGAAGTCCTACACATCTCTTCAACTGAATTCTGTAGTAAGATCTCATCTGCATTCTCAAGCCATACCCAATGAATACGAATACATCATCCACCACTTTATCCTGGAGTATGTCCACTGCTGCCAAGGAACACTAGGATTAAGTCAAAGGCAGTAAAGAATGACAACAGAAGATTGCACAGAACAGAGACAGAATTAATTTTGTTGTATATTTTGCATATATTATATATCTTATCTAGCTAACAAATAGAAAATAATAATAATTTGCATAATCCATTTAGACCCAGATCCACTCTTAAGGCATTCCCCATTCACAGCTGCTATCCAAACAAATCAAATCTCATTTATGTTTATGCCCAGTCCAACAGCCTTCATTTTTTAATAAATATGCCAGATTTTCTACATCTTTGACAGTCATAGCAAAGTGATTGTATTAAGTTTGGCAATAATTGGAATTGTTGATTCTAAGCTCATCCTGGGGAGATTTTCCATGCATCAGAGAAAATGCAGACCTAGCTTTCCTGTGCCCACTTTAGCCTACCACCTTTTAGATCTGACCTGTGATCTCAGTCAGATACAAACTTGTAATAAATTACTAGACTTGAAAGCTGAGTCATACTTCATTTGAAAAAGGAACCATTTCAGGCTATGCAATTTTGAATCAACCTATAACCTTCATGTCACTGTAATTTGCCAATGTAAATGTATGACTGGGCTGTTTTCAACTGCAGTTCGAGCATGAATTGCTAGAACTCTTTAGAATATATGTAGGAATGGATGTCAAAGTTTTTGTAGGTGGCTTTCCTAGATTGATTTGGTAATAGTCTACATGTAGAAATTTAATGTTTAGCTAACGTGATCTGCCTATAACTGATTCTTAATTATATACTATACAAATTTTATCTGAGTTTATATTTCTTTCACATTCATATGGTTATATAGACAATGCATTTGAAGTAAATGTATGTGAAGTTCTCACATCAAACTAGAGCAAAATGCTCAAGAACAAATCTATGCCATCCTACAAATGAAAACCCTATTTTGAGTAGGTCTAGTAGACACCGTACAACTTGCATGCAAAGAATTTTCGTGGTAATCCTAATGAGCAGAGTGACGACACAACACAGCTACACATGCAGACCGCATAATGCCAGCCATAATATATGACTACTGCATGTATCACATCATAGAATTTGAGCAACCCACATTCACATAATTACTAACCCACATATTGTCCGGGTTTGTCATGTTTCCTTAGTAAAACCAAGAAAAATAATGTGATAAATTATAAGATTAACACTTATACAAGCATCACAGATCGTCAGTTAAAGCATGTATAAAGTATGCAATGAATGCTTGCAGGAGAAACTTATTGGATACACATTTAAAATAGTGTTCAATAAAGCAGAACATTATGAATCTGAATTAGTTTATTTGAATCACAGCAGTGACAGTATTAGATCATTAAAGGAATCCAATACTGTGTACCGAAATTCATATTTCAATAACATGCATTAGAGGGAGAGATATTTTGTCACTGCCATTCAGAGCAAGGCTCGACCTCTTAAGACATAAGTACCCTTGATTATTTTAAGACAACAATAATATAAAAAGAAACTATTTTATATCTATAAAAACAAGAATTTACTCAGAATATCTAGGTCAAGAAAGTTGAGAACATGTGATAATAAGGTTAGTTTTGTCATTAAACAGTTCCACAAGGATTTGAAGAGAGATTGCCTACACAGCCTGTGAAAAGGGAGTCTTTATTAAAATATACATGCTTACATACCCATATCACCTTTTGCTTGGAGCTCATATAAATTATTTTTCTCTCCAGTGAAACATTTCCTCACTACCACTTGTTGCAATTCTGTATTTGTTCCATCACATAAGCTTTCTCTTGTGTTCTCACTTTCACTCTCTTCATCCGACAAAAGTTCACAAGTGTGAGGAGAATTGACAGTCTTCTGCTTGTGACCATGACAAGATTCAGTTCACACAATGTGAAATTCCAAAGAAGAATTGCTTCAAGCATTGCTACAGCTTCTGCAGGAAGCCATGCATTAGCTCAATTGTTTGTGTACATAATATCAAGTTTGAACGGAAATGAGAGACCTAACCCAAACTGATTAGATCTTCTTCCTAAGTAAATAAAAATGAGGTGATACTATAATTAAAAACTTCATCTCCAAAACAAAACCAAAAATTATTATGATGCCTAAATTTTGCCAAATTTCTATCTTAAAGAGTGTGGTGGATTGACACCAGTAGCCAGACACATACACTTCGTTTTGCTCACCCCTGTCTCGCAGAGGATGGGGAGAAAAATAGAAGGGGAAAAAAAAGGCCCATGAATCAAAATAGTGGCGGTCGAAGAAGGGAGTTAAATGCCACACATGCAAGCAGATCAAAAAATATTAATTAATTCACGACTTCCCATTGGCAGGAAGATGATCAGCCACTTCCAGGAAAGCAGGGCCTGAGCATACAAAAGAGCTGCCTGGGAAGACAAATATCATAACCGCCAATATCTCCCTTTCCTGTCACTTTTCCCGACCTTTTATTCCCTGGGCATGATGCCATATGGCACGAAATATCCCTTTGGTCAGCTTGAGTCAGCTGTCCTAGCTGTGTCCCCACCCAGTCTTTTGCTCACATCCAGTTTATTGCTGTTTGGGCTGAGCAGTGAAAAGAGAGAAAGCCTTGACGTTAAGCACTGTTCAGCAGTAGCCAGAACACTGGCATGTTGTCAACACTGTTTTAGCCACAAATGTAAAGCACAGCAGCATATGAACTGCCATGAAAAAAACTAACTTCACAACTTCATCCCAGACAAAGCCAGTGCAAACATTGAAGCTGAAAAATTGAAAAATGAAAATCTTCTACAGTTAGCAACTGATTAGCACTAGAAACACCTACATACCATACCCAGCTCAATTTAACCTTTCACTATGTTCTATTTTGTAATTTTTGCCAATTCAAGACCTAGAAAGAAAATGCTGACAGCTGCTGTACTTCAAAGTGCTTCATGTAGGAAACATGCACGAAACACGCACAAAACATGCTGGCCAGAAGAGCACAGATTGTGAGGTGTGCTGGCTTTGTCTGGGATGAAGTTAATTTTCTTCATAGAAGCTGTCATGGGGCTGTGTTTTGGATTTGTGCTGATAACACAAGGATGTTTTTGATACTGCTGAGCAGTGCTTACACAGAACCAAGCCGTTTTCTCCTAACACTACCCCACCAGTGAGTAAGCTGGGGGTGCACAAGAAGTTGGGAGGGGACACAGCCAAAATAGCTGACAGTAACTGACAATGGGATACTCCATACCATACAACGTCATGCTCAGCAATAAAACCAGGGTGAGGAGACCACTGCTCAGGGACTGGCTGGACATTGGTTAGTTGGTTTGTTTTCATTTGCATCACTTGTCTTTCTTAGGTTTTATTTCTCTCTCTTTTTTATTTTCCTTTTGATTACAATTCACTGCTGTTGCTACTACTAGTCTTACTCTTGTGTATATTATATGTTACATTACATTACATTACATCATNATGAGCTTTCTCACTTTTACCCTTCCAATTCTTCTCCCTCATCTCCCTGTTGGTGGGGGAGTGGCTGTGTGGTCCTTAGCTGCTGGCTGGAGTTAAACCACAACAGGAGGGAATTTGCAGTCATTGAATTCAGTCTCCTCCTATCACAGCCAAACACTAAGCCCCATCATAAAACGTTGATATCATGTCATATTGCTCCTCTTGGTATGCTTTTCCAAAAGCTCTACTTTACCGTATAGGCCAGTGTATAATTACAGAAGAAATTCTTAACAGTCCTTGAAAGCTTCACAGAAATTTGAGCAAAAGGTCAGCAGATTATTTTAAAGGAAGCAGCAAAAGATGGTGGCAATTCGGCCCCGTGCAAGAGCTAGGAGTGTAGGACTAGCTGACTCAGGAGAGATGCAACCCTATCCTACAACTTCATGTTCCCTCTTTTCTCTCTCTCACCCAGTGAACTTCATATTCCCCTTTTTTTACAGAGGCACATTTTCACATGGCTGAAATACGGAACCTTAGAGGGATTTTACATGCCCCCTTGCAGTCAGCAGTGCTTATTTGTGATCTATGGGTAGGACAAGTACAGGCTGAAGTACTGGTCAGATGGGTCCAGCTCTACGCTTACACATTTTCCTATGCACAAGAACTTACTCTTTAATCTTATTATGCAGTTAAACGAACAGGCAGAGCCTGAGAAAAGCAGGGACAGAAGTCATGGTGGAATTTCAGAAGATTATTTTTTTGTTGACTAGGATTTAATGGCACTGCCAGTGAAAATAGTTACAAATGTTAACTTGAAGTGAAGTCAAATGTTGGAAATAAAATGTTTAAGGTGAAATTTTCCACTTGAGACAACTATTTCATATGACTTTTTTGAAAACAGATACTTACTGTATTGATTCAGATGCAAGCTGCTACAGACCACACAGGCATGTGAACTAGAAGTGGGACCCACAAGGTTCAGGAGAGATGCCTCGTAAAAATCCATGCTGAACTGATCATGAGAAAAGAGTTTAAAAAAGAGCTAAAAGGTCTCAAAGGGCAAACTTGGACTCATTAATCAGGTTTAGAAAAAGTCTGGGAAGGAAACAGGAAGAGTGGACAGACCTGGAGAAACTTCTTTGAAAAATAAACACCAAGACTGAGAAAAACAAAACAAAAATGTAGGGACACATGTGCTTCTTTCTTCTGTGACTACCTTCCACTGGACTCTAGAACAGGTAGCACAAATAAAACTGCCCTTCCTCAAATTTTCAGAACTGCAAGTGAAGTCACTGGGAACACTGCTTTAAATATCTGAAGTTTTGGATAATACTATGACAATATTAAGAAAAAAAATAACCTCTTACTGCTTTAAAATTATCTAAAATTAGCAGGTGATATTTTTCTTTAAAAAGTGGCTCTGCTCTCTGTACATAAATAACTTTCAGAAGAAATACCAGCCTAAGTTCTCAAACATACTTGTGAAGCCTTCAGCTGCTATAGTAATGAGCACAGTAGAAATCAGGGAAGTAAAAACTGTGTCTTCAAACCAGAATTTGGAGAACATGTAGTAAGTAAATCATAGTTTTGCATAACACATGTAAATAAAAGGTTGAATAGCCAGCCATTGAGTGGTGTCACTCAGACAGCAGTATTCACCATAACAAGAAATTGATCCATTGTGCAAATGTGCTACAAGCAATATTATTTGCATGCCTTTCCTAGTTTTTCAGTATTTGACTTTGCAACCTTAACAAAGTTCTTTTAATCTGTTTTTTTCTCATGGAGAAATATATTTATGTCAAGTTATTTAATTAAAATAGCTCCAGCCAAGGAAATACATCTCAGCCTCCCTATATGCTTTATCTACATAGACTTTGCTTAATCTTGCTGAGAGCTCAGTTTCAAATATGTATTACAAGCCTGCTTCCATGAATGGATGTGTTAATAATAATACAGCCATTTGTATTCAAACTCCAGCTATCTCACCTTTAGGGACCCTTTGTCTCAGAGACTTGATTCATTATTAGTATAGCTAACAAGGTTCCAGTTTCTCAATATCAGTATCCTATCTAGTTCTAATTTGTAATATCACAACCTTTGCTTAACCTCAGCTGCAGAGAAGTCTTCCGGATTCTAGTCTATACAGCAAAGGTGCATTAATTCCTCAATGCAGATGTAGATCAATGAAAATATGATGTTAAAAAGTCTTTTTCATCCAAAGAATTTGATATGTTCTTAGTACCAGCATCTCAGTATGTCCCCAGGATACAAAAAAGAATCCCAACCATTCACCTCTTCACTCCAAGTAAAAGGATGCTTGTACTTGAAAGATTTCATAAGCAGACCTGTGTCGTGAACATTTCCAGCTTTTTCCAATAGCTCTGTCTTCAGCAAATGTACAGTTAATGTCTGAGAAATAAGGGAGAATACCTCAAGCTCAAGACATAGTCTATGGTTTTAATAAAATAAAATACTGCTTTCCCAATCACATTTATCCTATTGTATCATTATAGTTCATCAACTCATTTTGTTAGAATAATTGATGAAGACATGCAAGACTGTGAGACAATATATCATTTCTAAGAGTCATTCAAGTGGTAATTCAGGTACTAAATTATTTCATTACAGGCAAAGTAGTCATCTAGCTAGCTTTTTTCAGATGTGATCAGATTTAAGAAAGTTTTTCATTTAGCAAAACAGAATAGTCTAGATGTACTAAAAGAGGAAAACTTACAATTTTCCTACATTTGACATCAATAAAATAAATGAGAAATGTTTAGATTGTATATGTATTCTTCACACATTGATCACCACCACTGCTCAGCGTTGGAGAGTTATTCAGAATTTTTGGGCCTAAACTGCATGTGACTTCCTAGTCTCGCTAACAATAAATATCCTGCCAGACCCCCTCTTTAGATAGCATAGACTCATGTTAGCCCAAACAAACATACGAAATCTTTATTTCCTTTATTAAAGTTCAATAACTTAAGCTTTTGCTAAGTTAAAAAAACCCCACTGTTAACAGAAAACTCTAAAATACATTCCCCAGAAAACATCCAGGACTGCATCCTTGTTTCTTTAGTCATTCCAAAGAAATTACAGAATCACTCTACCTTCCTTTCTTACATTTGGCCCAGCTGCTTCCAAACACACCTTCATGGAGGCGGAGTGAAAAATTTTTGCACATTCAGTTGACATATAAATGGAAAGTATAAAAATTCAGTGAACACCCCCCCTCGCTTCTCTTACAAAAGAACCTCAGAACAAAAGGGAATTTTATTCTTTGGTGGCGAAACTCCAGGTTCACAGTTTGAACAGACACCCTAAGCTCAAGCATCTCTTCTGTACAAAGATGAACAATGACCAGCTTTTAGATTTATAGGTCATTCAGACAAAATGCCAGAAAGAATCCTCCAGTTATACAACTTACTTAGATACTAAAGTCAATGCTACAAGATGGAGCATGATCAGACATGTCTGCCTCTTTATGTGGTACCAAATGTTCAATTTTAGAAAGAAATGCGTTTTTAGTCCAGGGGTCTAGACAGAAGAACTTTTTCGTCTCTGACTGAAGTTAATGTCTACAACAGAGCCAGAGCTTAGAGGCAGACATAAGCATTGAGCTGAAAGGTCTTTAACTTTGTTTTAGGGCTGGCACACACAAAAACCAAAGGAATATTTCAGATATAGTTATACAAATATGATTACTGAATTATGTAAAAAGACAGGCATCATGATCGATGATACTGTAGGACGTTTTCTACCTCACTTTCCATGCTATCGTAAGCTGTAAACTCACACATGTTTATACCCATATATTAAGGAGCTCGCTATTAAGAAGACCATCTACCATCTAGTATTTGCTACTTTGGCAAGACAAGCTAAAATGTTATCCTAACTTTGATGACTGCTTGAGAGCACCTACTATATCAGATTTATCAAATTATGCTTTTTTTTTTTTCTTTTTCTTTTCACAAAAATGACACTGTTTCCCATGTTGATTCCTCTTTGCTATTCTGGCTGTCCCTGCCATAACAGAACCATAAATACAGATCCAGTGGCACTATTTAGAAAACCAATTATTTTAGAGGGTCTGAGACTAAAATATTAAGCAGAAAAAGAAAACCAATTGTGTATATCCAAAGTGATTTAAAATAGAAACCTCTGAATTCAGAAAACAGGTACAACTAGCTGATGAAGAAGAGCTCTTCTGGTGTTTTCTGGCCTGCAGGTAGTTTAATAAATAGTGCAATAGTTCTTATTTACATATATTTCTATATTATATTCTTTAAACAAAACAAAACAACAAACATTTCATTTCAGAAAAATACAAAGTTATTAAAAGATATTAACTTGAAGCAGGAAAAAATTGCCAATCACACAAAACAAATCTGAAATAAAGCTTCTGAGATTTTAAGATCTCAGTGGAGATTCAGAGAATTTTATTTTACTTGACCTAGTGCCTACATCTTAAGACTTTATGACTTTCAACAGACCTACAGGTTTTGCTACAACAGCAAATGACATAACATCAGCTGTACCTTTCCATCAATGTCTGTCTTAGCTGTTTTGCCAGCTGTTTGCCACTATTTTGTGAATAATTTACTTTTTCATTCTTTATCTTCAGATGTTTCATTAACAAATCAAATAAGCAAAAGCCATTTTCAATGCTTAAAAGATGCATCAGATCTATTTCAATTGTTCATATTGATATTTATATTTATAAAATAATTTAAAAATAAAAAGAAGTGGTTTCTGAGACTATCACTGAACCTTTTTCACATTCTTCCTTAATTATACAAATATTAGAAATACATAGGGGAAAAAAACCTCTAATTTTTCAAAGAATCACATATCCATTTAGCCATTTAAAATTCCCCTAACATAAAATGAAAAGAACACAATTAGATTCTGAGCAATTTTGCATAAATGCAAGTGTGGTTTTCCCTCTCCAACAGTCCTTTCCCTGTGTCCCACCCCACCCTCTCCCCCCCACTTCCCTAAAAATTTCAACTTCTTTCTTTTGATATGGCCAATTTCAAATTATCTATGTTGCTTACCATCGAAGATTAACTATCGCCCACATCACAATCACCAATAGCTACTAATTGTTTCTATCTGCCTCCAGGCCCTTAGCTAAGTGTGCTGAATGTAATGTCCCAGTGTCAGAAACAAATAAGAACTTGGAAATAAAACATCTACATAAAAAAGAGCCCATTACACAATCTGTTCTTTTTTGAATAGTAAATATAATCTGTACTCTGCTGCAAAAGTACCCACCAGCTCACAGATTATTACATTGCTAACACTACCCTACTACCATTAAACCAGAGGAGTATTTCCATGTTCTTCAGGATTTCTCTCAATAGTAAAAGGTGCATAAGCAATGTTTTGAAAGAAAAATCAATCGATTTTTTTTCCAAGATGTGAAGCAGGTATATGTAGTATCACATGTTGAAAGACTTCTATTAATTCTTGGAGCTTTCAGTTCCCTTTCCTTCTGCCTCTGTCAGAATAATTCATTGGTTTACTGTTTGTTTTCAAAAGATGCAGAAATAATTTTTAAAATGTCTTTTAATCTAGAAGTAAGCAAGCATTTACATCATTAATTTCTGTACAATGCTCCTCTTGTTACACAGAATCTTCAGTGTCTAGGGAAGACATAATGAAAGTTGCAATTAAAGTGATTTCATTAAACATATTCAACCCATTAAGTTGTTCAATTTTGCATTAAAATCATTAGTATCTCAAATGTAGCAAGAAAGATATTTGGCAAGTGGTGACAGTTGTAAACATAAAATAGACATACGTTTTTCTTTACTGAAAACAGATACGCACATGCACGTATTGAATATCTAAATTTGTACACGTAAAGCTATTCCTTTTCTTTGTACTTTTTACTCATAAAATATTTGCCCGAATTGCCAACCTACTTTATGGAAATTGCTGCAGCAGATTATGTTTAATAGTTGCATCTTTTCACTGTAGTGCTATCACAGTTTAAAGTTTGGCCTAGGTCTAGTAGCTTGCCTTCCAAAGTTATTCAAAATGAATCACGCTTTTTTTTTTTTATATATGATCAACTGAAATACATCATTTGTCTACTGAAAAAGATGGGATCTCTAAAAATTCTTTTCTACTGTGAAAAATTATAACAATTGTACAAAGAGTGAACTGGTTATAAACAGGACTGGAAATATGAATTGTTCTTCTGTGAGCTTTCTAAATTCTCCGATCAATCAAACACTATACAATTAAATGACAAGCAATTTATTTTTACATTAATTTAGTTAATAAAGACCTATAGAGAATTACAAGAAAAAATTATAGGGAAAATTCTCCATGCTGTCATTGAGCAGGAGACCAGCATTATTGTATTAGCTTCAGTGAACCTACACCAGAGAAGATCTAGCATCAGAATGAAGCCCAAAGCTTTTGAACAGTAACAGAAATTGTACTATGAATTTTTTAATTTAAATTATAATTTCTTTAGAAATTATGCAGTGTCTGTTTCCTCAAGTAATTATTTCAGCAGAAATGGACCTCTTGGTTCTGTTCTGCTCTCAGCACATTGACACTGGACCCAATGCTTCACACCTTGCTCAAAGTGTCCGAGGAACTCTTCACAGCAAGAAGTGAGGCTGGCCTGCTTGCAGACGCAGTTTCTAAAACAACTAAATTTTATCCTTTTCTTTTTTGTTTATTACCTCTTATAAAAAGCTGGACATCAACAGTACTTGAAATCAAAGGTAAAAGTTTGAACACTGCTGTTTCCACCAAAGAATAGTTCCATTAAGAAAACTGCTTAAAAATGTACAAATGCAGGATCTGTACAAAAATTTTTAAAACAGAATTAGTATCAGCTGGGTTGTCTACATAATCAGGAGAGTAAGTACACACATTTCAGCTAGGACATCAAGACCAAAGGTTGTGCCCAGGGTTGCAGTCATAGTGTTTGGAAAAGGTCAACATATCATAGAAACATAAGGAACTTTAAGAGGTCACTTGTTCCACTTCTTTGCTCTCAGGCATTATACCTAGATGTTCCTGACAGACTCTCATCTATCATACCATCACATTTTCTTCAACAAGGAGGAATATGCATTATTCATTACACAGTAATATGAGAAGGTGCCATACTCCAGCCAATGAATTCTCATCAAAATCTGTTTCTCTACATTCAGCACTTCTTCAAGGCAACCCGTTAGTTGTCTGCTTTTTTGATACACTTGAGCTTTTTGTGCTGATAGATTACTCTCTTGACCTAGTTTTTAATTCAGAAACTCACTTTGCTCTATTTATGTGTGCTAAATACAGATACTAAAATTTGGTTTTAATTGGATATGTTATGAACCAAGATCCAAATCCAAAACTCCCGGTAGTCAGTCAATAGGACTCCTTCAGACTTTAGTCCTCCTTCTTTGCCAAGTTACCATGTAATCTCCCGTCCTTTCTAAGCACACCCATCAATGGCTTTTCCTTCCAAAGATGAATATTGATAGAGTTGGTAAAAAATTTTCAGCAAACTGTGAAAAGTATCTCAAAAATGAGCACACATCAAAAATAAATTAAAATAAATGTTCTAAGAGATGGGATAGTTTTGCCCACAAAATTAATATATATCAGAGCTAGATACACACAAGAAAAGCAGAGAGTATTCACTTCAACAGTTTTTAGGTGTGTAGTATATCCCATTCTGTGGGACATCATAGTCTGTACCTCTGCCTTCAAGAGGTACAGAAAGTAAGAATGAATCTTTCCAATGCAGATAGTACCAGTCAAATGCAGACACTATGTTCAGCTACTAATGTCTGTCAGCGTGGTTGTATGAACCCAATCTTAACTAATCATAGTTGGCACCTCTAAGGGATTATCCAACCACAGGAGAACACTCGAAAGATAAGAGGTTATCATTTGTTGGAGTGCTTTTGCCAAAGTGGTTTTATTTTGCATAAAAAGAGAAGGTAAGGGAAGATTAATTCCTAGCTTGATCTAAGACTGTTTCTCATGTGAAATGGAGCACTCATGAGCCAGTGGCTCTGCAGACTGTTGACTTTTTTATACAAAGGAGATCAATGTCAGCAGGTATTTCTTCTCCTCCAACAGTCTGTTGCCTGATGGTTAAGGAAATGTTTCTGAGATGGAAATGGAAGTTTTTTTTTAAAAAAAAAAAAAAAAGAAACAGTTAAACACATATTTTTGAGATCTTTGGTGAGTGCTGAGCTATGTAATGCAGGGCCACATCACTATTTATGTTGCCTGTCTTACATTACAATTATATGAATCAACAACACTCATTATCAGACTAAATAGAATTTCTTATTTTGGATGAAAAGTGTTTTTAATTTAGAAAAAGTTCAGAAGAAGGAAGGAAAGGAAGGTAAAGAAGGGAAGGACAAAGGAAGGAAAGGAGATTAGGCTCTGTATGTTAAGAAAGAAAATATTGAAAGAAATATCAAATAGCACTCAAATAGCGGAAAAAAAGCTAGAACTTTCTAAAATAAGTACTTGCAAAAATTGGACTTAGGAATTTCATTTTTTTTCTGACAAACAACAAGGACATATAATATGAAAATACATACTGGGAATAGTATAAATGACAGGATACAAACAGAACAACAGCATGCATTTAAAAAACTAGATCGGAAAATAGGCAATTGGCTAAACTACCCAGGGGACTCTGGGTTTCATCGTCTCAATATAAACATTTCTCAAAAGATGTGGCTGCAAAGTTACCTGATGGAACAGATCTTCAGAAAGAAATGTTCAAGCTTGTCACTAAGGGTTTCTGAACGCTTTTCAGTTTCACTATTGCCCTTGCTGGGAATACCTAACCTTCCTGCATTTCATTGCCACTAAAGAAACAACTGTATTCCCTATTTTTCACCGACAGAGTAGTTTGCTGAAAATTAGAAAGAAAAAAAAAAACATCCCGTTGAGATTGCTGGTATAAGAACAACTGTGAGTTGAGCAGCATTGAGAAACAGGGAGCTTTGGTAACAAAATGTCACCAGGCAAAGCAGCAAATAGATGAGATTGTTTTCATACTCTAAATCTGTTGTCGGTTTATAAAGCAGATACATGGTGGTGGATGAGGATAAAAGATTCTGAACCTTTTTTTTGATTGAACTTAGTAAACTGTTGACCAACTTCACGAAAGCTTGTTAGCTTTAAAGTGAGGAACTGACATAAATAATGAAGGTGTTTCTAATGTGAAATATTTAGATTATTTTAAATTCCTTTCTTGTAAATATTTTTCAACATATAAAGCACAGGTCTCATAGTGGCTTATGATTAAAATACTTAACACTTTCATGTGCATAATGTTACTACTTGTTACAGCATTTTACAAGTCCTACATACAACAACTGGTTCAATCATTCTGAAGTGAAAGTGTTTCTGGTGAGAATACAATGTATGGGTTTGGGTTTGTTTTTTTTTAGGAAATCCACCAGTGCTTGATAGGGCTTATAAAGCAGAAGGTGTGCAGGGAAAGCACAGATGTAAAGAAAAGGCATATTGGAACCTGATCAAGACAGCTGTGCTGACATTTCACATTGCCTTGGAAACTCAAGTAGTCAGAGATTACGAACTGCTGCTACTTTCAAAAATGCACACCCAAAATGAGTATTTTCATACTAAACATGATTTTCATGTGCCTTCAGAGCCCTGCTTTTGTCACTTTATTGAATGAAAAACAAACCAAAAGCAACACGTTTACTCCTTCCATTCCCCAGAAGCAGGCAGATTTTGCGTATTCTGACCACTCCTCTGCCCACAGCCCAGCTGAGGGCATTGCTTCCTCTGGGTCACCTAATACAAGGCAGGAATTGACCATGTATAATGGTCAAGACATAATGCCATTGCTACTGTTTCCATCTCAATCAAGGTTTCCCAGAAAGCTACACGTCCCAGAATATCTGAAATAAATACCACTGAAACACAGACCAAACCTTACTGTGTTTAATTGGCATAGGCCTCAACAAAGCCAAAAGCCTGTTTACACCTGTTGAGTCTAACTTGAATACAACTAACACTAAATGTAACAGATTTTTTTGGTTAAATATAAAATCATATGTCCTTGGATGACCTCCAAATTCTTTTCAGTTTTCTTCCCTGATGCTTTACTACTATGTTTTGTCTTCACCTTTTAATTTAAGGATGCATTGTGCATGAGTATTCTACATTGGAGGGTGGTACTATGTTGCTTATTTCTATTCTGGAAGCATTTCTTCCTGCAATTTTCTCTTTCTAGGGAGAAAAATGAAGAAAAGGGCACCAAAAGAAAATGATAACATTTTTATGATCCCTATCTGGTGATACAGTGTTTTGAAATACTGTCACGTTTTGCTATTGTTTCCGTCATGGAAAATATTTCTATCATTTCCCACAATTAATGCCAAGAAGTTTTAATCACATATGATCCCAATCATGTTGCTCTTCCAATCCTCTTTATCTTACTACGTAGTTCTGATGTCTCCCTTGTCCTGCGGGTGTGAAATGTGCACTATTATTAGCTCATTAGGTCTTCTAGCCTCTGGCTCAGTGAAGAATGAGTCACTATATTTCTTAGCCATTGACAGTTTCAATTCCTTAACCTCTAAATTTCCCTTGATATATAACCATGTCTTGCCCCTTCTTATTTCAGCCTTCCAGAATATCCCTTGGCACTACGTTCTGAAGTCAGCCCCATCATCCCATACACAGCAAAACTAAGTAAGTATAATTTTCCTCTGCCAGTCAAGCTTTTAATTCCGCCAATTTGTTCTTAATTCATTATAAATTCAACTAACTGACTGAATTGGTTATTTAATATTTCTTCATATAATGAATAAGATATCTCCCTATGGTTCTGCTTCTATTTTTCAGTTTGGATTTTTTTGGATTTAGAAACACTACTCCTGTTTAAAAAGCTCATAAACGGTTTTAAAAACAGACATAAGAAAACACTGACTTCCCTACCAAGGAAAATGCTTTCCAATTTGCCACTAATTGCACAAGATCTCATAAGTTAAAATTTTGCAGTAAACTTCAAGCATTTTTTCAGATTATGCCTAAAATACATTGTGTAGTACAAAATAAAAAGCCTGACCTAACTCCCCCTAATTCAAGACTACATTTAACTTCAGTGATATGGAAACCAAGATCACTGGCTATCTCCTTCCTTATACACCTGGTAATACTGTTCACTCCATACTCTTAATGTTTATCTTTCTAGTTGTTGTAGAAATGGGTTCTCATGCGAGAGATCATTTGGTTAATTTTGGTCCAATTACTGCACTACTGAAGTATATTCTAGCTCAGACAAATTCATAAAAATCTACTATCTCATTCACAAAGTTATTTGCATAAAAAAATGGATATTTGCATTAAAAAATTGGTATGTTCTTCAAACATTCAGAGGTAGATCTCTCCTGGTTTTTTAAGCTCTGTTCACCTGTAGGAGCCTGTATCTGTAACCTTAGTTAGTGGTATCAAGCTAGCCATTTGGCCTCTCTGTGAAAAGTGTAATCACAAGCCAAACACCCTACAATCAAGGGCAACGCTTGACCACTGCAGTACAGCAGCTGGGATCCTAAGGCCTCGTGTCTGCCAGCTGCTAAATGAAAGTGATGAGCTGCTCAGAAGTTCTCTGCATTTGCTAGTGATCCTGTAGCTAGTTGTAGCATAGATATTTAAAATCTTCAAATTTAGATTTCTGTGCTCTGAGGTTAAAAATGTCAGCCTACTTGTCCATGTGTGTGTATATATATACACACACACACTATAATACCCCTTAGATCCAACATTCATATTAGGTTCATCCTATTTTAACTAGAACTATTGCACTTGTTCTCTCCTCCCCTTTTCCCATACTATGTCTGTAATACTGTCTCCATCAGTACGCTGGAGACCTTTTACTAAAAACAGTGTGCCTCTTTCTCTAAACAACAGCATGGAAGGCAAGTTAGCAGGAGGGAAATTTTTTTATACACCCTTGAGAAGCCTTTACATAGAAAAAGAGTAACTGAAATCTAGGTTGCTAATAATTAAAGCAATTAAAGTAGCACTTAAGTTGCTGTGCATCTCAATAATGCATTGTTACAAAGGGAATGAAAAGGTTTTGATACCAGTTAAGAGGGGTTTTTTTAATCCTTCTTTTAGTTCTTATCAGAAAGTGTTTTATTTTGGGGAGGAGAAGGGGCAAAATGAGCTCTCCCTCGGAGAATTTTTAATGCTTCCCAAGCCTTCCAGAAACTTTAATTGAAAATGTAAATGGGAGAACCTGTTGTTTTATTAAAAAGCGTGCTTTATGAGTGGAAATTACTTGTCTCTATTTAGGTCACTACAGTTTTAAGCTACAAGAAAACCTTAAAATCAAGCTATTTCATGTCCTTCACAACACAAGGTACAGAAACACATGCAGTAATTTTTCCATCTTAACTTCTTGTTATGGTTGAACATATTTTCTAGAGAAACATTAACTGGTAGGGACTATTGTATTTTCAGATAAGATGTTCCATTGGTTGAATGTCCCCGCTGCTTTTTTTGGCAAGGTTAAATAGCTTTCCATTATCAGATATGTATTCTCTAGGTGCCTGTAGGCTAGTCCTTTCTCAATTAAGCTAAGTAGATTGATCTTCCGTAGCTTATGACTGACAGAATAGTCTCACACATTTTACAGGGAACCTTCATAAAAAGCTACTTGCCCTCCAATTCTTTGCCCATCCACCTAGAGTGCCAAGAAATAGAAAAGTTGCATTTGGTGTGAGATTTGACTGGTATCAGTTTACCCACAGTCTTTGAAGAGATCCATGAGGTATTCTATACATTCATCTTACAGACTATATCCCTGAATAGATCTCATCAAATCTTCCGATAAGAGGAATTTGTTGTTAAAACTATCCTGAAGCTTCTTCTCAGATATCTGTCTTGTGCTTTTTTATCTTGTGTATTATTATAAACTGTTTCCAATACTAGCTGGTGAGACCAGTTCAGTCACAAAAGATGATTTACGAACTTCTCTGTCAGATTTCCCTTATTCCCTTCGTTATTAAAGGAATCCTAGTGTACCAAACTGTGTTCTTTCCTAAAACATCAACTTGCTGGTCACAACAGATGAAACAGAATTCATGACTATCTGGAGTTAGTTACCTATCTTTCATATACTGTCAGTCTATTACTAATTTTAAAAAAAAAAATGGAAATTCACAGGGCCTGGGAGTTATAATTTGTGTCTTCTCAACAGCAAAATTCCACTAGAATAGATTATCCCTCTTAACATACCAGATATACCTGCAGAGCTGAAGTACACCTCATAATGCAGAATTATTGCAGAAATATCAGGCATTGTATCATATTAATCTGTTTCATACCTAGAGTTCATTCCGGAGGCAGAATAATTTTGCTTGGACTTCTTTTAGCATGCATACATTTAAGCTTGCAAGAGAGAAACAGTTATATATCCCAGATGAGAAAGTTCACCTACAGCAGAGCTGAGTAAGTATCAGATAGCAGTTAAACTACATTTACATTTTGGAATCAGTCTTTGCTCATTTCATTAGTCAAAAATTTTAAAACAGAAACTTCTTTTTTTCCAGGGAAGAAAGAAGATGGTCAGAAAAAATAAATTCCCTGGAGTTTGTCAAGTGCATGATTCTTCTAAATTCAAATGTATATCTCTATGGTGAAGATCTCTTTTATGACTCAGTCTTGCCCTCTTGTTACATCTTGTTACATCAATATCAAATGGATTTCATATGTACAAAAATAGATGGCCTCCTTCTGAGGTATTCACCAACATAGTGTCACTGCAATGTGCGCTATATTAGTAATTAGGTTGTTAGCAGGAGAGGGACAGTAAAATTGAGAAAAGTACAATTAGAACAAGATTCTCTGATTTTGCTGTTTCAAGTGGCATGAAATTTGGCTTTTCTCATTTCTGAGTTCACAACGTTAAATGTGCATATTCATACACATAGAGTCCTTATTGTCTACTAAGAGTGCAGTAGAGCATTTTCCAAAAATAAAATCTTAAAAATCCTTTCGATGAAAACATGTTAAGGCAGAAATAGTAAGTAAAAATATTGTACAAAGTGATAAATTCAAATAAATCTGTGATGATCTGTGAATATGTAATGTACAATATATTTCAGCAAACGTTCACCAAAAGTGACAGCCACCTTTGTGCCCTTGAAATCTGAAGATTTTATTTTAAACATGCTAGAGAAAGCCTGAGTTACCTCACACACTAATATGCATTACTATGGCAGCTTAGTCAAAACCAAATAAACACAACAGTATGTGATCTAAAGGACAATCCAGGAATGAAGATGATTTGACAGAGAGCTCTGGGGAGAAAGTCTTCTGGATCCACGGAAAGCATTATAGTACTGCCTTAGATTTACTTCCTTCATTATTAAAATGCAGGAGGCTATTAATATCACAAAACAGATTTTATGAACACAGATAGCCAAAGAACCTTTTAGCCCATTTCCTGAATGATAAACAAAGACCTCCATATACAGCTACTGAAGGGAATCTAAAGAGCAAAGTATTGTACAATCTTTATTGGATTACTTAGAAGCTTTAACAGAGCTGTATAAATCAAAAATAACAGGAAAGCAATCAACATCTAACGAGAATGTCTTTGTTCCCTACGGTTGCAAAGTTAGATTTAGATATTCCTGGTAGATCTTTGATGCAGGACATACTTAAATAATTTCAAAATCTCATTTGGAAAACCCTCTGGAAAAATTTGCTGATGAATTGGTTGGATTCTTCTCTTGTAGTGCTTTAGACTGGTTAGTAACAGTGCTATTCCCCTATTTTATTCTGCCTGCATCCTATTAATAGGTGAAGACTTCAGCAGTACAAGCTAGATTGTGCATACAATGATGAACCATTAATCTTTTCTACTTCAAAATAAAAGTTAAAGACTTCAATTGGACTATTGCTATCCAATACATGCTGTGCTTTGGTTAATTAGAGTAGCTGCTAAGTTTGTCCTTGGGAGTCAAGAGCTTGGCTACACAGGTGGCTATAATCAAATAATTTAAAGAAAATCTTTACATTCTAACTACAATAAACCTCTTTTGGAGTATATTTGTATATGTCTGCTCCCAAGGAACACTCCATAGCAAGCCAATGCTAAAGCAACTGTACAAATGGATTACACCTTCAGCAATTGTTCGTAATGCTAGAAGCCATTTAACACAAAAAGAAAACATGAAGGTTATTCTATACAGTCTAAGGTGGTTGTACAAGAGATAAAAATTCCTCTTATCCTTTATCTTAAGGGTATTGTAAAGCTTAATTAAATAAGGCTTACAAAGTACTTTGAGCCACTCAAGTCATGAGTTGAATACAGACAAGATTCCATTCTATTTTTAACATTGAAAACAGCAATCATCTAGTTATATTTAGCAGTATTTAAGTAAAAGTAGATATTAGCCTGACTTCTGCTCTGACCCTTATTTGTACAGGTTTCTGAACCACAGCACTAAATCTACCAGGTTAATATTCTTGAATAAAGTACTGTAGTATTTCTCAAAAACTGCCTGAGTCATATACCTTCTGACATACAATAAAGTTTACTTTTGATTTTGGGGGGGTTTAGCTGTTGTTGAGAATTAACAAAATTATTATAACAGAATAGTTTCTAGCATGCAAAAGCATTACACAAGAAATTTAGACTATATGACTAAATGACTATACCTCATGTGACGCAGGTAACATGGGAGTTCACTGACTGTATTCTATACTGGTAAGGATCTATCACTATCAATTTTTTCACTGAAGATGTGGAAATTAAAACTCTCAGTCTTCACAGAATTGCAAAAGTGGATTTCCTGAGAGCAGTGGGTGGCCTCTAGCCACCTCCTTACCCATTACCACCAGCTGCTATGGATCATGCATCTGCATCAAGCAATGTGATCACAGCAGTGTTCCTGCCTAAGGGGGCCCTCAGTCAGATTCAACTTCATCTACCTTTTTCCTGAAGCCTGTGCTTAGAGACATCAGAATGTCTCATAGCAACAGAATCTGTCAGCAAGTGCCTACATATGGAACAAGGTGTTTCCTGAAATTAGGCTGTAAAACTGTTAAAAGCAAGCCTGCTTACCGGAAATGTAAAGCTACCCTGCCCAAAATCATGCTTTCTCACAGCCTTTCTTGTGGCATACACACTGGTAAAGCTAGAACATCTCCTCTGGTAGAGAAATAAATAACTGAAAGTGAAGCATGGCTCCCCAACATCAGCCAAACACTCCAGCCTAGCCAAGGGTTTATCCCTCTGAAGGGTAGGACAGGGCAACTTTCAAGGGATGCAAAAGCTGTGATTATGACCAGGTCAGAAGCGAGAACAGACAAAAGGAGCTTCTTCTGCATTGTGATCATCTACTAGAAACTATTATAACCCTTATCAAATATTTACCCAAACCTCATAAAAATAGAGAAGGATTTATGTCGCTTGTTGATTACTTTTATGAATTCGTGTACACTCTTTCTTTACTGATCACAGCCATAGTATTTAAAGAAGGCTGTAACAATAAAATATATGTATGTACAAAAATTATAGTCATTATATATACACAAACTATTGTGCATGTAGAAGACTAAACAAACCCAGAAAGAAAATATCTCTGCAATATGAATTCCTTAGCTTTAGTTCTCTCACACTGCCTTTCTTCTTCCCTTTCCTTGACTGATTTATTAAATCCCTGATTAAAAGTCCAATAATAGATCTTCATTCATATTGACTTCTCTAGAACATTTACACCACCAGCCCTACACAAGAGACTAGTCAGATTGACAGGTCCATGGGGCAGAGGTTCTTTTCTAGTTTGGCTAGTGAGACAGTTTCCAACAAAGCCTAAGATGTTTTATTAAAAATAATGTTGCCATGTAAATACAACAGAAACAAACAGGAGAGCTACTTGTTATTAGGACTAGGAATTCAAACTACCTAAATACCCTGCAGTTTACAAGCTGCACAAACGGAAAGCACAGAGACCTGTTGAGGCAGGATATGCTGGTGTGTCAGACAACCTGTCTTGGCTTGAATGGGTGGACCAAAATTTGGAAATATTTTTCTATCTGGAGTTTTCACCACTCCCCTTTGGAATCCAGAAAGAATTCAAAGAGAAACAAAATAAGTTATGGAAAGCTGGCTCTGATTTTTTATCATGTACCCACACAGCAGTCACATACAATTCTTCTGATAAAGCACTTGGGGGATTTTTCTATAGCTGATGTTTCTCATGGATTCTCTTCAGTGTAATTTGGTACCTATATGCACATTTTGCCAAAAGTAAGACTGAGGGACTCTCATTAACTTGTACCAACAGAATTCTATTTTCATTAAAGCAATGAAACTTTAAATAATTCTATGAGGAACAAAAGTCCTTTCATTATTGTAAAAGTTCATAGCAGGTTACCTCTTTAAGCAGTGTCACCTAATTAGCCATAACACATGCTCTGAGAGACCACAATTTCATCATCTGGGAAGAAGACAAAGGCCAATTTCCAGAAGTGCAACCTTGCCTCAGAGCCGAGCTTGCCAATACATTCAGAAATGGTGAACAAGAAACATCAGTGAATATACCCGGTGCCCACAGATTTGTTGACTGCTCAACCATTTTCACATAGAGCAAACCCTATGGCATAAATAGCTATCCTGGCAGAACACATAGTCTCTCCTCCAGAACGTACTGTTGGCATATGTACGGCAGTTAAATATACATTTGCCTCTCATAAAGCTTCTATCTACTTCAAAGAAAAAAGGACTCCACCAAACACCTTTTGGGGTACTCAGCTTCCCCTTCACAGTTGCAAAGTGAAGGACTGGGTCTTGGTTTTATAGTAATTTATTTCAGGAATTTCTGTTGTCATTAAATTCAAGAGATTGTTATTGGAATTTTTCTGCACACATTTTTTCACGTTCTGTCTCTGAGGTCTTGATCTCAATTTAATTCAGACAATGAAGTACGACTAGCAAGAAAACAACTGATGTTGCCTTTGCTAGGTGTGTTGTTCCTTTATTATCTAATTTGCAGAACTGGCATCAATGTGACAGAAACAGTACTGATGACTTCCAAAAACCCACAAAATTGCATAATGCCCTTCACCACAACCCTAGTCCCTGGAGAGCAAGCCATCCTAGTCTTGCTGTAAAAATCCTGACTTTGCGCTTCCATTCATCCATCATGCCTGCAGCTGCACTCATGGGACTATGAGAGTCACTGGAAGCAATTTCTGCCTGTAGACCACACCTACTGTGGCTCTTTGGTGGGAAAGCTAAGCAAGCGAGCTCAGAAAGAATCAGAGAAAAACCAGTGCCCTTCTCACCTAGAGGTAGGAAGAGTCAGTGCAAAGTCAGAGGAAGATAAAGAAAAGCCTTGTGGTGTCCCAAGGAACAGCTGCAAGCAGGAGATGGAGCAAGGTAAGTACAAGGACTAGTGAAAAACACACTGATCATGGGAATGAAAGTGCTGCTACTGCAGAAAACCAGCATCAGTGGGTGACAAGACTGCCCTGGCTTGCACAACTGGGCAAGACTGGGGCATATTTTGATCCTGTAATGAGGCTCTAACATCGGGAGCTATGCCATATGCTGTGTTTCGGGAAACTGAAGGACTTCCAGCCATCCTAAAGCTCATTTTAACACCGCACAGTGTAGGATAGATATCCATGAAACAGACTGATGTGTCATTTGGGACAACAAAGAGCTTTAAGCATAAATAGATATTATTGCTTAAAGAAACTCAGTTTTAGTCTGTCTTGCTAGCAAGAAATACACACTTTACAGATTCCAAGAATCCACCAAGTATGTAGATTTAAAGAATATAGCAGTCATGTCACTTAGAATGCAAAGCGTCAGTCATTTCTGGTTTTATTTGAGCAATACTGTTTACTGATAAATTGAGAGTTTTCTAGAGTCTACACCTGCCTTGAGAAAAAATAGATCTGTCTGAACAGCTGTCTCATCCCACCTACAGAGATTCATGAAGAACACTATATGACCTCTTTCTCAATGATGTATGTCTTTGAGTTAAGATAAAGTTTTAATTGTAGCAGCACCTGAACCTAGAGTAATTATTGTAAATAAATTTTTATGTTCCTTTATATAAAATTGTCATATTCACAGTGAGGTGCAGAGTAACGTTATCAGCTCTCTAAAATTCAGCATACTTAGCTTTGAAAATATTATCTGCTGTACCCTTTCATGTCCAAACTTCAAGTTCCACTAATCTTCTCCACACTTCCTTACTTTGGCTTGCTTAAACTCTGTGGGTTTTACTCTTGGTTGGACACTCCAGAACAGAACACTCCTTTTGGACCTAGCCGAGCAATAGATTTTCACTTCAGGTGCTTTTTAATTGTTGAATACAACATCTAAAATTGAATAGACTTGTAAGACTTGTATTTAAAAGCATGACTGTGATGGGACCCGAAACCACTTAGAAATTAGCCTTTAAAAGAGATGCTCAGATCCTGTTAAAAAAGGTCAGTAAAATTTGAAGAGGAAAGGAATGCGAAGAGTGGGGAAAATCAGTTAATAGAGAATCCAAGGAACACTTTTCAAAAGGGTTCAAACACAAAAATCCTATGTGCTATTGTAATATGAAACTTCAGTGATTCAATGTAATAACTGGAGATGCAGGAGTCTTTTTATTGTGAAGGATGTTTATGTGAAGAGCAAAATAGACAAGAGAAAGCAACGGATAAAGAATACTTGATGGGCACTTTAATCTTCTATTAATATGCAAATTTTGTTCTTTAGGACCCTAGAAAGAGATATGTTTTTTTCATAGGCTATTTGAAAAGTGTCTTAGTCTCCCAGAGGTCCTTCTTGTATGAATCCAAGTGAAACACTGTATTTATGCTAATTCCCCAGATACTCCTGTATGCACCATTTTCTTTTTGAAATTATATGGAGTTTATTGAACCACATTTGTAAAACATTCCACAGCTGATTTCATTCTAAAGATCTCCTTTAATAGAGCTGAATCCCCTGTTGTTCTGTGTCATGTGAGGATGTTAAGAAAATCATCTTCAAACACAAGGGAAGAAATGAAAACGTCTGTATGAAAATTTGGATGTGAGATGCTGACCAAAACCAGATAATTTTGTCTTTACAATCAACCTTGGTCACATATATGCCCCTGGAAATATACAAAAATATTTGAAATAGTAATATTTTCTTTAGTAAATGCCACTTTTCAGAGCAAAAACAGCTTTAGTGCAGGAATAATACCTTTACTGGTATATATTCAAAAATGCATTTCCTGATTTCCTTTATACCTAATCATAAGTGCTACTTTCACAGGGAAAAATAAAAATAAAACCAGCAAAATCTTGCGTGCTGACATCAAAAGGAAAACTAGGAAATTTTTTTTGAATTGTTTGCTGTATTTGTATACTTGGGTTCATTCCATCTATTCAGCCTGCAGTAAGTTAATCATGTATTCTCCTAATTTTCTGTATAGAAATGACAGAGCAAGATTATGATATAAAGTCTGCTTCTCTTTTAAGACTTCCTCACCTTCTATGGGTTTGTTCATGACTAAGGAAAACAAGTTTAGCTCTAAAAAGTGTCTGTGGAATTAGAAATCATCATGAAGATTGAAGGCTTTTTGTCTTACTGCCTGAAAGGTATGATTTGATCCGACTTTCCGCTGCAAATCCGCTTTGAAAATGACCCCACATGAATGCCTTCCTGCTCCCATCCCTCATGGAATGATAGGTTTGACTCTGGATCTCTTTTGGCCTTTATGAGTGGGATAATTCCATCATTGTGAACTGTAATACTTTTGTACAGCTATAAAACTAATGAGGGAGGGAGACACTGAAATTCTGTCAATACATCCCTTTAAAAGAAAGTAGTACATTTTTATCTGCAGGCACAATATGGAAAGTTAAACAGTGCTGCAAAACTTGACCACAAAAAAAGACAGTCTGTCCTGGGACTACAGGTGAGTGTTAAAGATTTATTTGCTTTCTGTTTGGTTTTGTTTTGGTTTTTTTTAACATATTCCTCTAATATTTGTCATTTGCTATTGATATGTTTGATGTCATTATTCAATTTAAGGACAATGCATGAGAATTCAAATAAAAAAGCAACATAGATTTTTCTCTCTGGAAAACATATTCATCACACCTAGTCATTTTTCAGGTTCTACAACATATATGACAAGTAACAGTAAAGAGAGAAAAGTCACAAGAACCACAGAAAAGTACTGCAAGAGGTGAATATGTGTTTCTCAAGAGAGTTTATGTGGTGTGACATACTGCACCTAGGATCAGGGAAAGGAACTTCCATCTGCTGTCAAAGCTTCCCAGAGTTCCTTTTGCTTCAGCTACCCAGAGATGAGAATGACAAAAGAAGGGGCAGGTTTTTGACAAAAAGAGAAGGCAGGACAGGCCTGCACAAGAGAAAGGACACAGGTGGTGGAGAAAGACCTTAACAATGATGGTAGCTGTCAGGATTCTTTTTACCCAAAGACACAGTTTTAGGGAAGAAAACAAAAAAATGTGGCCACAACCAAACAGTTTAGTTGGCGTTAGTTTTGTGAATCGATTTAATCTGGTTAGACATTAGCAAACACACAGATTGCCATACTTTGCAGAGGAGGACTTCAATATAAAGCACAGACGTGGACAATGAGAGAAGATGTGTCACACTAAGTGATCACAGAGAGTAAATGCACCAACAACGTATTTTCCACAGTCACTTACACTCATTCATGAGCCCACTTTGGTTAAGATCTGGAGGTCACACCAGGAAGGCTTTCCATGCCTTGCACCCTCACACTCATCGTCATGGGGCAATTTTTTCACCAGTCAATCCTCCCCACTGGTACTCAAGCTGTCAAAAGTGCTGCTGCCATGCTTCTGTGTGTTTGTAAAACTGTTACAGCGGTGATAATACTCCTCAGATGGATGGAGGATGAAATGGCCTTTACATCCTGTGTGACAGTAACCTTCCTTTGGCTAGGAAAAAGACTTTTTTGTTCTGGTCCATTATCAGTAGTCCCTGATGGGTAATTAATTGACTCATACACTAACGCAACTTCAATGTTCACTTTCAGCCACAGTGTTTGACCCTTTCCACCCAAGAGCTTCCAGCCCCCTAAGCAGGGGGAACTAAACTGCACATGGTCTATATCTGTTCTGGTTTTGGATGGGATAGAGTTAATTTTCTTCATAGCAGCTGGTATGGGGCTGTGTTTTGGATTTGTGCTGAAAACACTGTTGATAACACAAAGATGTTTTTGTTATTGCTGAGCAATGCTTATACACAACCAAGGCCTTTTCTGCTTCTCACACTGACCCACCAGCGAGTAAGCTGGGGGTGTACAAGGCTTTGGGAGGCAACACAGCCAGGACAGCTGACCCCAACTGACCAAAGGGATATTCCATACCATATGATGGCATGCTCAGTACATAAATCTAGGGGAAGAAGAAGGAAGGGGAGGACATTCGGAGCAATGGCATTTGTCTTCCCAAGTAGCAGTTATTTGTGATGGAGCCCTGCTTTGCTGGAGAAGGCTGAAGATCTGCCTGCCCACAGGAAGTGGTGAATGAATTCCTTGTTTTACTTTGCTTGCATGTGCAGCTTTGGCTTTACATATTAAACTGTCTGTATCTCAACCCACTAGTTTTCTCATTTTTATTCCTCCAATTCTCTTTCCCATCCTGCTGGGGGAGAGTGGCTGCATGGTGCTTAGTTGCTGGCTGGGGTTAAACAATGACAGTATCTCAAGCTGTTGCTCTGATTTTGGTATATTTAACTAAACTGGGCTCAGTTTCCAACTGAAACCACAAAGTTTCATAAACTGTACCACTTAGGGACAGCTTAGGGATGGCGAGCTGTGGGGAAATGAGCAGAATAGACTGTTGGGTTATGTGTATGTTCACAAAGGCACACAGAGACAACAGCAGAAGGGGGAGCTCAAGTAATACCCTGCTGGGTGAATCCCAGGTCCATGTGCAAAGGAGCCATCAGTCCCTCAAAGGTCCATCTGCACAAGTCCAAAGGGCTGCAGAGACACAAAGGGATGTGGAAACCCAAGGTTCTCAGAAGGATGGACACCCTGTCCAGGCCCCTCCCAAGGCTGTTCCAGGAGAGAATCTCACTGATGGGAAGACTAAGGAGGTTCTGGGCATCTTGGAGCAAGGCAGTGGGGTAGTAAGATGGTCTGTACCAGCAACAGGAGTGGGCCTGCGGTCTCAAGTGCTCACACACCTGGGTGCCAGAAACTGGGGAGACCAGAATTCAGGGGCAACAAGTGGAGGGATCCACATCATATATATTTTCACCCAAGGCACCTCAGTCTTGCTCAGCCAGAGAGGTGAGCAGGATGCAGCGATTGGTTCTCTTTGAGTACATGTGAGTGCTCAGTGTATATGTCTGTGATATGTGTGGCTAGACATGTATATCTGTATATGTGGGTGTATACATCTGCTCTGTGTGTGTACACCTAGTGGGAAGACATCCTACTGCTGGTTGGACCTGGGGACATGGATCTACAGCAACCCCACATCCTTTGGGCTATTGAATCTGGCACGTAATTTCCCCTAATATAGACAAGTTGGAGTGCTTCTTAGTATCTCAAAGTGCTAAATATGATCCACTATTGCACCACAAGCCAAACCCAGAAAAAGAAGCCAGCCATTATTTCTCTGTTAAAGTGGAGTTAGAGATAGCGGACAATGAGAAAATGTCATAGGTGCTGCAAGCAGGCTGTGATAGCATGTCTTCTAGAGAACTGCCCTAACACAGCCAGGTTGGTTTCACTGTCCAGATGGCCAGTCCTATCTATGCTATCTCTAGGTGCAGAGAAGGCCATCACTGATCTGTGTTACTCAGCATCCTCCACAATGCATGTAGTAGGAAAGGGGCAAGGCTTGCTGGGACACAAACATCATAGAGAGATGCTCATGCTTGCCACAAGACTTCTTGGGCTTGTTACCCCCAACCAGCAAGAAAGCAGAAGAGGTAAACTAGTCAGAAGTGTTCAAAATCCCTCTATAACTCTTCAACATCTTTTAGATACCACTGTTTTACGTTGTAATAAAAAGAAACTATAGTAACTCTTTTCACTGAAATGCACAGGGATGCAGTAGTGGATGTAATTACAGTAAGTAAAGTTCACCAGTTTGAACAGAGCTCTTTAATTTTCTGGTCAAATAATATCCATATTTGTTCATTCATAGACAGCTCAGGTAGGTCAGTATCCATAAACACAAATACAGTAGCACACATGACACACACAACATGGTAGTAAATCAAGTTTTAGAAATAAAAGCTTAAAAGAAAACTTGAAGATATCAGCAGAATGTCAAGGAAGACTCTAAATTCTGAAGATCTATTTGTTAAATCATCAGGATCTGAATTATCCAACAAGTTTTATAGCAATGTTATTCAGAGACATACTCTGTTGTGTCTAAAGCTAGTGGTGTGCAAGAAAGTATGTGTGTGTGTTTTAAAATGAAAAACAAAATAAATTATCTTTAGGGCACAAACTGAGCTGTGGCAAAGACTAAACGACTTTCAAGTTCTCAAAAAGACAACCTTACAAAGTCAGTTCTTCAAAATGACAAAAATTTGTTGCCAACATAAACAGTTGGCAGAAACAATTAGCAAGAAAATCTGAATTATACGAAGCCTCAGTCAAGCAGATTCTTCTGTTTTTTTTCTTTCCATTAGTGTAAATCAAGTTAGTACTGTCTAACAAATTGAAGGCAGTTTTAACTCCATTAATTCCCACTCCCTCCATCTGTGTGTGTGTATATGTGAATAGATCATTTGGGGGAAAAAAAAGTTCATTGACAAACCCACACTAATTTAGTTATTTAGATATGTGCCATCTTAGTTAAAATGTATTAATCTTGTGGGTTTTAAGCAGTTTTAAAAGCAGCCTTTTCATTCAGCCCTGCTCACTGGCTTCCCTGTCTAACAGAATAAAAATGTATGCATTAAGAACAAATTCCATATTCCATTCTAAATTTTGTGTATGCGTGCCTAACACCTAAGAGTTGTTTTTCAATTAACTACAAATCACTGAGAATTAGTGCCATATAATGAAAATATAAAGCGTTGCTACACAAGATTCCTGTCTTAATTCAGGCTGTTCACAAAGTAGGTAACCATAGAATAATAAGATGTCAGCAGAAGATAAGGATGCTGTTACATAACAGGTCTTTTGATCTTGCATATTCTTATATATGTCCTTGATATTAAACTGACTAGCCCACTGAATTAGGAAGATTATTTGCTTGTATAATGCAGTCTGTGTTACACATCTCTTCAGCTTCTAGTCAAGCTTAAGTATGTCATTGCTCTAGTCACAGAGTCTTAGGTGTTAGACTGACACGAGATTTTGCTACTACACATTTTGGTGCTTTACTCTAGAAACATCCTTATTCTGGTCATCAAACTAATAAAAAAAAAAGGGGTTGTGCAAACAGACTCCACTGTGGAGTTCAGTGGGATGAAAGAATTACATTTCGGTTTTACTAAATAAAGAACTGTATTTGACCAAGACCTTGCAGATGTATGTAAGGAGTCATAAGGAAGAAAGTGGGGTAATGAGCTGATGTAACCTTTGCAAGATGTGAGGAACAAAAAATTGGAGAACAAATGGACAGGTCTAAGTTTCCCTATTATTCCTGAAAGTTGCAAGTATCATTATAATTGCAAGCTATTTAAACATCTTTTATTCATTTAAAATATTGTATATAGAAACATTTTTGTATTTCCTAAGTAGATAAAACAACTTGAGATACAGGGAGCTTTGCTCCTCGAAAAGGTGTATGAGCAGGCTCCTATGTTTTACAAGGAGTGTGATGTCCCACATCAAAGATGAAATAACATTACATCAAAGGAATGCTGCTTTTACATTTGCTGGCACAAAACTGTCTATTATTGTTCAAAATGATGCCACAATTACAAGAAAAAAGGGTGGGGTTTTTTGTTTTGTTTTGTTTTGTTTTGTTTTATTGATGATAGGATAGCTTTACTCTGACCTCCTTAACTAAGGTCTGTACATACACCTAATTCCTCCATATATGTGGGAAATTGGTGCTGAAAGCAGTTTTTTCAATTTATCTATGCTTACCTTCCTTCCACTAACTCTCTAGGGAGTGCAAAAGATCTGATTAATCAGGATCAGATTAGTCTGCACTATAGGAAGAGCATTTTAAGGCATCTAAACCACTTCTCTCTTCCAAAGTATATTTAAGAAAGTCTACTGTGATAATGGTTGAACATGACATTTACTTTTCAAAACAAAATGAGACTCAGAGATGCACTCAATCTTCAGTCAAACTATCCCTTGAAAAAAAGGGTTAGAGGCAATGGGAATGAATTAATCTTTTGGGTCATCAACTCTACTCGCCTATTGTCACCTAATCCCTTTCATAGGCTTACTGAACCTCCGCTTAGAAGTTACTCATACCCCTGCTATTTTTATCAGAAGACCATTCAAGGATCTTAATCCTCTAAAGTATGGATCCTTTCTATCCATTTCCAGCCTAAACTTACACAGCACCAGTGTTCCCCTTTCTCTGTTGATACCACCTATTAACACAGCCATTGTGATTACTCTCCCATCTTTTGCTTTCTGCCCTTTCTCTTTCCCCTCCCCTTTACAAATTTCACTAATATGCACACTGCCACTACACCTGAAAAACAACATTTATCTGAAGTGCTCTTGTGAGGTAGGTTTTCCAGATAGACCTGTAACTAATGGAAAGTAAGAAATACTAAACAGTTGCAAACATACTCTTCTACTATCTAGGACGATGGAGCTGCAAGTTTGTAGCTGTGGACTGAGATGAAGATAATGGATGTTGGGAGAATAGCATCCACAGGCTGCAAAGAGTAACCAAAGGAAACAGAACCATATCAGTGCCCTCAACACTGGCATTTCCCCACATCTCTACCTGTCTTCATCTCACTTCCAAAGATAGTCCTCCAGTATATGTGAAAATTCCAAAGAACTACTCCAACCTGATCAATGGCTCATAAGAGAAAAATACTTGTGGAAGATCATAGTTACAAACTCATGTTCTTAGTGGCACTGCCATCATCAGGATAGCTGTGTTTGGCCTAATGAAATCACATTTTTATTCACATGGTTTTTAATTTACACAAAATAAAAAAAGTTTAAAAAAAATCAAACCAGTAGAACACAAAAAAAATGGACTAGGATTATCTTCCCACAATTCCTATTATAAATATGCTCTGTTCTCCTTCTTTTAAGATGTGCACCCAGTTTATTCTGTATTGCACTTTTCTTCAATTCCTGTTGCTGTTACAAAATTTGAGCATTTATCAAACCGCAGTGCTAAGAATGGAAAGACATTGGCAGATAGAAGAGCTAGGGACAGCGTCAGGTATGTAGTTGAAATTTTTCTCTTTTGACCCCAGAGTGCTGCCTAAGGTGAAGTTCTCCAATGTTGATGCCCCAAAAATCAAAAACCTGACTATTTTGTTTTCAAAGAGTGCCAGCGCAGACTAATTATCTTTATTCTGACCTTTGTGAACTGGCATTCCAAGAAGCAACAAAAATATTGTTGTATGTGTATAAAAGGTACATAGACGTTGTCTGTTGTCTATAGAGCTGGTTAACTGTTCTGCAAGAAGACACGCAATTTCTTCAGGGTGTGTAACCTGCTCTCCTGCTCACACAACACCCATCTTCCCACCACCTCAAAAATGCAGCCCATGGACAATCACAAGAATCACAGCTAGATATCCTCATTTGATACAGATTTTCAGTCAAGTCAGCTGACAGCCCCCTAGGAAATCCATGTACTTGTCACAGCCTCTGCTCCCTTGAAGCACTCTTTGTATAAGCAGTTAACTTCTGTTTCTTACAGACATAAATAAATACCATGGGAGTTTCTGCTATTCTCAGCTATCCCAAGCAGCAGCTAAACTTCATTGACTGACGCTTGAATCACCCACTCTGCAAAAGTTAAAAAGAGTAGGTAAAATAAATACGAGTGCTTGCTTGCTCAGCAGTAATACCAGGTAATTTCACCACAAACACTAGAAATGCCTGAAGCAGATAAATATTTCAATACTGTGTCAGGCTTGCAACCTTTACATCCCATATTGTACTTCCCAACTTTATCAAAGAGTCTAGCATCTGAGCCAATTTTCAGTAAGTCAAATTTCACCATTTTCTGACTGTAGTGCAGACCTCACTGTTTTGTTTGTATGTAATACAAGATAAGAAGAATGGAGATCACCCACTGTGTAGCAGCAGATCTCAGGGCACAGGAGGTTTTCCTGAGGCAGGGAGACACCAAGGCAGCAGAAAGACACGCCAGGAGCCCGCAGCTCTTGCAGGAGATGCTCACGAGGCCTGGGCATTGCCAGAGCAAGCAAGACCACTCCACATGCCTACAAAAAGCAGCCTATGGAGCACTAGCAACCTGAGCATGGTGTATCAATTTGCGTCACAGTTCATGTAGAAGGGTGTAGTCACCCTACCAGCTCAAGAGGTCTCTGCTATAATGGTGGCCTCTCACCTCAGAGCTAAAACCAGTGTTTCTACTGAGAAAGCCCCTGAGATGACTGATGTTTCCACCCAGACAGAACTGGTAATGAAGCAGACTCCACTACACACGGTAGGTTGCAACCAGGGTCCAGACTCTTCTCCTGGAGAAAAGTACCTGCAAAAGATGTGCACAAGTTGAGGATCTGTTACATCAGGTGGCTGAGTTGCAGGGAACAACAGTTTAAAGGCTGTGCAGTATTAAAGATGCTGAGACTGAGATAAATAAGTGGTTTCAAAACCATGTTCCTGTGACAAACATCACAGAGAAAGAGGCACCTTGGACCCTGGTGACCCACAAAAGTAGGACTCTGCTTGATTTCTCACCCTCCAGCATTACAGCCAAAACCAGGTATGAAGCTTAAACAGCTGCAGACACTCACAAGCAAGGTTTGCAAGGACAAACTGTACCAGCAGCACACACTGGATCTCGCAAAAGGAAATGATGAGCGCTCATAGTGGGTGACTCTCTGTTGAGGGATATTGAGGTACCCAACTGCTAGCCTGACAAGGAGCCACAAGAGATATGTTGCTTTCTGGGACCTAAGGTCCAAGATGTTGCCAAGAGCAACTTTCAAGAGCAGAGACTACCATCCACTGTTACTCTTTCATGTGGGCATGAATGACTGCAAGATGGAACCTGGGCAGAACAAAGGAGGACTATAAAACCCAGGGACTACAAGCAAAAAACTATGGTGCCCAAGTTATCTTTTCTTCTGTTTTGCTAGTTAGAGGGAAGGCTGCAGCCAGAAGTAGATGTATAATGCAAATCAGCTTCTGGCTTCATGGCTGGTGAGGATTTTGATTCTTATGACAAGAAGATATTCTTTGATGACTATAGCCTGCTAGGAAGGGATGGGATCCACCTGTCTAGGAGAGGCAAGGAAATCTTTGGCAGCAGGCTGGCCACCTTGGTGAGGTGGGTTTTAACTGAAGGATTCAGGGGGTGGAGGCTGAAGTGGCAATACTCATGCCACTACAACCAGCTGAGGAATAAGTCTGGCCAACCAGAGCAACAACAAATGCTCCTTAGCTGCCTCCCAAGATGTGAACTAGAATGCCAACCACCACAACTGTATGTATACCAATGCATGAAGCCTGGGGAATGAACAGGAGGAACTGGAGTTCCACACCCAGTCAGAAAATTATACCTTTATACCATAGGAATAACTCAAACACAGTGGGACAGGTCACATGACTGGAGGATCATGATGGATGTCTATAGGCTGTTTTGTAAAGAGAGGGGAAAAAAAGGTTGAGGAGTCACACTCTATGTTAAGGAGAACCTTCTATGCACAGAAGTCAGCTGTGGAGATTATGGAAGCACTATTGAGTGCCTCTGGGTCAAGATTAGTAGGGTCATCTCCAAGAGGGATTTTAGAGTAGGAATCTGCTACTGACCTCCAAACCAAGATGATAAGGCCGACAAAACAATATTTGGGTCATTTAAGCAAGCTTCAGAACAAAAGAACCTTTTCCTTATGGGTGACTTCAACTACCCAGACATTTTTTGAAAGAAAATACAGTAGCTCACATGTCATCCATCGAGTTCCTGGAATGCATATAGGATTGCTTCCTCATACAAATGTTAGACATGCCAACCAGGAATGGGGCACTGCTGGACTTGCTACTCACAAACCAAGAAAACCTGCTTTATAATATCTAAGTTAACCATAGTCTTGGCTGCAGTGATTGCAATATTGTGAAATTTGGGGTCCTGCTGAACACGGTGAAGGTTAGTACTAAGACAAAGGTTTCAGATTTTAGAAGAGCAAACTTCAGCTCACTCAGAGCTCAGCTGAGTGAGTGTGGAGTGAGCTAACTCCAAGGAGCTAGCAAGTGCTGGGAATTTTTAAAGAATGCTCTCCTGGAAGCAAAAAACCAGTTCATCACCTTTAAAGGTAAGAGAAGAAGGCGGAGCAAGAGGCCACACCTGAAATACTGTGTTCAGTTTTGGTCTGCACTATAAAAAAATGATGTGGACAGGCTGGAGAGGGTGCAGAGAAGGGCTGCCAGGGTGACCTGCCATATGAGGAAAGGCTGAAAGAGCAGGGTTTGTTCAGTCTTGAGAAAAGAAGGCCTAAGAGTGGCCTTATCACCCTTTCCAGTACTTAAAGGGTGGGTACAAAGAAGATGGAGACTCCCTTTTTAGAAGGAGTCACACAAAAAAGATGAGGGGTAAGTTATATGCAAAGATCTAGCAGAGCTTTAACAGTGAAAGTGACACACTCACAGGTGCTCTAGCTAGCAGTTTCTTCTCCTGTGTGACTCCAAGGATTGACACACAAGTAATAATAGAAGGTTTATCTCCATCCAGCTGAGAATATGGAAAAGGTTAGAAGGAATTCAGAGCTGCTTAATTAAAGCAGTTACCCTGACAACATCAAGCAACAGTAAACATTACAGTACAATACAATAACTAGCTCCTTACATTTATCTATTTGTTTAAACATGCTTTGTTTCTATGAACTCATGCTCATTTTCAAGAATACAATTATAAACCTTTCCCACATGCAGTCCCAGATTCTTGCATAATTCCTTTGATTTCAGTGGATTTAACACCAGCTGGAGATCTGGGCCAAAGATTCACAACTTCTAAAAGCTTCTTGGCACTATATAATAGAGATTTCTCACAGCTTTGTCCTTTTTCTTTCTCAGCCTAGGCCCCTAGCACCTCAAGGTCTCCTGGAGTTTGCTGAAAATCCAGAGCTGGGGTACAAAAGTTTCCCTCATTAGGTCCCACCTTATTCCTTCCTTTGCTGTCCTTGGCCCTTGCCTTCAAACACCTAATTTCATGTTGACCTTTTCAGGCTCTTCCACTAGCATCAACGTTCTCTTCAAAGATGAGGCCACATCTGGCCTACCTCAAAAAAAAAAAAAAGGCAAAAATGTTTTATGCCCACTGCCAAAGTAGCTGACAGAGAGTGAAAGCTGGTTTTAGGGCTGTTCTAGTATGTAATTCATCTTACCACTTACACACACACAAAAAAATTCTCTGAAACATTTCACCCTTTCAAAGGACAGAAACCTGCTTTACACAGATAAAAGAATCCTTCCCTGCCATATCACCAGCCTAGTAAGTTGATGGAGGTTAGATGTTAGTTGATGGAGCTTAGATATGATAAGGTTAGAAATGTTTCATGCAAGTACTGCTCCAACTATTGACTGCAAGTCAGTACTCATAACAAGGAATCTTGATGTTTTTAAACTTATCAATGATATTATTGTCTAGTCCTGCTCAGCTGTCTGCTTCAGATCTATTACAGAAGTAGAATTAATTGTGATAAAGTTTTATATCCAGGAAACACTTCAAGGAGGTCCCTGTCAAGAGTACACTTGAAAAATGTTCTTTACATAGGGAATAAGTTTTGTAAATTTTTCCAAACAGGAAGCAGGCTTGGGGTGAGTCTTCTGGGGTGTTGAAACTTTTACTGTGGTTTTTAGGTAGCTTTTCAAGTTAGTATCTTGTACTTTTATGCTTCTTTCTAGCTTTTATGGAGTAATAAGACTCAGTTATTTGCCAAGCATTTTTTTAGTAATTTCTTTCTCTACTATTGCCATGTGGCATAATGTTCAAAGGAGCTGAATTTTTTAATTAAAACAAACAGGATGCTTGTTGAACTACACTACATACAATATGTTATTAGTCTAAAATAGTTTTTAAAATCCTCTTGATCAGCAAAGTGCAGGAAATATTAACTCATTACTACTTCTCCCAAATTTTTCATACAAGTTCTCAGGTAGAGAGATGTACCAAATTATAAAAAAGTTCCCCACAGCTTTGTTCTTTCCAGTTCTAAGAGATTTTAACATACTATTTTTGCCAAAGTTTTTTTGAATCTTCGTTTTTTATCATATAGTTACAGGTGCTAGTAGAACCGAAGTATCACCTAAATATTAGGCTAGACAGGTTTTAACACATTTATTAGACACTACTCTATAAACTGTCAGACAAAAGAAAACCCAGTAAGGATCAGCAGTCCTGATACTTATTTTTCTCTAAAATATTTAGCATCTAGGTATTTAAATAACTAGATATAACAAAAAAAAAGAAATTAGGTTGCTTTTTCCTGGGTCTGACTGCACAGAATCATAGAATCTTTAAGGTTGGAAAAGACCTCTAAGATCACCAAGCCCAACTGTCAACCCAACATCACCATGTCTACTAAATCATGTCCTGAAGTGCCACATCTACACGCTTTTTGAACACCTCCAGGGACGGTGACTCCACCACCTCCCTGGGGAGCCTGTTCCAATGCCTGACCACTCTTTAGGTGAAGAATTTTTTCCTAATATCCAATCTAAACCTCCCCTGGAGCAATCTGAGACTGTAGCCTCCTGTTCTTTCTCTGTTTACTTGGGAGAAGAGACCAACACCCACCTCACTACAACCTCTTTTCAGGCAGTTGTAGCAAGTGATGAGGTCTCCCCTCAGTCTCCTCTTCTCCAGACTAAACAACTACAGTTCCCTCAGCTGTTTGCATGACTGGTGCTCTAGACCCTTCACCATCTTTGTTGTCTTTCTCTGGACATGCTCCAGCACATCAATGTCTTTCTTGTAGTGAGGGGGCAAGAACTGGACACAGGATTTGAGGTGCGATCTCATGAGAGCCAAGTACAGGGGGACGATCACTTCTCTACTCCTACTGGCCACACTATTCCTGGTACAAGCCAGGATGCTGTTGACCTTCTTGGCCACCTGGGCACACTGCTGGCTCACATTCAGCCAGCTGTCAACCAGCACCCCCAGGTCCTTTCTCTCCAGGCAGCTTTCCAGCCACTCTTCCCCAAGCCTGTAGCATTGCCTGGGGTTGTCGTGACCCAAGTGCAGGACTTGGCACTTGGTCTTGTTGAACTTCATACAGTTGGCCTCGGTCCAATCGATCCACCCTGTCCAGATCCCTCTGCAGAGCCTTCCTACCCTTGAGCAGCTCAACACTCTCACCCTCCTTAGTGTCATCTGCAGACTTACTGAGGGTGCACTCAACCCCCCCATCCTGATCATTGATAAATAAGACTGGCCCCAAGACTGAGCCCTGGGGAACACCACTTGTGACCAGTTGCCAACTGGATTTAGTTCACCACTACTCTCTGGGCTTGGCCTTCCAGCCAACTTTTTACCCAGCGAAGAGGGCCCTGGTCCAAGCCATGAGCCACCAGCTTCTCTAGGAGAGTGCTGCAGGACACAGTGTCAAAGGCTTTACTAAAGTCCAGGCTGACAACATCCACAGCCTCTCTCTCATCCATTAGGTGGGTCACCAGGTCACAGAAGCAGATCAGGTTGGCCAAGCAGGACCTGCCTTTCATGAACCCATGCTGGCTGGACCTGATCTCCTAGTTGTCTAGCACATGCTTGGTGAGCACACTCAGGATGAACTGCTCCATAATCTTCCCCCGCACCAAGGTCTGGCTGACTGGCCTGTAGTTGCCTAGACCATCCTTTCGACCCTTCTTGTAGATAGGTGTCACATTGGCAAGCCTCCAGTCATCTGGGACTTCCCCTGTTAACCATGACTGTTGATAAATATTGGAGAGTGGCTTAGCAAGCTTCTCCGCCAGCTCCCTTACCACTCTCGGGTGGATCCCATCTGGCCTTATAGACTTGTGAGTGTCCAGGTGGACTAGTAGGTTGTGAACTGCTTCTTCCTGGATCATGGGTGATTTATTCTGCCCTCTGTTCCTGTCTTCCAGCTCAGGGGGCTGAATGCCCTGGAGGTAACTGATGTGACTATGAAAGACTGGTGCAAAGAAGGCATTAAGTACCTCAGCCTTTTCCTCATCCTTGGTGGCAACATTTCCCCCCACATCCAGTAAAGGATGGAGATTTTCCTTAGCCCTTGTTTTATTGTTAATGTGTTTGTAAAAACATTTTTTGTTATCCCTTACAATAGTGGGCAGATTGCGTTCTAGCTGGGCTTTTGCATTTCTAATTTTTCCTCTGCATGACCTAGTGAGATCCCTGTATTCTTCTTGAGTTTCCTGCCCCTTCTTCTAAGAGTGATAAATGCTCCTTCTTCCCCGAGTCCCAGCAGAAGCTCCCTGTTCAGTCAGGCTGGTTGTCTTCCCTGCCAGTTCATCTCAGGGCATGTGGGGACAGCCTGCTCCTGTGCCTTTAGGACTTCCTTCTTGAAGAATGCCGACCCTTCCTGGACCCCTTTGCCCTTCAGCACTGTCTCCCGGGGGAGTCTCTCAACCAGTGTACTGAGCAAGCCAAAGTCTGCCCTCCAGAAGTCCATGGCACTGGTATTGCTGACCCCCTTCCTTTGCCAAGAATTGAAATCTCTATTATTTCATTGTTGCTAAGCCCAAGATGGCCTCTGACCACCACATCTCCCACCAGTACTCGGTTTGTGAACAGCACATCAAGCGAGGCAACTCTCCTTGTAGGCTCACTTACCAGCTGTGTCAGGGCGTTTTCTCCCACACACTCCAGGAACTTCCAAACTGTTTCCTCTCTGCTATGCTGTATTTCCAGCAGACATCTGGTAAGTTGAAGTTCCCCACAAGAACGAGGGCTAGCAGTTGTGAGACTTCTGCCATCTGCTTGTAGAATACTTCATCTACCTCTTCATCCTAGTTGGGTGGTCTGTAACAGACTCCAAGCAGGATATCTGCCTTGTTGGCCTTCCCCCTTATCCTTACCCATAAGCATTTGACCTTATAATCACAATCGCTGAGCTCTATACAATTAATACACTCCCTAACATACAGAGCCACCCCACCATCTCTCCTTCCATGCCTATCCCTTCTGAAGAACTTATAGCCATCCATTGCAGCACTCCAGCCACGAGAGTCATCCCACGTTTCTGTGATGACAACTAAGTCATGGCTATCCTGCAGCACAAAGGCTTCCAGCTCCTCCTGTTTGTTGCCCAAGCTGTGTCCCTTGGTGTAGATGCACTTCAGCTGGGTTTTCAATTTCACCCCTAACATTGGCATGCCACCCCTGTGTTCCTCTCTGGTGTGCTGCCCTTGCAGCATGAGGGGGTTTGGCCGTTGTCATTCTTGTTCCTGCCCACGCCGAGTCAGAGCTGCTGCTCCTCAGCTACTCCCTCCTTCCCATCCTGGGGGGGACTGGGGAACATTCTCTCCACCTATGCTTTCACCTTTGCACTTTAGCTGCAGTTTTCCCGCTTTAGCAATGGTCCCCCAACTCTGGAGCCCTTCACCTCAGTGGCTTCCATCTGCCATAGTAAGAGTTCACACTTTAAAATTTTAGCCCAGGAGAATCAATAAGATGCAGTGTTCTGTACAGAGATTTAATAACTCTATGGGGCAAAGGAATTCAGGAGTTCTGCTTTCCAGCCATGTCCTCTTGTTATAAGGCTACAACTAATATTGTTTCTTGCTTATAGTTCAGAAATACTGCACCCAAAATTACTGCAATAGGATAAGAAAAATTTTGGGAATGATAAACCTATCACATCTGATAATTTTCACAAGACATATGTGATCCAACTACAAGTGTACAAGTGTCTTAGTAATTATAATAGAAGGAAAACATCCCACTAGTTCCTCCGGAATTTGTTTTCATTCACATATGTTCTCCTAACCTTTACCCTAACCATCATGCTGCAATGACTTTGATCCTCCAGCCAAGAGGATTCCAAACTTTTTGGATGGAAAAGGCATTAAAATAAATAATTTTGCCTTCTACAGTGGAATTCAGTTTCTATCAGTGATTTTTTATGCTTTTTGCTTAAAAAGAGCTTGCACTATCTGAAATATTTTATAAGCATATCAAATTCAAGATGCACTGTTAAAAAAAACCCAAACCAACACTATTTGGAAATGTTGATTGTTTCTAAAGCAATTGAATGTTATTTTTTGAGAAATTTTTTTTTTTAAACCCTGTCCCATCCCACACGGTGAGTGTAAGGGAGAGGTACCCTTTTAATTCTCTGTGCGGTAATCAGGAGTAACAACAATTACTCTAGAGGTTTAAACAAACTAAAAATTTACTTTAAACTCATCAGAACTACAAAAGATAGAGGCTTGGCAAAGGTTATAACAACACCTAAAACTCAATGAAGTCTCAAGATACAACGGCCTAGCAAAACTTGTGACAAGATTACCTTAATGTGCCAAAAATGAAGTTAGAGACAAACAGAGAGGAAAAGAAAGAGATTGAAAGAAAGATAAGAGATATCACCATCTTGGGTCCAGCGATGTTCTCTGCTTGTAATTGTGGTCCTCAGGTGGTAGGTACACACGCCGAAAATTCACGTTTCCCCTTTTTATAACCCAAAGTGCCCAGCCCACAGGTGGGGGTTTGTCATCTCTGTGCAGTCGCAGCATGATCTCAGGAATGTTCCAGAAATGAGTCAGTGGGTTATGTGAGTCTCGGGGGGTCTTATTGTCTCCCCTCACTCTGGGGCTGAGTGAGTTATGGCCCCTCACAAGCATGTACACAGAAGAGGGAGGTGGGCTTTCTCAGCATGTTTTAGGAAGAGGGGAAGGAGCTCACAAGATGATATCCTGCTTTTCCAGGCTCTGTCCTTGGTTGAGACAGATGTTTGCCACATTCCCTCATTATCAGTTTGTCTTTGCATGTGTCAGGACAAATGTTTGAGACATTCACTTGTTATTGGAGCCTTACAAACCCACATAGTCTAAGAACATTAAAAATCACTAAATTAAGAACCAGGTCTTCAAAGTGAGAATGAGGTAGACCCAAGGAATAGAAACCACACACAGGCTAACTGCACACACAGAACTGCTAACAGTTCTGTTTTCCAATTAAATTTTACTTGGAAAAGAGAACACCTCACTGTCATCATCAACGTTGTACATTGCCTTGTACCATGCTCCAGTTTCCTCATCTGCCTCCATTTCTCCCCTTTAGTGCCTGAATTGACTATTCCATTTCAATGAACGAAGGAAGGACAGAGTTAAAGTGGGGGATCTATAAACATTATTCAGGCCCATCACTCTGTCTCTTGCCATGGCATATTCAACCTATCTTGCTACTCTGTATTATACCTACTTCATACTATTAATTTTCTTATTATAGACATCAAATAACATCGAATATTAGTCATAAGTACTGAGTCTTATCTGTCTGACACCCAATAGCCAAGCCCCTTGGTCCTCAATACTCTCCATTTCAGTTGATTTAATTCACTTTCATGTATCTTCTGCTGGGGAGGCGGACTAACTCTGCAATGGGCTTTATTTAGTCTCAAGCTTCATTCTGTCTAAGAATGACCTTTTTGATTTTTATTTTTTTTCCCACAAAACACAGAGCTCAGGAGTAATCTTATTATGCAATCCCTGAGATAATTCAGATACAGAATTTAGTGACTACACTATGTTGTCACAGATCTTCAAACTTCAGAAAATGTTGTATCTCAAGTACCTGGAGAGGAAGGGTTTGCCTGTTTAGTTTCAAAATTCCTTTCTACTTTCCTAAATTAACTTTGTTGTATTCATGTCTTGCTGGTTTCCGTCAACCCCAGGTTCTAGTCTTTTTCTTCCTGTCGTGGCAGAAGCAAAGAGCCTTTGTACTTTCTACCAGTTCAAGAAATTTAAACCTATTCAATGAACAACCTTCCTAAAGTGGTCCTATTTCATTTTCAGGCTGATTTCTGCCAAATTTTAGCAAAAAATCAGACAACTAGAGATTCTGTTTGATCGATAGAGTTTGTTTAAAAGCCACAAGAAAAAGCGTTCTATTATACCACATTATATCACATGCATGATGTAGATGTTACTTGTGTATTACACTACCAGTTACATATTGTCTTGTTTACCTTGTAGGTTTCACTACACAAACATCAGCTTTTCTTTTTTCCTTTGGCATATGTCTCACATATCATTGAGCAACAACAATTCTCCTTGTATATATTACGCTTAAAACACAATAAAACTGTGTGTTTGATGGTTACAACACTGGTGTGTGTCAAGTTTGGTACATTGTGTTCAAAACAGTTTTCATTCTAAAAAACTACACAATCTCACCAGTCATAAATAATGATGATTCTCAAGCATAAGCACCTTCTACTTTATTACTTGTAACCCAATCCACAGGTCAGATCCTTCATTCTTATTCTAAGTCAGAAGCCCTAGACCTTATTTTAAAATTATTTAGAGATCACTTAGATAGCTCACCTATAAGCTCATTTTGTTTCAACCATCTGCTTTTCCAGGGTCTATTACAGATGCAATTGATGGGTTTATAACTCTTTCAGGTCATCTTATTCTCTTTTTCATTCTGAGTGATTTATCTCTCATTTCAAAACTTAGTTACTCCAAGTCTTCCCAGAAGAGATTTAGGGAGAGAAGAGGGATTTCCTGTTTTCACCTTTCCTGTCTACTGTCCCCATTGTTCTGACTTCTGTGTTGCTGATGGTCCTGTCCTAATGTGATCTGTTCTCACCTTTTCCAGCTTGCATTTGGCCCAGACACTCTATCTGCTCTGCTACAAACAACTACGGAAGTTTCCACAGCTCAGCTGCCAGCATCAAACTTTCAGTGTTTTTTCTGACATGTTTGCAAGCAGGGGATTATCTTACTTTCTCCCTAGATGAATTTCACAGAAAGTTTTATTACTGTAAAAGATTGTTTAAAAGTCGATCTTTTGGTCAAAATCTGGGTCAGTTATTTGTTTCTGGTAAAAACCTGATTAATTTTCTGGTCCAGCTTCTCAATTTCTTTAAGTTGTCAGTTGTACTGAGTATAATAGAGTTAAAACACTTCTCTCCAGCTAAAGAACTTCCCTATGTGCTTGTAAATGTGAAAATTTATCATTAGGTTCACCACAATAAAAATAGAAAAGCCTTTTCTAGTAAGTATTAAAATACATGTCTCCCTCTCTGAGCAAGATCAAGAGCAGCAACAGACGGTTTTCTGTCCAAAAGTATCAGCTTGGTATCTGCATTAAACCACATCTCACTTAGACTTCAATTTCATATCACTGTCTCTTGGTCAATATCTGCAGTAGCTCAGTACAGGTATTTGTGAGAAAATTCATTCTTTGTTGATTTTTTTAAAAAGTTGAATGCAATGGGAATAAAAGAGATTGCCACTGCTAGAAATTCAGACATTCTTTGGTTCACGGTGGCAGGCCTAATTCCTATTACAAACTATTTTCCTATTTTACTGATGTTGGTACAATCTCTTCTGGACTTCATCAAAATAATACGTCTGCATACTCCAATTCTTCCCAGATAGCTACCACCCTACTTCTTAAAAGTCTCATTTTTTAATGGAATAAATAGATTAAAAAGAGTTAATCTGAAATACATCATACAGTCTACATTTAGATCAAATAAGAAATAGACCCTGAAACTGAACTTTATTGTTTTCCTTAGGCAGAAAGAACCCTGAGAGCAGAGAGGCAAAAGACACACAACCAGGTTTTGGGACACCAGTGAAACAAAGCTTTGAAGAGAAAGAAATACACAGAATCAAGAGAATGCATGAGAAATTATCATCTTAATAAAAATAAAGAGAAAGAGCAACTTCCATTTTATATATTTTTCAAATATGTTACATCCTAGTGGGTTAAATTGCTTTAGAGAAAACACGTGGCGGGGGATAACAATTCTAGCAAGCCTACCTGTAGGCACTTAGGTGCACTTAACAACTGACTGCTAAATGCAGGAGAGATGAATGGACCTTATGTACTGATTGAAAGAGATTTTCTCCCTGCAGATTGCAAAAATAGAGTTTTGTCCCTGAAGAATAAAAGGGAAAGGAAAGAGGAATGAGAAAGAGAATGAAAATGGAAAGGAACAAAAGGTTATCATAGAGAAGATAGAGAGATCCTTCTCAAAATATTCTTAGGATCATTAAACTATTCAGAGTTGGTGAAGCTGTAGAAGTCAGTTCAATGTAGGAAACAAAAAGTAGCCATGTTCCACTAAAAGGATCCATCAAAGAAAATCTTCATTGCTTTCTTGTGAAGGCAGACCAAGTTTCAACAGAATTTTTCAGGGTGTCCTTCCAGTCAGCCCAATACTTGTCTTTGTGTTATTTTCCTCATTATATATATGTAATAGCATAAAAGGCAAAATATGTGCCAGAGCTAACCAAAACTTACTCAGACTTAAGAGGAGAATCAAAGTTAATTTTAATCCTTTATCATGTAACTAAGTTACACTTAAGGGTTAACTTATTTTCAATGAAAAAACTTGTTCTGAAGTGTCTGAAAATTACTGTATCAACACGAAAACACAGCATCTTTCCCACTTCTTCTTATGTTGCCCAAAGTTCTGGCACAGCTCCTACTCTCTGGTACTGTGAAAATCTGTGAATGTAACATCACACCAGAGGGAAGATGCATGTCTGATGAGAATAGAAGGGAGGTAACTACTGTCATCCCTTTCCTGTTTTAAACCTTAATAATGGGAGGGGAAGAGGCTCATCACAGGATAGGGGGTAGAATGTATCAGGAGGCTGCAGAGATGGCAACACTAGCAGTTCCCAGCTCTGCTTTATCACCCATTCCTTGTTATGAATTTAAGGTGTCTCTCAGAGAGACTATGAGACGATGTGGGTGTGGTGGGTTGACCCAGGCTGGAGGCCAGGTGCCCACCAAAGTTGCTCTATCGCTGCCCTCCTCAGCTGGGCACGGGGGGGAGAAAATATAATGAAAGGTTCTTGGGTTGAGATAAGGGCAGGGAGAGGTCACTCACCAGTTACTGTCACAGGCAAAACAGACTCAACTCGGGAAAACTAATCTACTAATTACCAACCAAAATCAGATTAGGGTAATGAGAAACAAAACCAATCTTTAAAAAAGCCTTCGCCTCACCTCTCCCTTCTTCCCAGGCTCAACTTCACTCCCGATTTCTCTCTCTCCTCTCCCCTCGCAGCACGGGGGGACAGGGAATGGGGGTTGTGGTCAGTTCATGACACACTGTCTCTGCTGCTCCTTCCTCCTCACGGGGATGACTCCTCACACTCTGCCCCTGCTCCAGCCTGGGGTCCCTCCCACAGGAGACAGTACTCTACCAACTTCTCCAACAAGACTCCTTCCCACAGGCTGCAGTTTTTCACCAACTGCTCAGCGTGGGTCCCTTTCACAAGGTGCAGACCCTCAGCAGCAGACTGCTCCAGCGTGGGTCTCCCATGGGCTCACAAGTCCTGCCAGAAAACCTGCTCCAGCATGGGCTCCTCTCTTCACAGGGCTATAGGTCCTGTCAGGAGCCTTGTCCAGTGTCGGTTACCCACGGGGTCACAGCCTCCTTCAGGTGTCTCTACCTGCTCCAGCGTGGGGTCCTCCAGGGGCTGCAGGTGGACTTCTGCTCTATTGTCACTCTCCATGGTATGCAAGGGGACAGTCTGCCTTGCCATGGTCTTCTGCAGGTGCTACAGGAGAATCTCTGCTCCGGTGCCTGGAGCACCTCCTCCCCCCCCTTCTTCACTGACCTGGGTGTCTGCAGAGTTGTTTCTCTCACATATCCTCACTCCTCCCTCGAGCTGCTATTGCTGGTGATGTTTCTTCCCCCCCTCTTCTTAACTCTGTTATCCCAGGAGTACTACCACCATCACCCATGGGCTCAGCGTTGGCAGCGGATCCATCTTGGAGCCAGTTGACATTGGCTCTGTCAAACATGAAGTAAGCTTTTAGCAGCTTCTCACAGAAGCTATCTCTGTACCCCCCTGACTACTGATAGCTTGCCATGCATACCCAAAACAGTGGAGAATCTGCAAAATTGCTGTATGGAAGCAGAAGACAGAAGCAGCACATGTGCTTACTTGGTATGATAGATGAAGGTAATTCTTCATTTTTCTGCTGAGACAGTTGGTAGTAAAAAATATTTTGGACATTACAGTATCTTTGTAAATTCATCGACCTGTTCTAACTAGCAGTACTGCCTCATTGACAAAGTAACCCTGGTTTGGACCTTCGCCTGTGAGGCGCTACCAAAATTCATTCACCTCTTTTATCTGTGGTGACCTGACCCAAGCTTCCTACTATGTTGAACAGTGGCTGGGCTGCCAGGGTAGTGCTTTGCTCTCCTTTGCGCTTGCTGAAGTGCAAGTCCTTCTAAGAACATAATTTACTTATGAGAAAACATCTCTTTCTGTCACTCTCCTCCTTGTGCTTTTTCACTGGGGAGCATATCACTTCAGAGAGAATTGCTGGTATCCCATGGGTTTGTTTATGCCAAGGAGAAAATTACCAACAGAAGAGATGGAGACTACCTTTGGCACAGACTACTCAGTGGTCTGATCATTAGGGTACTCTCTGAGGAGTTTAAGTCTGCTCAGACAGAGTGACCTTGGCTGTCCAGCAACCTGAATAAGAGCCCTAAAAACAGGGCTCTCAGAAGAAAGGACTCTGTATTTTCTAGCAGTATTTTAAAACTATCCTTTCATCTCCTTGTATTTCCAAATGTCTGCAAGTGAAATATTTGCTTTCATATTGAATAAAACATTGTGATGAGACAGACCCAAATTATTTTGTTTTAATTCCCAGTTTAGTTGCAAAAAAGCTAAAAACATTAATTATTTACACAGCTTTACAATGCAGAAAATACCATTTATAGGTATTTTACAATATCAACTTGAGGCTTTGCTTCTTTTCAAATGTACATATTGTTACTGGAAGCAACAGTTTGACAGTCTCACAGAAGGCTTGGTGAACCTTTTTTCTAGCTGTTGAAATTAGCCATGGCAGTAGATTCAAAAATTCAACATGTTCCATCAATAAACATTTGATTCTTTGAAGGTGATTATAAGCAGAAACCTGGCAGGTTTTAGCAGATTTTTCCATACAGACGTGTCAGTATATCTAATACAGTTATGCTGCTGCCTTTTACAAACTATCACGAAATTATACTTTTCAAAAAAGTAGTATCTTGCAGAGCCTTGTCTTCTATTGAGTGCCCGTCTACACTGTTTCTTATAGTTTATTTCTGTTTAAATCTGAATAATTTTTTTTATTTCCTGATTTCTATTACCATGTTAGCAGAAAAAAAGCAGAGTCCACATTGACTTACTGGTGCCAATGTGGAGCTGAGAAATGGCACAGCCAGTGCATGCCAGTGCATGCATTTTTGATTACTTCAACTTCCCCAGCCTGTTGACATCTCTTCCCTGTCTTCTTTCATCAGCTCCTGAGAAATTCAAACCTCTGGGCAGGTAATGCTACCATTTTAGTAATTAGCAGTGAATATCTTGTGCCTAAGATGGGAAAGTCACCACAGTAGCATGGATCAACCAGGTTTTTTTATCAAGTGCTAAAATCTGACAGTTTTACTTCGCTTTTAGCCAAGCCCTGTTACAAGGGAAAAAGAAGAAGAAAATGATTATTCAGCAAAGTATGATCCATGTCATTCACATGAGAGGATCTCATGTGATCTGGCTCGGCATAATTACACATTCTGTGTTGTACTCAGGCTTTCCTGCATACGTCAGTTGGCAATGACCTAGCCTCCCCTAGAAATTACCGGACATTATTAATTACCTTCCTAGAGAAGTAAATCATATGGGAAGCAGGACACAGTCTCATGAGTCCTAAGCCAACCAACTCAAATCATACTAAAACTTAGCAGCTTTACTGCCAAAAACCTGCACAAGTTTTAACCAATTCACAGCTATTTATGGAACAAATTACACTGTGTTGCATAGCTTCTTTGAAGCAATCTGAAACTAAAAAAGGTATAAAATTAGTAATTCCAGCAGGTACTAGTTTCTTTGATGCTGTGTACAAAAACAAAAATATCATGACAAGAAGCATACAGCTGAGGAAAACGTGTATCTGGATATAAACTGCATAGTTATATACTAACAAGTCAAACAAGTCTATTTTCAGTACGTCCAGCAGCACAAACTGTGCATCCAAGTACTGCAGTTGAAGAGAGGAATTGATTCAGCTGTCCATAGATTCTGAAATGGAAATCACCTTTTACAGTAAGTAAGTGGTTCAGTGTATTTACCATGTCTGTGAACTTACTCAGCACTCACTCTCAGGTATCTACAAGGTTAAAAAAAAGAAATCAGGTTTTATGTTGAAGTACTTCATTTCTTTCCCAAATTAGTTCTCCTTCTGGAAGATAATGCTCGAAAGTTATCCATGTAATACTTTCATTATAACAGAATGGAGAATAACTGCATTAGGCACAAAAGAGATATGAACTGTAAAGGTCGCTTTCCAGATAATGGGATTCATCAAGGAGACTGAGAAGATACTGGGCAAGACTCACAAAGAGCATCAGTTTTTTTCCTTCACTTCAACAATTTTGAGGGAGAGAAGAAAGTCAGATTCACAAATTCAAAAGCGGTTTTTGGCTGCCAAAGTGATTTTAGCCCATTACTGTAGCTGTTGAATAGACTGTTAGAACAGCTATGAACAGGAGATGGTAATCAACAAGACCAGAATGGTGAAAGAGAACTCCCAGATTCTTTCAATTTCTTCTAATATATACCTAATTCATTATTTTTACAAGGAAAATCGAGTTATGCAATTCTTTACACAAGTTTCTTTTCAGTTTAGACCATGGTTATAATATTTTCCCTGTATTTTTATTTAGAGGGCATTTTTCATCTCAAAACACTTTAAACAGATATTATTTGTAATTTATATGTGACAAAATTAAAATACAGTCAGACTAAGGGCCAGTTTCTGTGTCACATGCAAGCCTGAATCATCCCAGAGAAGCAAAACTATTTCAGCTAAAAACAGATTCTCCCCAAATCACCCATGGTGCTTTCCTTGCAGGCCAATGAAGTTAGGGGATTAGGAAAATACACCTTCACAATTATTTTTTTTTAATCAGAATGAACCTGCATGAGAATGCCCTATTTTGACACTGAGAACTGTAGATGCAGTAGTCAACTCTCATTTCAGTCATACCCGCTTTTTATCCTTCACATTCCCTCTGCAATTATAAACAAAGTCTACTTCTAACTTTGGTTTTTTTGTATATATATTACCAGATTTTTATCTGCAATAGGGATTTCTGTTGAGAACTAAGCAAAAAATCTCAATGTCTATATTTCTTTGATTTATCCATTCAACCAGTCAAACTAAGAATGCTGGGACACACTGGCAGGGCTTCCTTATGGTCCCAGGTGGCCTGTTTTTCTACTTCTGTTCTGTATCTCAGCAGACCTCTTCAGGAGAGTAGTTGTCATGGTCACCTCACTTAGTCCTTCCTCCTGTCTAACATTTTTTTGCCTATTTTTCAATGTACTAGAGATGCATGAGAGTTTTCTCTTTTGGGAGGAACCTCTTAGGGGAGAGAACCTGAAGCCTCTGTCATCATACTTTTACTTCATTATTAAAACTTTAAAATACACTGGTCCAGAAGTACAGTAAATCTTGCATGCACCTGAGCAAAGGAGCTTGTCCACACACCAACTCTGAAAATATGGGCTCTGATTCCACATGCTCCTGTTCCTTACTGCAGGTGGAAGAGTAGACCAGAACTGTTAATAGCACTAATCAAGCTCACAGGCTTTGGTTACATGTTGAAAGCTAAGCCTTAAACAAGACATCAGAACAATGTATTCTATCAGATGCTATTACTGCATACTAATCCCTACTCACACTATCTCAGAAGAACAAACTTTCTCTAGTGTTATTATGCATGTTAGATTGTAGTGCTGATGATTTAACATCTTGATTCAAATACAAAAATATATGAAAAGAGATATTAAATGTTTCTAAGCACACAGCTAATCCAGCGCTAGCAAACATTGCAAATAGTGAAATTCACAAGCAATAACAAGCTGGCAGAAGGATCCTCCTTAAAATGTAGCTTTTCTCAAATACTTGTATTTCCCCTTGGAGAAGATAATTTTCAAATAACTGGAAACCTGACACTGAATCATCAGAATATGGTAACATTAGCTTGATTTTTTTTGCTTTTCCCCCCCACCCCTCCAAACGGATGGCTAAATGCCACAAGACAAATGAAATTGCCTTGGAGACACCTGCGACCAAATGCTGAACAATTTTATGGCTACGTGCTGTTAAAATATCTTTGGCTTATGTGCCAAGCATCCAACTGCTCTCAGTTCTGAAGCAGAATGGACCAAGGATCTGGCTCACATTTTTGTTTCTGCAGAAGTGTATTCCAGCATAACACAACAGGTGCCTTTGGCATTTCATCTTAATGCTAATCAACAGTTAACAGTCTTCTAAAAACCTCATGGAGAAGAGAGTTGTTATTTTTCACTGGAACTGCTAACCCCGTGCACTTCCATTATCATCTTGCAGCATTTACTGACTAGTCACGTGGACTCTGAAGAAGGGCTTTGCACGTGTCAAAGTTACTTTGTTTTTCAGGAATCTTCAGTGCATCAGATATTCATATATTCATGAAAAACTACTCATGGCTAACTCAGAAGAACTAGTGATGCAGTCAAATATTTCAAATTAGTATGAAAAGTGTTAAACTCTTCTAAACGCCCCAAGTGAAACAAAACCCCTGAAAGCTTTCGGTTTTTTACACAGTATTGGTGCGGGGTTTTCACTAATTCAATCCACTGTTGATGTTGGGCTTGGAGGACTCACTTCAGATTTAATTTCTTTTCAGGCATTAGATAAAACAGTATTTGTATGCTTTGGTGTGTTCAGAATAGCTTTGTTATGGACACAAATCCACCTGGATTCTGCTTGAAATGGATAGTCAACTCAGTGGATTAGCTGAGAAGGTAATGAAAATCTTTATAAATCAGTAGTCAGTAGACTCTCTAACAGATCAGAGAGGGGTTTCTGATCTGTTTCTAACTCATTAAAGCTACAGTAAATCCCACTGAACTCCACTACAGTTTGCTGTATGCAAACTCTAGTGAATTAAAGAAAATTAGCATCAAGTTTCCAGAAAGAGATACCTACCAAATGCTAATGAATCTTCTTTCCTTATTTTCCCAGAACTGACAGGAGATGGAGGAAAATTGTCCCTTCATTTACCTGAATAGTGTGCTCAAGCATAGGCAGCTATTATGAAGACTGATATTAGAAAATAAGTTGGTAAACAAACTTGGCTGAGCATTAATTCCTATATAAAACAATGTATGGACATTTCTAAATACAGCCCAGGCCCTATTAGAACCAAAATCCATGATCCAAAGCCCATTAAAATCAAAGGAATGACTCCCATTAATATCAATGGCTATTAGATAAGGCCACAAGCAGGGAAAATCCCCACTGAAAACAGTGGGAGTTCTGCCTGCATAAACTCCCCTTGGAAGCTGCTAGCGTTTTTTCTTCTTTCATTTCTTCATAAATATTTTATAAACAAAACTCACTGAACTTAGAACTTGTACATATAACATTATGCTACACTTTTGTAAGGATCTTGCTGGTCTTCGCAGAGCTTCCGTGTACATATCTCCGTGTCACTTCAAGAGCAATCTGAAGATAGAATCTCCTTTGGGAAGCAAATGCCGTGGTTTATCTTGACGCTGTCACTATATGGAAGGTATGGTAGACTAGAAACAGCTGCTAAATTTAAGTGTAACCTATGTGTTAAAATGTCAAGCTAAGTACATTTTTACCTTGTTTCTGACAGAAGAAAGTAGTCTTTGTTCCAGAGTTTACTAAAAGGAAACAATTCTCCTTGTTTCCATGCACAAAAAGATAATACACTAAGTGTACTATTTAGCTGAGTTTAGTAAATGCACTGGGAGATTCTGTTAAATGTCATTTGAAATGTCTGCCTCAGAATGAGAATGGCTATGTTGCTTACCAGGGCTAATGTTGTAGCTTTCCACCAGCCATTGTGCAATTAATGGCACACAAAAATAAACTGATAAACAGGCTTTACTTATTTGAATGCAATTTTTCACGTCACAGACAGCCAAATGCTAATTAGGTGTAAAGGGATTTTTTTAATTTGTTTACGAATTGTGGATTTATAAAATATCACAGGGAAGCATAAAGCTCCCTCAGATGCATTTATTAGCACATACACCTGGGGATGTTTATGCTTTATCTTTAGAGAATTACAAATGAAAGACATTTTAGGCATTACCTAGTTAATTGTCATTGGCTCCTATGTAAATATTTCCTTTAAGTACACCTTAGGAGATTTCTGCAAACAGTTTGAAATATGAGTTTCGCTGTTATGACAGTCCACTGTGGAGCTTTTTTCATATCATTTTTCAACCTGTTTTTAAAAAGTACAGTGTTTAACAAATGTGAGAAAGAATGCCATACAAAAAACAGTTGCAAAAAAAAAAATTTAGAAAGCATATTAAAAAGCTAGAAAATGTATTAACTGAACAGTTACAAAAATGCAACACAATGTTACACAATGACAAGGAAAAACAAACTGACAGTATCCAGACATTTAGCAAGCCTTCTACCACCTCCCAGATCTTCAAGTCCTGGCACTGATGGCTTGTTGTGAGCAGGGTGAAGTGGAAGGGGAAGAATCTTCAGTGTGTGATGCTATAACTGTTCCAACTTGTGCCATAAGCTTCAGACAACCTTCAGTTTTATAGATGAAAATTATACCGAAGCTACCCAGTGTTCCAACAGATCATATTAGAAAATGTGCAAGACTCACTTTAAAAAAGTTTTAGTATGCCTGAAACAGAGAGAAAAGCAACAGAGTAAGGGAAAATATGAAAAACAAATGACAAGTGAATGACAGAGAAAAACAGATGAGAAACAGCAGATGGACCTGGTTCCATTCCTAGGGCAAATATTCATATTTCTGCATTTCAGCTGCATTACATGCCTAAGATGATCTATAGGAAAGCTAGGTGTAACTTCTCTAGACTGGTCGTGCATAAGCAAAAATAACACTGTAAATATGAAAAAGCAGCTTGAAAAATTGTAGTACTGATGTATGCAGAAGAAAGTGTATTAGACTTTGTCAACTGTGCAAATATATACGTATACTACAGTGATGGACATTTACAGAACCTTGGTTTTTTTCCTTTCATAACAGGGTTGTTGCTGTTTTAAAGAAGAACTTGTACATACAAGCGCCCTACATTGTTTTAAGCTGAAGGAGAACATTCAAGGAGAATGCGGCTATGTTCTAAACTCTTCACACCACTCTCTTGCAACGAGGTCTCAAAAATTGTGGTCTCAGCCCATCCAACCATACACAGCTCATACACAAGTCTCTTTGATAATCTCCCACTCAGGACAAGATTGATTATGCCTAAACTCTGGTGGTGACAGCCATGTAAGATACAGACTGCCGGGTTTGTCCAGGTTTCAAGAAAAATAAAATTCCTCTTTCTTTGTTGTGGTTTTTTTTCCCAAATAAAATTTCCAGAAGGAAAAGGGGGTGGCATGCGTAGGGTAAATCTGGATATACAGCAGTTTTAGTTACACCAGGAAAATTTGGTTGCACTGGGGAATGCATTCTTCAATCTTAGTTCTGTCCCTTCCTGTTCTATTGATTTAATGGATGAATGTTGCTGTTATCGTAGCGAGTATGCAACTTTTCACACAGTCTATGTAAACTCATGTCTCAGACTTCTGATTCATCCCAAGTGTAACTGCTCTGAATTGTCTTACACTTCTAAAATTGAACAAGAATATATTAAAAAAATTTACTTCCAGCTAAGTTAGTGTCAGCCGCTTTGAGAGAAAGTGAGGAAGCCTGGACTGATAAGAGAAAGAACGAAATTTATAAGCAACCATATTCAGTCAGATATGTCATACACAAGCCTGATTAAACAAAGTTCAGTGGCAAAGTGTGAATGATCACTCAAATCCTATCAAAATTGCTACTAACATCTTTTGGTACCTGGACATTATTATACAAATACCATGACTGATTTATAGAGAGAGAATGAATATTCACTGCAAGCTCTGAATATTCCTCACTGTTCGTGTTGTGTTTGATATGATACATCTTCACACATACAAATATAGAATCTACAGAGTAAGAAAAGCAACCATGCTGATTGTCAGGAGAATAAGTCTTATACTGTAGCTTTTGGGTTATTAGAGAAAGTGTCAGAAAGGTTAATCCAATTCCACACTATAGGATTCCCTCAAGACTCAAAAGCAAAACTTAAAAATGTATAATCTGGTCTCCTGTGTCTGTTAATCCTTTGCACCAATGATTAGTTCCTGTTTAGGTTAGCAAATAAAAAAAAAATTAAAAAGATTAAATGAATGTTAAAGGTTCTCTAAGCCTGTTTTTTTTTTTTTTTTTAATAAATCATTATGCTAACGAAACTTGAGTAGGGTTTTAGAGTACCAACTAGAAATCTCCTTCTTATGATGAAATAATGTGTTCCTTGGATACATAAAATGCATTAGGCACAGTTTCAAATAAAATCAAAGCTGGTGGGTTACAAGGGTCAAACAAATTAAGCTTTCTTTTAGATTTGCATCAGCATCTGAGCCCAATAACATGCTTCTTAATTGAATACTAAGCACTGTCAGTCAACCCCAGCCAAAGTAGCTCTGATTATGTAATGGCTTTCAATTGTGATTATTTCAGTGTAGCATATGGAATATTTCACATCACGCTTTGCTAGCTTTGCTACTGCTGACATCTTAATCTGAAGTGGAAGCAGTATAAAGTCCTATGAACTCTCAAGTGTTCTAAAATATGAACTATTTAAATATGTATTTCCTAGCAATTAATGCCCATCAGTAACAATGGCCAAACGTTTTGTGCACCATCTGTAAGTTTATGGAAAGAGTTCTGCTGAAGATTTAAAGGGAAAGTCTGAAAATCCACACCTCTCTTTTTCTGTCGTTCAGGGGTTGTATGCTAAATTTCTGATTCAATAGATGAAGTACTTTTGTTTTGAACATTTGTGGAGTGACCTCTCTAAGCCATTAATCTCTCAAAGCTCTAAAAGAGCTGAGGCACCTGCAACAATTTTTTTGTTACATGTATTGATCTGCCTACCTGTCCTTCTGCATAAATACAAAGGCAAAGCTACATGAAAATATACATACAAACTGACAAGTTGTAAAATAATGGTGTCATTACTGGGAGACTGCTCTTTTAATTATGTGCTTCCTACTCCCCCAGTCTTCATATTTCTTTTTGGGTGGGTGGAAAAAGTGTTTTCATATTGCAAGTACCTGACACATTGTGTGCAATACAAACAAATACAAGGTAATAGAGATTACAGTAGTAATTCTGCTAGAAAAGAAAACAGCATGCCAGGTCTGCTACATCAGTATATTATAATTCCCAGCAGGAGCAACAAGATAATTTCTCTTCCAAGGAAGAAAAAAAAAAAAGAAAGGCAGCCATATTAGCGCAAGCTACAAGACAAGATCTGTTTTAATACTTTGGTATTTGCACGTTGTTTGAGCAGCACCTGATGTATGCCAGGTCCTACAAATCATCCACAAAGTGCAATATGTAAAAGTGCATTTTAAATTATACAAACCATACATTTCTATTCATGCATCATTCTTAATTTTAGAAATATCTTATCACTTCAGTGCAGTGTTGTGGTTTGTTTGTGTTTTTCTTTAATGTTGATAGGTGATGTATCTGACAGAGAATGAAGCACTTGCCACTCCACATAAAGGATTACTCAAATGATATCTCTTTCTTAAAGATCTTTGTAAAATCTAAACACTCTCACACTTTTGTTTTCTATGGCTCCTTTTTTAAACTGTGCTATCTCTTACAGCAGCAGGGAACCAGTCCAAAAGCTCGACTGCACTGGAATGCTTTTGATGTAAACTCTACAGTCAAAATGCATGAACTCACAAGGAACCACGAGCTGATGAAAACATGAACCACAATATATGAATGGTTTAGTTTACCTGTGCAGTCTGTGGAGCTGAAAGCTGGCCTACTGCTCTTTCTGAGAGGGAGAAACAATACTATTCTCTCTGCAATTTCCTTCCCTTAACTCATTCTAGCAGGGACTTTAAAGAAAAGCAATCTGTAAGGGTATAATGTTCACAAATCAATCAAAAAAATCAGATACAGGTCTCATTTCATTCAACAAACGTTTTGCCAATGCCAGCAGCTGAAGCAGGGTAAAAGTCAAAGATTGTAAAATGCTAATCTGGCATGCAGTCTACTCCATCTTCTTGTGAAAAAACTGCTGCGTCCAAAAAGGGTAAAACTATGGCTGGAAGGAATACAAAAAGCATATGACCATCGTCTCAGTTTACAAGCAATACTCATTTGTGCATGTCATTGAAAACAGTGCAACTACTTCCCTTCTTACATATGCAAAGGAGCAAGATAAAACCAAGAATCAAAACCAAAGTGTTGATTTTTCTTGTAAATTTCTTGCTTTTGTTACTAACCAAATGTTGTCTTAAGTTGCTAATCAAAAAGAAAATCTCTGATTTGCTAGCAAGCTTTAATATGCAGTATAACTGATTTCTTCCTGATCCACTGCTGAATATGCTCAGAGTCCTCATTTCCTTTTTTTACTTTGGCTTTAATGGTACATACGCATTGCAAGTAAGCATGCAATTCCAATCTTTTGATCACTTTTCACCAAAAGTGCATTTTCTTTCCCAAAATTAGAACAGAGCACAAATTATTTGTCCTTTCCATGTCAAAACTGCAAAGTGCATCATTCTTTCCAGCAGAGATTTTTCCTTGAGATACTTCACACGCCCCAGTATCTCAGCAAAATCAGTCTCTCTCCTGTTTGAAAGAACACTTGCACTTATGCAGACATATCTATGTACAACATTAAAAAATCTCACCTGTTCAGCTCCCAGAAGGCAATTTTTTTTAGCAATGAGTAAACATTCAGCTAAAACGAGGATTTTGATTACTGTCACTAATTCATAGTAAATGTCAAGGAGGGATACTTATGCTCCTGGGCCAGTGCATTTCAATGAAAAACTGATGTTTATTACCCTACAGGGTGCAGGTACCCAGGTGTTGGCAATGGGGTGGCTGCAGGACAACCTCTGTGAGGAGAGGAGAGGCCGAGGCTGCCCCGTGCCGGACACAGCTGATTCCATCTGGTTCCAATCAACCTACTAGGGCCAGCAGGGCACAGCTGACCCCCTCGGCCAGGGTGGTGGTACCTCTGGATGCATTTAAGAAAGGGAAAAAATGCTTCCTGGTAGTATGTGAGAGAGGTGATGGAAAAAGTGTGGGAAACAGCTCTGCAGGCACCAGGGTCAGAAAAGAAGGAAGAGATGAGGTGCCCCAGGCACAGATTCCCCCGCATTCCATGGAAAGGACCCACACTGGAGCAGGGAAGCAGTGTGAGGAGGAAGGAGCAGCAGAGCGGAGCTGTTATGGACTGACCCCAGGCTCCATTCCCCATCCTCCTGTGCTGCTGGGCATGGGGGGAATGCAGGGTGGAGGAGAAAGGAATGAAGGAGTGAAAGTGAGCTTGGAAAGAAGGAGGGGTGAAGGGAGGAAGGCATTTTGTTATTTGCCTTTGGTTTTTACCATCCAAATCTCTTTTAACTAGTGACAAATTAAACTAATTTTCTACAAGTCAAGTCTGTTTTGCCTGTGACAACAATTGGTAAGTGATCTCTCTGTCCTTACCTCAATCTATGAGCCTTTATTAGCTTATTTTCTTCCTCTGTCCTGTTGAGGAGGGGGAGTGAGAGTGCAGGTGGGTGGGGACATCTGGTAGCCAGCCAAGGTCAACCCACTATCATTACATATCAATAAAGCCAGGTGTGACACCCAACCTGATCGTCAACTTGGTTTTAATGTTTTTTGTTCATTTCTCTGAAAATTTTGACAACTTCATTCTTTTTCCTCCAAGAAACCTTTGTAAAAGCAAAAATTAGACAGTCATCGATTTTTCATTTTATTTTACTCTTTTCCAAAGCTATGTGAAGATACACACACCCCTACACAACTTGATATTAAACCCAGCCTGTTTCACCGTAGGGATGGAGGGCATGAAGAAGTCTTGGGGCACCTACAGAGCTCTGCCTGCCGCCCCTTGTTACCTGTGCTAATGGAAATTCAGCATCACTCTGACTGTGGCAAATGTTGCAAGAAAGGCAATTTACACAGAGGTCCTCCCAGCCATCTGTTATCAGTGCAGGCCCCACAGCACAGGTATTTTGTGCTCTCTGTGGATTTCCCAGCTTAGTGGAAGCTGCAGCCACCTTCCATTTCCCAAACCAATTAAAGATGCAGGTCATGCAGAGCTGAGAGACAATCTAGCGACCACTACTGCCAAGGTTTTTGTGAGGTGAGCTAATACCAGCTCACTGTAGAAGACTAAGTTTAGAGTTTTGGCTGCAAGGCAAATAAGGTAGACCCCACTGCATTTGAAAGTGTCACTGAATCCTACATACCACCTATTTACATGATTAAAAAGTGCTTTGACACACTTAAAAATAGATATGCCTACCTATAGCATTTGTGTTAAAAACACCACTTTTTTTCACATTGGATCATACAAATTTCATAGCCCAGAGAACATTAATGAACAATGTTACTTTGCAACTGAACTGATTGCAAAAATAATTGTTGCCACATCCTTAAGTTTCTTACACAGAGATACTTTCACACTTTTCCAATCCATCATTTTGTAAACAAGATTTTGTTAACAACTGGCAGCCAATAGCTTATGTGGGACTTAACAATAATAAATACCTTCCTCACTGTGCAACAGAGGGGAGTCCGCATTAACAAACCCCGCTCTGCATGGAGCACTCTGATATTCAATCAGACGGATTAGCAGTTCAAAAAAGTTCACAAGAAAGACAGATGGTAGTCAGCTAAGATTGCCTTATCACAGTACAGCCTCACAGATTTGTCTGTCGCACTCTGCCAGTGTAAGGCTAGCTGCAAGGTTTTAAATGAAACTCTCTTTTCAACAAAATATCCTTTCTAAAGCTTTCCTAGTAGATTTTCTACCAAATGTGATAATATATAGCAGATCCTGCCTTCATTTCTCCTGTTTTTTAAGTCATTTTCCCTTGTCTCCTCCCTTTTCTTCACGCTTTTAGTTACCATTTCCCCTGTCTGCTTTTTAACAGGAAAAAAAAGTGAGAAGAGGAAATTCCAAAATGAACTAGAGAAAAAAGGTGAAAAAGGCAGTGATAATCAAGATATGATTCCTTTTTCACACCTGAAGCACAGAAATTAGTTATTTTAGCTGTTCATGAGTATTTCCCCTCTTTTTTCATCGCACTGTATTCAAGCTATTTCCTGGTTCCACAAATCATCAAGACGATTCTCCACCTAATGTGTATTCAACAATTGAATGTGACAACTACTAAACATGTATTAGACCAAGCAGATATTGTCAGTCAGACAACTGTAGGAATAACTCGGGAATAACGATTAGAGTTGAATTCTGTGTTTTCTAAATTGAATACACAGTATCAAAATATGCTTAGGTTTTGGAGGTTTTGGAGTTGATTTTTTTTTTGGAGGGTGGGTGGAGTTTCTTTAGTTGAAAACATATTGGAGCTAAAGAGAAGAAAAATACTTGAGGGGTTTTAGTTTTGGGGTATAATTCATTATTGTTTTTGTACTTTAAGTTTCTGTCTGTATGCCTTCAAGGAATAAAATCATCAGCAGACAACAGAGTGCTGCCCAAAAGCACCAAAAGAGACATATTGTCAGCAGCTGTACTGGAAAGCTGATTTGCACAAAGACAGAGAAAGGCAGAGAGAAAGAAAAAGCAAGAGCAAATGCGAAAGGGGAGGAAGAATGAGAGAAAAAAAAATCAAAAGGGGAGGAAGAATGAGAGAGAGAGAGAGAGATGTCCTCTGTAAGGCTAAGGAAACACTGTTCTTTTACTGTTTACGACAAGCAAGTGTGTACATAGGTTTAAATGTTTGATGTACTCATTCCATCAAGGTCATTAACCAGGCACATCTCAATGAAAAGATTAGACAGAATGAGTTAAAGCAGAGCATACACATCTCATCCTCTTCTGTTTTTTAAAGGAAATGAACGTTCTCCTCACTTTTGAAAGGAGGTTTTCTCATTTGTTGTTTCACAGACCTTTCCTCATACATGTATCCCAGACACTTTAATAACTTCCCTGTTTTTCTATTCATTCAAATGGATACCCTTTTTCATTGTTCAAACATATCGTTTCCTCATTATTATAGAGAATAGCCTGCAGTTATATAAACATGTAATGTATGAAGACAAACATTTAAATCTGCGTGTATGCACACCTGAGCACACACACACAAAACTACAGAGGTATCATACTGAGAGAGAGATCTCCAAACACGTGGACAGCAAAAGATTCACTTTTATCTTGAGACACATCATAATGATAATGCTCAATGACACTGGAGTTGGAGAACTGAAAATCTCATTTATGTAACTTCCAGTTTACATCCAAACTACAGTTTATGGAACCTGTGATACAGAGAGAAGGGACTCATGTCTACCCGATAGGGACAGCCTGGGAAGCACAATCTCTGCATCAGCTAGATAATTACAGTATTAAGGACAAGAAAATCACCCTATTCTTAGGGTTTGTTTGTTGTTTGGAGATTTTGTTTGTTTGTTAGCCCTTTGGTGTTGAGTTTTGTTTGAGTTTGGTTTGGGGTTTGTTGTTTGGGGTTTTTTTTTCTGTTTTGTTTTGTTTTATTTTTTACAAGGAACAAATAGATTGCAGACACAGATTTCGTCCAATATTGTCACATCATTTTCTTTGGTGGTGCAGGAGTATTGGGATATAAATTTGTGACTTCATGAACTACACATTCTTATATTACATGCCACATAGCAATTTATTGTTTATTGTACTCAAGTGTGAAATATTTTGCAATATATGTATATATGTGTTTTCTATGTTTCTGTATTTTTATATAAATGCACACACACACAAAAACATGAGTTGAAAACCAATGTGCCATTATTAAGAAAGGTAGTATCAAGCCTTCATTACTTTCAAAACCAACATTCTATTCCAGTAACTATACAGTGTTTCTCTGATTTATGTATTTCAGAATAAGTCAGCTCTCCAGAGAACTAGAAGGACTTTGCAGAGATATATGTCTTTCCTTTTTCCTCACAGACATAAATTTATGTGTTTTACACAGGCACACCTCTGTATTTTTTCCTGAAAACAACACTCTTTATTTGATGCAGATGGTATAGAATAATTGTCTTTACACTGGACCAAAAATATCTGGTACTAGGCACAACACTTTTTTCTACAGTAGTATGAGTTCCTATTAAAAAACAAAACAAAACAAAGCAAAAAGAAACACAAAAAAAAAAGCAGGAACATGTTCAGAAATCATAATTCTCATATATTCTAGGCTATTACTAAGACACTATCTTTGTAGGTTTTTTTAGAAAAGAAGCTTCCTCTGCAAATAAATATTTTTGTAATTTTTCACCCTGTAATGTAGATAGCTCCCTGGCATACAGCATCTTGTACTCTCCATTAACAAAAACAGAATGACCCCAAAACCTTGGGATCTTAATTGGTAGAATTTTCCTATAATATTACTTTCAGTCCTAGTGTAAACTTACATACATTAGCAGGCTTTCATATTATATATTCATTTTCAAAGGAAAATAGGATTTTCTGAGGTATCCAATCTGAAAAAATGGCCTAAAATGAAGTAACCTTTAATTAAAAATGTCACTATAACAATATACTCTTTTATTTTCTGAAAAACATCTTGTTGAGAAGTTATACATTTTATGACATGCTACCAACACCGCATCTAATATGGGAAAGTGCTAATTCCTTGGTTAGGAATTATTCCACTTCATGGGTTTTAACTTGATCATCTATCACACACAAAAAACTTGAGAGGTTTTATTTCAGCAACATGTAAGGTTGCACTTGCAATGTGCTGTCTGCCTCCAGAGATTGGTCAGAAAAAGCTTGCATTTTCATGTCTAGCACAGCTCCCTAGGTCCTGTAGAAACAGGAGGGGGAAATAAGGAATAGGATTTATAGGTAGGCGACTCTCTGGTGAGGCTAATAAATCCACACAGAGCAAGGATTATCTAGCCATAAAATTCATGACCCTGTAATTCCCTCACCCGCCCTCACTTCTATACCACCTTCACCCTCATGTATTCACTTCCCTGCTATGCTACAGCCTCCCGGTTTTCATAGGGCAACAGTGACAATTCCCTTTTCAAACTGCCTTTGCTAGGTGGACAGGCATGTGTCCTTCCAGCATGTGTCCTTCTTGGAGGTGTGTAGTATAGCTGCAAGGAGAATGTCAGACAACTACAGTCATCACATCTTCAAAGATCTTTTTCCACATTGCCAAACTGTCCACAGAAGACACCTCATTGCTGCTGTGCTGTACTTCTCTTGCTGCCTTTACCCTTGAGTTTGCAAGTCATCATACTGCAGAGCCTGTGCACCTGAACAGAGAGAGTAGCAAATTGAGAAATTATTTCAGAGTTAACAATATAGCAGTGATCACTGGCAAAATGAAAGGTAACACAGGTTCCAAAATCAGAGGCACTGCCTATACACCCAAAATATAAAATGCAGCAAGAAAAAAATCAGTGTGTATAAAGAAAAATCAGGTATCCCTCCATACACCCTCCTTTTAACACAGCAACACCGCATGTGCATTCAAATGATGTCCCATCAAAAATCACTTCTGTACTTTATCATACAGCTGGGTGTACACTCATATGCTGCCTTTGCAATTTCCCTGGTTAAAAGAAGATACACCAACAATGTGACAGATAGCCTGAAGCAACGGGTAGCTGAGAGTAGCAAGTAACATGCGAAAGCCAACAAAATACTTTTTGAATATTCTAGTTCCGAGATTCTGATATTTAATTTCTACTGCCAAAGGCACCTAGTGGGTGTCTGAAGTGAGAAATTGTATTCTTCCTACACTCCATTGTCTAGTAACAACAATGTCTAGTACAGCTTTGCAGTAGTACTTTGAAAGGGATTTAAAAAATAATAATCTTATTGTACCATTCTTCTTCCCCACAACTGTGGCTATTCCTTGTAAAATCTCTGGAGTTAGAGTCAAATGTCTTCATGTGCCACTAAGATATTACATCCAAAAAAATAGTTTTCCATTAATGAAAGAAATTAACCTGAAAATAAAGTAACAATAGATCCCTTTTAGATCATCATTCTTATTCATTTTTCTTTTGTTTCTAGGCTAGATTATCTTCTCACACACATTTCCTTTTAAGCAAAAGAAGCCTATTTTCTTTTACCAAAATGGTAAAATTCACATTTATGAAGAAACTAACCCCAGTCCATGAACCACTTTAAACTACAGACGAAGTTAGTTTAGAAGAACGTACAACAGAATCTCACTAATGAAGATCTTCCAAATTTTGTTCATGCTGTTTGCTGAACTAAATGAAATCTCATATATATTGTGGCCACCCAGTTCCTTTTTAGGGTGTCACATATGGACATATGTCTCCATCTGGAGTAATATTCCTTGTCTGATACACACAGAATGAATTGGAGTATAGCCCATAAATATGCACATTACACCCCCCCCAAAAAAAAAAATAAAAAATCAGTCATGTCTATCATCTCATTTAACATACGTATTTACAACTGTTTAAAAATGAAGTATTCTTTTTGTATTAATGTTATACACCATTTAAAAGAAGTATCTGTATGACTAGTAAAGGTTGTTGAAATCAGGGATGCAGATACTACTGAAGCTTAGGAACCGTAGTTTATGCACTATATTTGCACTAAAATGTACCAGGCCTTGAACAGAAAAAGTCAACTAGCAGATAAGAAATCCCTTCTTTCAAATTGCCCCAGTACTGAGGAAATTATTCTATTTCAGGAATTGCCTTAGTTGGACATTTTAAGGGGGATAGAAAAACAAGTTATCACTCTGAGATTTCTGAGTTCTGTATAGGAACTCACTTGGGGGGGGGGCGGATCTAAACAATTTCAATCTTTCAACTTGTAGAATTTTATAATTGTTCTATAGGTAAAGAGGGAAAGTACCGTTACAATGCTGGCACTGTTAGGAAGTATACAAACAAACCAGACTTTGATTGCACATCGCCAGTAGTGCCAGACTTTCAGCTTCCAGCCGGAGCCAAGGATCTACTTAGGCTGAAGACATGCCATTTTCAGAGAGCATGTTTCCCAGAGCTTCAGGAGTGAGAATTCAGAGGGGATTTCTGAGGTTATCTTCTGCTGGTTGTAATGTAGCAGGAGAAATGGTTAAGTTCTTCTGTTTCTGGCACTAGCCTGAGACAGCAAGAAAAAACATTTTGTGCATCTGACTTGTTTAAATACCAGAGCTGGTCAAAAACTCCAGGAGGGAAAGGCTTCTGACAGAATTGTTTGTCTGAAAATGCTGAGTCAGTGGAATTGAAATGTCTGCTCACACTACCCACCCTCTCACACACCTCGGACAACCTGGCTGGCGGCTCAGAGCAGTTTGGTCCTTGGGCACGGAGCTCACCAGCTCCCTGGCTGCCCCTCGCACCCATCTCCCACAGGCTTCCTCCAGTGGCGATTGTCCCGTGCCATTGGGAAACCCTCCATCTTCATAGTTCCTTCTGATGCAAAGTGAAGGCAGGCCAGAGTTTCCCACAAAACTGAAATTCCCTTCTTTGTGAGCTGTGCTTAAAATCTCCTCTACAGCTTCAGTGGGAAAGGTGAGAAGGGATGATTTTTTTTGTTTTTCTGTGTGTTATCAGCAGACTTTCATTATTTTCACATTCCCTGGACATCTTTTACCCTAAGCACAGATAAGGTAAAGTAGAAAATCATGGAATGAGCTCATCAGGAATCTATTTTGAAGCAATATAATACAAAATGCTGAAAAAAACAGTCTCTTAAGGTATCATCTTAATCTGACTTGAACACAGCATCAAAACTATTCTAATGAAACAGGATAATAATTTTTCACAAAGGAATATGGAGGTTCAGTAGATCAGTAATACTGATATAAAAGGTCTTTCTAGATAACAATACATACGCCATGTGACAATTCTATGTTGAATAGCATTCCAGCTGTTTTCTGGAGAAGACTATTGAAAATCTTTATTCACATTAATAAAGTCTGCACAACCAGAACTCTATCTGATATACAAGGTTTTTTTTAGAATTTGACCCATTCTTGCTGAAACTATGTATTGGTGGGTACTACAACCTATCATTAGAGATGCTTGCAGAGGGCAGCTGACAGCACAATCATAAGAAAAATATCTCCCATCAGGCTTCCTCAAATGCAGATGGGAAATCAATTTCTATATTCTCAGGAGAGGATTCCAAAGGACTCCCAGTGAGAAGCTCTCCTGCTGTGGTTTTGCATTGTCGCTTGCAAGAATCAGGTGAATATTAGATGGACAAACTCACTCTATGGAATTAACTTCATTTCAGCTGCTGGATGGGGCTTCTTAATCACTAAAATAATTTAAAACAAAACCAAAAACAAACAAACAAAAAAAAACCCACCCACAAACCAAACCAAATCCTGCTTCGGATTTTCACTTTTTCCAAAGAAACTTTGTCATCCACTTGAGTAAGACAACTGTAGTTTTCAGACTCTCAGCAAAGATGTCAGAGTCTGGTGAGTGATCCCATTTGGAAATATCTGTTGAGACACATCACTTTTTTCTATTAAGCCTCTGCACAGAAATGGTTTTGCTTTTACTAGTATAAACTAAAAACCGAAATATGATATAATCCGTAGAGTTTCAAAACTGTCTTACTGTTGTTGCAAACATTTGCAAAGGCCCAGTCAGCATAAATTCAGAGCATCCGCCAGAAGCACTGAGGTGCCTACTGCTTAAATATGCAGTGCCTAGTGAAGACCTTTAGAATTTTGCTCTATTCATATGACTATCATATTTCTAACCCTAATAATGATTTGAGTTACCTCATTTGCAACTGTATCTCCTCAGATTCAGATAATTCTTCATTCCTGTATAACTTATTACTGTCTGCCTTTCCCCCTAAAGATAGACCATGTTTAATGGCAATCTTATGTGAAATACTGCCTGCCATGAATTCTTCTAGCTTTAGAAGGGCAGTATAATAATGTTCCACCAAATTTGTCTAGACATCAAAATCTCATTTTTTAAGATCCCCAAAGTTCTTCCAATAACTGCACCAGTGAATTTTGAACTACGTAATTTATTTTTATATGAGTCTGGAGAAGTAAGAGTTGAATCAAGACAAAATTTTAAAGAAAAAAAGCACTGTAACTTAGAAATAGGATTTTTTTTTTTATAAGTAATGTAAAAAGCCAAAGAAGTATATGCATATTCAAATGTCAAATTTCCTATCTGCATTCTAAGCCCCAGCACAAGTCCTATACCTGGTGTTTTAGCCTATCCAACTTAGCACAGTACACCACGAAATCTGGAGTGCTCAGGCAAACAGAAAATTTTGTCTAATTTTTGAAAAGCTCTACTCTGCTGCAACAGATTGTCTTCAAATGAATGAATCATGACATGAGCCTGGGTACTTAGCTATGACATCTGTTATGTAGTAAATTGCATTGCATGCCACATGCATAATGAAGAGGAAAGAGGGATTTTAGCTCCTAAAACATGCCTCATTATGTGATGCTGCACGAATGCAGGCAGTGACACCCAGGACAGATGGAAAGGCTGCAGTGTCACAAAACGTACAAATAATGTTGTTGTTTTTATCATTTGGAAAATGAAGATGTTAACTCTCATGAGGATAAAAAAAAAGGCAATTCTGCACTGAATAAAAGAGTAAGACGTGACAGACACACTGATAATTAAGATCTCTCTTAAAAGTTGCCTACACTAATTCACTTGCAAGAAGCTTGATTGTTCTTCATACGGAATACATTCTGTTTATTTAATTCTCTCATTCCTTTTTTGGTGGTTTGCATTTCAAAAACAGAGTGCACATGTAACAAATAATCAGAAATCGTTCAAATATTGAAAATTCCACTGCAAGATGATTTAAAGACCAAAGCATGTTTTCCAGACATGCAGATAATTTCCTACCATTATACAGTCAATTAGATTCATTAAACACAGATTAAACCACACAAAAACAAATTTGCAGGTGAAATTCGGAAACTCCAATCCACCTCCACTGCTAAGACAAATATGGTGCATGCATAAGCCTAGCACGGCCCACTTAATTAATACTGACTTCTGAATGACCTACAAGGCTAAGTCCCCAGTAGTGTCATTTCTGAACTTAACATTAAAATGCAGCTGCCTATGTTTAGGCATTTGGGCTGATGCTCAATATTTAAACAACTGCTCTGGGCACATTGACCAATATGCCTAATGTAAGACTCACAAGCTTGAAAAATGTGACCTAAATCATGTGGGGAAAGAGTTATAGCACTCATTGAAAACAGTAAGTGATAAAGTGGGAGAGTCTGTAAAGAAAATATTTGGATAAGGTTAGGAATGTCTAACTAAGCTGTTTTTTATTGCCCAGGGATCAAGACGGATAGAATAGGACTACGATATTTATGGTATTCCAAGAATGGAAACAAGTGAAAGGAAATTCTTAATTTAACACAGCAATACAGCAATTTCCAGGCTCGGCTCAAGTAGAAAACATAAAGCAGATATAAGGAAGTTATTATAATGCAGATTAATGTAAATAATAATTTTTAAAAATCAAGGTATAGAAAGTAGCTCTAATAAATGATCAATATCATGACAAGAGAGAATGGTAAAAATGACATTCCTGAAGATGGTTTTTTAAAATTGTAATTTTAATCATGACAACAGAAGAAAAAATTCCTTCTTCCTTATCCTTGAATTAGGGTCCTGTATTGACAGGCATTGTTTTTAAATATCGTGAGAACATTATTCTTCAGGACAGAAAAAAAGGGATTTCAATTAAAGCAGGTAATACTATTACAAGTACTAATTTCCAGAAAGGAAAAAGTGAAGATGTTAAAATATTTCTACATTAAAAATACTATCACATTCAACTTTTCTTTATTATTTCCTTCTTCAGTGTAGGAACATTGCAGGAAGAGCTGCAAAGAATGCATGTATTTAAAAATTTTTTAACAGATGGGGGTTTCTTAATTTTATTTTTGTAATTCATACAGTCAAGAAAGCATAACCTAAACAAATATTCAAGCAACTTGGAGGTGAAATGATCCTGCTTTCTGCCTGAGTATTATGTTGACAGGCATTTATTGATGTTAAGTTAATTGCATTTGTAAATTATTGAAGGAAGCCACACACCTATAGTCTTGTTTCCCTATATTTATGTAGCAAATCAGTAGAAATTATCTGAGATATTGCATGAAAGACAACAGATTCAGGTATTGCACAGGTCTGAGAATTAGAAGTTACTTTCAGCCCGTTTCTCCGATGTTGCAAACGCTTGGAGATATGGCTGGAAAGGACAGCAAATAAAACTGAGTTACTCTCACTGTTCTGCATTGCCAGCCTGTTTCTTAGAGAGAGAACATAAGTGAGGCATCTCAGCAGACAATAAATAGCATGACATGAAAGAAATTTAAAGACAGTTTTTGCTTTACTTTCCCCAAACTGATTATTTATTTCAAATGCAATCAGAAGTACTGTGTTACGAGAAGAAAATTGCCCTTTTTCTTTATTTGGGGAGACCTTTTTTTAAACAATATTATGACAAATTAATTTTTCCAAACATCTCTCAATATATTTAGTTTTAAAAATAATACATACTATATATATATGTATTCTGTTGGTGCACTATAAGCATTGACAGAAAAATAGTCAGTCCTGTACTGTTTTAACCCGTTTCCTTTTCCAGGAAGCCCAGGTAGTGCAAGAAGTGCCAGATATTGCCTCACATGCCTGGATTTACACCAGGTGCTTGATTTATCTGGCAGATGCAGAGCAGCGATCTGCACGCTGCTCTGCCTTGGTGTGCGGGGGAGCAGCCAGCACTGGCTGCATCTGGGCCTGTGCCCAGAACGCAACCCTGTCCCCCTGCCCTGGAAGGCATCCTCCTGCCCACCCAGGAAGGGCAGGTGGACCTGGCAGCGGTCTTTCAGGGAGGCAGTGGGCAGTCAGGAGTTGCCACGTCCTTCCTTCAGCCCAGGATTGCCAGATTTCCAGGAGCCAGGTTTGAATTCATACAAGTATTCCGTTTTGGAGACAATTGCTTAGTAACTAGCACGGCAGCTGGGAAGGAGAAAGACTGCAAGTGAAGAGATAGCATATCTGCGGTCAAATGGCTTGACCAGCTGCCACAGTGGGTGGATGTTCCTGTAGTACCTGTGCTGTTCAAGACCCCATCTGAATTTGCAGGCACGAGACTCGGACTCCCTCACAGCACCAAACAGCAAAGACCACAAACATTATGGCAGGCATTTAGTTACCACATTTGGGAACTGAATGTCAATAAGAATAAGATCAAACAACACCTACGAAGAAGAAAATAGGGTACACAGATAGATTTGGACTAGCAGAAGACTGTATTTACAGATTGAAATGGTCATAAGAGTACAGACAGAACAGGAGTACAAACTGATTTTGCCTGTAAGTTTGATGACGGAAAAAAAAAATCCAAAAGGAAAGACAAAGATTTTAATAATTGTATGTCAAATTATTACAAGAATGAAGTAAGAAATAACTTTAAGTTATACTATTAAAACAGACAGTGAAAGTGTTTCAAAACTCAGAACAAGTCTAGGAAAATGCAGAATTCTGTCCTACCTGCAAACAGGAAACACAAGGGGAGTAGCTACTGTAGCAAATACACATATGTGAGGATAAGCTGAAAAAAATCTCTTCAGGTGTAATTTCTGCTTCCTAAACAGCTGATCATTACCTTATAGATGAAGTTGCGCAGAAAAATGCAACTAAACCAAAAATAATGTTTCCAAATGGTAACAGCAGCTGAACTTTTCACAGAAAATCTAGAAACAGAAGGCAAGAAAAGAGAATACATTTCTGCAACTTGTAATTTTCTTATAGCGTCATCTGTTAAATCTGTTGGACTCTGGAAACAAAATTCTGTCTGAAATAACTACGCATCACGATCCAAAAACTGGGGATGTCTCCAACAGCTCTTGTGTTGGCAGACCTGACAGTCATCCTGTCGTGGTTTTACTCCAGCCGTTGGCTGGGCACCACATAAACGCTCGCTCAGCCCCCCTCATTGGAAAAGGGGGAGAGAATCGGAAGAGCGAAAGCGAGAAAACTCGTGGGTTCAGATACAAGAGTTTAATCAGTGAAGCGAAAGCCGTGTGCACAAGCAAAGTAAAACAAGGAATTAATTCACCGCTCCCCATGGCAGGCAGGGGTTCAGCCATCCCCAGGACAGCAGGGCTCCGTCACGCGTAGTGGTTACTGGGGAAGACACACGCCATCACTCCCAACGCCGCTGCCCCCCATTCTTCTTCCTCCCAAGCCCCTTATAAACCGAGCATGACGTCATATGGTATGGAATACCCCTTTGGTCAGTTTGGGTCAGGTGTCCTGTCTGTCCCCTCCCAACTCCTTGTGCACCCCCCGCCATCCCACCGGTGGGGCGGTGCGAGAAGCAGCAAAGGCCTTGGCTCTGTGTAAACATCGCCCAACAACAGCAAAAACATCTCCACTATCAGCGCTGCTTCCAGCGCAAATCCAAAACACAGCCCCATACTGACTTTCTTGAAGAAAATTAACTCTCTCTTACCTGAAACCAGGACATATCCATTGCTCATGGTTTTACTCTCAGTAGCACCGGAGCCCAGGTGATGCTCTGCAAGCACATAACCTGAATGTTAACCTCGGAGAGACAGTTAAGTTCTATGTTATTGCCCAGCATGCAGAATGACCAGTATATATTAACCCTTCATCATTACTGCAAATGAAAAGATGCAAGGTTTCAGGGAGAGGAAAGGAATGCAGTTCTTGGGGCAGAGGGAAGTCTCCCAATGAATGATGAAAATAACTTGTCAGAAAAGGGTTCTCATCCTCTTCTCTGCCACATACATCTTTAAAGAACTGAAATATTAACAGCAGCAAGACTGTAAGAGATTTCATGCTGGAGAATATTTGAGGTTGACAATTTTTGTGGCAGTTTTTATAATTATTCTCCATCTGCTTACTTTTATCTTTCATATAAAATAAAAGTAATCTAGACTGAAGGTACACATTTTCCTGACGGTGTACAGAAAACATAGTGAGACACACAGGCTTCACTGTGTCAGTTGACTAATTCCTGAATGAAAAGCCAGACTGTATTTGGTTATTTTACATTAAATACAGATATTTTATGCCTTTAAGAAAGCAACTGTATGATAAACTGTCATTTTAAACACATGAACTAATCAATCTATGTCAAACTTTTATAAGCTCTTGGCAGGGAGGGGTGGGGGTAACACTTTTTTTACATATTCTTTATATTTCTTTCTCCACAGTTCTTTTAATGTGCTGAAAGTGTACAGCATCAGCATCACATCAGCACTGCACAAGTTAAAGAAGTACAAAGTTACACAAACTTTACAAAACCAGCCTTTTCCCTTGGATAAATACCTTATTGCTTGCATTTCAGAGAAATTTTATTAAAATTAACACTACGGTCCTATAGTGGTCTGCTGAGTACATCACTGTCATCTTTCCCAAGCAGGTGAGCATGTATTTATGAATAATTTATCTAAAAGACACTCTCAGCTGCATAGCACCTGGAACATAATCATGTCCTTGGGCATGTGCTAAAAATTATTATGAAAACTGAAAAAAACATATTAGTCACTTTTCAAGTTTTTCACTGGATTTGACTTCAATTTTTTTTTTAAAGATGTACTGTATCAAAAACAACTCTGTGTTCAAATTGAAGCATTAATCTTCATGCCAAATGCTACTACATTATTCAACTGGTAAGAAGTGTGTGTGAAACAGTTGTGAACTTTATGCAAATCAAAAGACCCACAGCTCTTTTTGTTCAAGAAATCAATGAAATTGCAGAAAAGATAAATCATGGCTACAAGATTACCAACAAAACCAACAGCAGCAACAGCAGCATCTTCACAGGCAAGGAACTGGAAGATGGTAAGCAACTGCACCCGGGTAAGGAATTGAACAATTATACCTGTTGCACAACATTGGGCTCATTTCAAGAATGTTACTTATGTGCTCAAGACTGCTGGACATTCCTCAAAAGAAGACAACACCATTAATTAACATCAATGAGTGATTTTTTAAAGAGTGCGTGGCACTTATACTGCTGGAAAGTAAGATTTGAGATGAGTACAATGCACTCATGTGGGCCATGGTGGTGCTGTGCTGCCTTGCTGCAAGCTGCAAGATTAGAAGTATTCTTCTTGTCTCTTTAAAACACATTTTTTAAATTCTTAAGTTTACAAAAGTTGTGTTTACAATGAGTCTAGCTTGAAACATTATGTTAAACACATTTCTATGCCATTATTACATATTCATGTGTTTCACATTTGTCTGGTTTAGAGAAAAGGGTGTGAATATTTTCTTTTTTCCACAAAACAGTCAGCAGGAAAATATCCCAGAATCATATAAGCTTCAAATTCAAACAACCAGACCAGGAAAAGAGAACAACAAGAATGAGAACAGGGGGAAGGGGAAGGGGAAGAGGAAGGGGAAGGGCTGAGTCACAGAAAACAAACATTGGATCAACTGAATTGTTTTACAGGTCTGAAAGTCTAGGTAACCCCAGACTATTTGCAGCCTAAACTAAAAAGGCATTATGTCTCAGGTGCTCATTTCCTGTAGAAACTTCATATGAAGAATCAGTTTCTATCAGAATTCTTTTCATTAAGGATGTTTTTTTTTTCTTTTTTTCACTGTTTCAATTCCCTACTTTAACAAATAGAGTCCAGTCCAGAGAATTTTATCACAGCAGTCCAAAGACTTTCTCTGAGTATTTTCCCTGTTGCTCTGTTCATGACCTTTTTTAGCTATTGAACGGATCTATAAGCAGATAGTGGCTCTGAAGAACAATTAAACATCTAAAAAGTAGCAAAGTGGTGGGTCACAGAAACTCACTAAAAATTGAGAGTCCCCATGAAGTACCAGTCCTTCCTTGAGGACTGAGAAGGAGAATGAAGGAAATGAAGGAAACATGATGGAAATGAAGGAAATGAAGGAGAATGAAGGAAACAGTCAAAAACTTGAAAAGCAGTTCACCCTTCTGAAAATCTGAAGCAGGAAATGTTGCCAAAAGCAGTTTCTGCAATCTGTTGTATAAGCAGCAGTTAGGAATGTACAGCTGCCTAGAAGCCTCTTCAAGTTGCTCACTAGGCTTTTGTGGGGGAGAAACAGTTTCATTCATAAATCTAACCTTTTAGGTGCCTCTTGATTTTTCTTATTTTCTCTACCATCCATCCTCAAGAAAAGGGGGGGGGGAGGAAAGAAAAAAAAATGAAAAACAAACCATAAAATCAGGCAGAATGGTTCTTCTAACAAATCATTCCACGAAGGAAGTTGTTTAAAGACTATTTGTGACATCTTTCATTAATGTAATCTTCAGAGTTCCCAAAATTATGCACGCAGCAGGTGTGCAGGAATAATTTGCATCTAGTGAATGTACACATAAAGCATAAATAGGATTTTTGGGTTTTTTTATTACATAGTGTTTTTTTAATCTCATAGAATCAGAGTCTATGTGCCATGTGTCGTAATGCAGTAGGTAATAGTAATTCATTTCAGTAAACAACCAGATGCAGTTTTGCATAAAACATCATTATAGATCAAAAACCATTATGTATTGAAACTAGTAAAAGTCTGAAGTGATAACATATTTCTTTTTATCTAACTAAAGTAAGATAAACTCTAGTAGAGCAAATCAATTCTGATATGCTGCATTACAATCGCTTGCTCAGTACAATAATCCAATTTGAAGCAATTGATCTAAGAAGATCAGATCAGATTTACTATCAAAGGATTTTAATTTAGATTTAGAACCAAAATATCTTTACTGAAGTTTTGTCAGAACCCGACACTAACCTACTAATAATATGTCAAATCTTCAAAGAGGAAGCCATCTGCTGTAAACACTGCTGAATTATCCAAAGATTTCAAAGACTTTCTCATGCCAGTCTCATTAGTGGGAAGAATAAATTGAAATTGTTAAAAATCCTTAATCTGTAAAAGATGCAGAGAACTTTGTGAAGACACGTGAAAATCTGTCAGAAAACCAGATACTGGTTAAAATTACATTAATGAACTTCCTGCTTGCCACTCGTCCAGATTTCATCTCAAATTATGTATAGTGGGTTGTGCCCACTATCTGTACTTTTGAGATGATTGTTTCTTTGAGCCTTGAAACTATTTACTTTTTTTCGTCCAGAATTTTTATTTGTGGTGACAAATATGGACAAGACCACCTCTGAACAGGTCATTCCAGATCTCAGTTTTGGACTCCACTGGGAAAATCGGGTTCTTTTAAATCCGCAGCTATTTCTGGCTTCCAGAGCTAAAAAATGTTCTTTCTCAGCTGCAATGGAAAGGAATTCAAAATTAGTTTGAATCAAATTTTGAAAAGTTTAATTGCAGACAGAACTAAAATTTTGTGCATGGATTTGTTCCTTATTTCTCCAAGAGGCAAGGCCATATACTGCATACATTAAGTAAATCTATATCTTGACTACAAGCTACCCAGAAATTGAGTTGTTTGCATATTACGCATTTCAGCGTGCATATTGTACCATGCATACTATACATATGCTTGGCTTTGGATCAGAACAAATTGCTTATTCTACTTTCATCATGTCTGTTATTTTAACTCACAGCCTGACTACATCCTGCCCATCACTTTCCAGAGTTGACTTCAGTGATATTCCAGGTAGGAAGTAGTGAATATTGTCTAAAGGGTTTGAAATATATGCCAGATCACCTCATTGCTCTTTCAAGCCCTACATCCCTCCTCCATATTTGAGGACTAAGAGTAAGGCAATCTCAAATAAGATTATCGGGTTTGCCCCAGAACTGCGAAAGATTATTACCTTTCTCATTAACTTGCACAGATATATCTATTACTCATAGTCACAAAATTATTCATCCATTTTGTAAATCCAACCAGTAGTTTATTTGTTTTGTTAAGCTTCTGTAAAAATGAATGTTGCTTTGAATAAACAGCGCATATACAAATTATTTGTTTTATTTGTTCTACTATCTGTGAAGAGCAACAAAGTAACTCAGAGCAGCGGGACTCTGGGATTTGCTTACTAACCTGTACTACTCTTCAGCTGCTAGCGTTTAGGTTAATTTTCACAGCAAAGAAAAATGGGTTTACATTCAAATCACAGTGAGGACGTGTTGATTTGAGGATAAGAATCTGTGTTTCTTTGCAGGGCCATTTAAAGGCAATGGGGTTTAAATTAAAATTAATGATGTTAATCCTTTTATTTAGCTAGATGGTCTTAGAACAGGAGCCTTGAGGGCTGTGCTCCCCCAGCAGCCCCGACCTCACCTTGAATAATGCCTTGGGCGCAGCTGGGCAGCCCACGTGGACCCTGCCCCAGCCTCAGTCCCTGCTCTGGAGCACAGCCCTGACACAGCACATCTCTGAAGGCACAGCTCCTACCAGGAACGCTAGGAGAGGCAGAAGTCCAAAGCCTCGGTGTTTCTGAACTGGCTGGACAAAACAGCCGCTCAGTACCACTGCTGGCATGGGAGAATACTGCATGAGGAATACTTAAAGCTCATAGGCAGGAAATATTACGTTGTACTGCAGGCATATGTATTTCAAGGTTTTTCATGCTGAAGTGTGTGATAAGCTTAGAAATATTCCCCACCTCTCTGCCCTTCCCAAAAAAAAAAAAAAAAA
>VWZZ01001878.1:206903-238912 GCA_013399095.1 Psophia crepitans
AAAAAAAAAAGGCCTTAGACCCCAGGACTATCTAGAATGAAGCAATAAATGATACAGTAAAGGCAGGTAGTGAAATGCAAAGAAACACTGAAATTATATTCAGCCTGACAGACATTTCTTCTGTGCTGCAGCCACTCTTCAGACAAGAAGCAAGTTGTTGAAGAGTACATCATAAAGAAGGGCAATAAAGAAGAGAACAAGGCAAAACAAAGGCTTACAGGCAGATTTTGCTAATCGCGAGGGGCACTTAGACAAGTAGGAGTAGGAAGTGGAAGCTGGCATGCTAGCCAGACTGGAACCTAGAGTCAATATTTTGACAATGAATTGACATCTAGTAAGGATAGGTCAGGAAAGCCTTAGAACGTTAAGACAGGCAGCTTAGGTTGGAAGCAGTAGATAATAAGGAGCCAGATGGTATGCAAGAAACTTTGCATATACAGAGAGTATTTATGGTCAAAATGACAGACTGAAGAGATCACATAAAAACGGTCCTTTCATAAGCATTCAGGATGGATAAAAGCGGGGGGAAGTGCTGTGTTTCTTGAGTCTGGAGAAAAGCATTTTGCAGGGGTGAGAGCCTGGATGAGACTTTCAGCTCTGTGGGTAGCTAAGGAGCTGTTTCTTGATGCCATTAGGCAGAAAGAATCAATAAGATGTAGAAATAGCTCAGAGAGGGTGCTTTAGACACTGCTCTGAATATAAAATGACACTCCAGTTAGGTGCCTCATTTAACTACAGAAATGACAGATTACCAAATCTCTAGATTATATTCAAGACTTCTAAATTAGAAGGGACTACAGCACTAATTCTAACTGGAGTGAAAGCTCATCTCAGCAAAACCTACAATATTAATATTAACATTTCTAATAATAAAGAATTTAGTAGAAATCTTGATACTTTGTTTACTGCTCTTCGCTATTAAAGATGGTTCCTCATTTCAAGATGACATTAATCTGCATCTTTTCTACTATGTTAAAAAACTGTTATAATCAAGTTCCTATTCTCCAGCATGTACTTACAAATTCGTCCAGTCAACCTTCTTCTGTCAAAGTGAAAAAATGGTGATTTTATTTTTTTTTTTAGCCCTTTGAGTGTTTATCCAAAATAGGTATATACTTCAGCTCTTAGCAGTATAGTCTAACAGATTGTAAGAGTTGGTTTTGGACTGAGAAAAATTGGAATAAACTGACAGCATCAATGCCCAATAGGCAAATATTGTACTTAAAGACAGAGAAATCTTTTGATGGAACAGCTTTCTTGTTGAAAAGTTCAAATGCTATCAAGAGAAACCTATTTGTGAATTTTCCTGAAAAACAGGTGGGTAGTTAAGAAACTAGAAACCTTTCTGAATTTTTAAAATACATTAATCTTTTTCATTATCTGAACTGCAGTTTCAAACTGTGCTTCCTTAACTGTAACTGAAGAAATGATTAAGGATCGGAGAAGAAACTGAAGCTAAAATTGAGAATTACATTTAGTTTCACTAAAGCACTTCAGCTCATCTTTTTTTTTTTTTCCTGACAGTGAATAAGAGGAGAGTCTCTTGTCAAGAAAACCACACTAAAGTAAGAAGGTGTTATCCCTCCCTAAACATATCCTTATTACTGACACAGGAGAACTATTTTTGTATAGCAGGTCCTTCTCCATCTAAGAAGCCAGATTCAGTCCTTTTTCCAAGCAGACAACCACTCAGTTTTCTAAGCAGACATCCACTTAGCTTGCCACTCCTGGTAAACTGTCAGTGATTATGTACTAAAGGGTATTTTCTGCATTTTTGCTTTCCTTTTACTTTATTGCAGGTACCAGAATATCAACGTATTCAGCAGAGTACATTGGCAAAGTTTCAATAATCTTCCCAGCCACTGACTGGGACACTTCATAGCAAGAGGTCTCTAAATCACATTCAAAGCTAGTTTCCAGTTTCTGGTCCTCTTTGGAAACATGTAAGCTAACTGGGTTCTTTCATCCATGCCATGTATAAAATGTTATATTGTACCATCCTTATTTCTCAATTAAAACATGCTGTATCAAATCACACAGGAGTCTTTTATATCAACAATGTGACCTTTATCAGCTAAATTTGTAATCTCACACACATATACAATTATCAAACTCCTCTGACAGGTTCTATTTCCATAAAACTATTGATTGTCATTAATTGTATTACACTTCTTAAATCCTTTGTTAATCAAGTCTGTAGCAGTTCTTGCATTGTTTTGCTTGGTGATACGTTGATTAAGAAAGGGAGGGTTGTCGCTGAAGGGGAAAATAAGTCTACTGTACAAAAAATAATGAGTTTAAAAAAAAAATAATACCCAGCAGCCATGAGAGGACATAAAATTAAATGATGGAATAACAGTAGGAAAAAGTCTTTTTCTTTAAATTCTGAATAAGTTTTATGTAATGAAAGGAGGAAAAAAAAAAAAAGTTTTAGTGTAGAAGACTATAAAACCACAATAGGTGCCAATGAGACAAGAAACTTACTCCACTACAGAAATCAGGCATGTAATGGAAAAGGAATAGAAGAAGAAGACGATTTCAATCTAATCGCTGCTGCTGCTCTAAGAAACTTTCACATCCTTGGACACTGGCTGTACATTAATGGTGAAAATCTTTGGTGAGATAATGAATGTGTCTACCTTAATTGCATAAAGCAAGTAAAACAATCTGGATATGGCTTTTGAAGGGGAAGGGGAGGGGATTCCTTATTATTTTAACAATAGTAAAATAATTTTTCAGATAGTCAAGTGGAGTCCTGATTTGGACATTTCAGTGCTTGAAATTGACTAATGTGTCCCTTGAACTCCTACTATTAACTCTTCTCAGCAGGATTTTACTGTTACTGAGTAAGACATGGGCATGGGAATGTAACTGTCTTTGGGTCACTGTAACATCTTCTTTTGCCAAATATTTATGCAACTTTAACAACAAAACTCACTCAGATGTTTTGGGCTGCCAGTGTTCAGGAGCCTGCAGAGCAGGAACGCAGGGTAGCCTCACTGGCCTGCTACTCATTCCCAGTGACCTCAGCTGGGCCACCCAGCTGAGGCTGTCACCGCAACCTTCACGCTCACCACGGACCTCACATCCACCATAGGCAACCCTCTTTTCCTGGGTTTTCACTGTCATGCTGACCTATTCTTGGGCTGCCCTTCCTCTCACATTCTTTGGGGCCCAATTGCACCCTTGCCTCCATATCTGGGAAACTTTTAGACCCACACTGCTCTACAGGCTTTCACCAATTGAAAAAAGTAAATCAGCTTACCAGAAACTTCTTCCAGAATTGCAGATAAATCACATTGCCTTGCAACTGGAGTGAGCTCAAAACATCTGCACAGGCAGTTAATAGCAGTTACCATGGCTCCGCTGATGCACAGAAACATGTTAATCCTCTGCAACTCAGTTGTGTGCCTGAGCTGTAGATCTCTACTTTACGTAAATTGACACACTTTACAGCTAATGGCGCCAGCATTACAAGGAAATACAAATGGAGTGATCAGGCATAATAACACAGTTTTTGCCTATTTTAATGAGAACTGCAGGCTGTTAGTTCTCTGAATAGCAGTGTATCAGACTGAAATAAGAATTTACTCAGAGCTAGAGCAAGGTACTGTTTCACTTTTGTCGTATCAACTGAGCGGAGTTCACTTGCTGTTCATTGCAAGCACTTATCCCCTTCACTTTTTTCTATTGATTCACAGTGCTAGCTAAAAAAAAAACCAAGAGGACAATGACTGCCATATTCTGACAATTTTGGTAGAAGTCATTCATAGCTTTAGATGGATATTTAATATCCATAATTTTAATATTGCATTCTCCTATTCTCCACAGAGACAAAGTGACCTGCAAGAATACTTAGCTGTATCCTTACTGCTTTGAGATGGCCACAGAAAAGCTCATAAAGGACTAAGTTGCAGGCTATAAAATAGAGAGGAAACACAGAAAAGTAAAGAGCAGAGCAGAAAACCTCCTATTGTCCATAAAATTTACTCCATTCAGAGAAAATCAAGTCAAGCAACCTTACAATAAATGCTAAGTGAATTTATGCCTCATCCTCATTTGTGTTCTTTTATACCATTACAGGCAGTTCTGTGTCATCCCTTCACGATAGAGTTGCTCCTTGAATGTATCATGAAAAAGACGCATTTTGTACTTATATTTTCTTTAATATACATGCTTACTATAACATGCAAAGTATTGTAAAATTATCAGACGTATTTTTTAATTAAGTAGCATGGTACAAATAACAACTTCAGAGTAGATTATGATTTTAAGTCAGGACACCATTAGGGAGTCTAAAATTATAATCTTGTGACATCCCATGTTATTACTACACAATTATATCTTAGGCACATTGCTGAAAAATGTTGATTATAATGTCTCTTACTAGATCTTTTACACAGCAGAATTAGATACCTTTCAGTTGACTTCATCAGGATTACGACTGGGCCCTATACAGCATTTCTTAATAATCGAAGTATTACCTACAGTCTGCGTTAACATGTTCAAAATATGCATGATGTTATGCACATTCTACATTCTAAAATTATTATGTCAATTGCTTTAAAGAATGTGTGCAACAGAAATTCTTCTCTCGACATTCAGCTCATCCGTAGCACGGGCATGCTTTATTTGTCCTAAGTTGCCGTGCAGCTCAGGCAACCTACACATGTGTAGTGTTATACTTTTACTTTTATGAACAGTAGGAGGACATTTTCCCATTCCTACTTTGGGTTAAATCTAAGTTTTAATAAGGGCAGATAATCTAATTCAACCTCAGTAAAAAGGCCTGGAAGCTATGGGACCCCCACAGGGCCAATAGATGATTAGTTAATAATAGAAAAGCTACCAGCTACTGAGATGAACGATAATTAGAATTATAGTGAAGTACGATAATAGAATCCAAGTGAGTGGCTGAAAGGATATTGAGAACCAGTGATGGAAGGACCACAGATCATCTGGCAAGAATACAAAGTACTCTCATGTTCTGAAGCCATCTTCTTCACAAAGCACATTAAAACCTTGTCATTAGTACTTCCTGCTGATGTCCCTGTCTCCACAATATCTGTATGAAGGCAGTGGTGTGCAGTCCTCTTCACTTTCGTTGTTACATGTCCTTGAAGGGGGATTGATAGAGAACCACCTTTCTGCTAGTGTCCTTCTGTTTAATATTGACTTTTCAGGTAAGAATTGTTTTCTGAAGATGGTTCATTTCCCTGTTTTTGCTATGGGTTCAGCAGAAACCAGTAACTATGAGATGCATGTACTCTCTCTCAAGTCCTCAACAGTTTAGAAGGCAAAGCAACACAACATGTTGAAAGTCATGGTTGCTTTCTCAACTGTAAAAGCCTTTCTCCACAAATCATCAAAGAGCAGGGACTATATCAGGAAATGAGGGCAGTTAGTAGATGTAGATAATCTGATTTCTGTACCTGTATCCTTTCCTCACCCACACTTTATGTATATGTGCATGGTGGGCTTTTTTTCATCTACTAAGTAAAAAAGTAGAAAGATGTATCTGATTAAGAAGAAAATATATACCATCTGCATTGGGTTTGCATGGCAAGATTTTGGTATTGGGGGAGCTACAGTGGTGGCTTCTTTGAGAAACTGCTAGAAGCCTCTGGGACAATGTATTTAGGAAGTAGAAAAAAACCTGCACAACAGCAGCCAGAGGGAGGAGTGAGGATATGTGAGAGAAACAGCCCTGCAGACACCCATATCAATGAAGAAGGAGCAGGAGGAGATGCTCCAGGTGTCAGAAGAGAGATTCTCCTGCAGCACCTGGAGAAGACCATGGTGAGGCAGGCTGTCCCCCTGCAGACCATTGAAGGTGATGGTGGAGCAGATGTCCACCTGCAGCCGCTGGAGGACCCCACGCTAGAGCAGGTGGAGGCACCCAAATGAGTCTGTGATCCCATAGGAAGCCCACACTGGACAAGGCTCCAGGCAGGACCTGTGGCCCTGTGGAGAGAGGAGCCCACGCTGGAGCAGATTTGCTGGCAGGACTTGTGACCCATGCTGGAGCAGTCTGTTCCTGAAGGTCTGCATGGGAGCAGACCTCCCCACGGGAGGGACCCATGCAGGAGTGGTTCATGAAGAACTGCAGCTCATGAGAGTGACCCATGCTGGACCAGGGGAAGAGTGTGAGGAGCACAGAAAGACAGAGTAAACATGATCAGCTGATGGCAACCCCCATTCCCTGCTCCGCTGCACCACTGAGGGGAAGGGAGGAGAGAAAATAGGGAGTGAAGTAGGAAGAAGGGAGGGGTGGGGAGTTAGCTTTATGTCTCGTTACCCTACTCTGATTTGATTGGTAATAAATTAAATCAGTTTCCCTGAGTTGAGTCTGTTTTGCCTATGACAGTATTTGGTGGGTGATCTCTCCCTGCCCCTCCAGGAGCCTTTCGTTATATTTTCTCTCCCCTGTCCAACTGAGGAGGGGAGTGACAGAGTAGCTTTGGTGGGCACCTGGCCTCCAGCCAGGCTCATCCCATCAGAACTGAAAACTAAATTCCACATACACTAAATTCCACTTACACTAAATTCCACAAACTGAAAACTAAATTCCACATGCACCAGTCTAGCTCCTTTTTACTACATAAAAACAGACAAACACACACACACACACACAAAAGTTTATTAATACATATAAGAGACCTCAAAAGATGTTTCTTTCCAAATGGCAACTGTGTTTGCTGGGCAAAACTCATATTCACATCCTAATCCTAAGGCGTGCTAAGAACATTTAATGCTAGTTGCTAACATGCACTTGGCTCATCATATATGTGATTCATCCACAACCCACACCCCTCAGCTCTGGCAGTGCAGTTAAGCAGACAATGTACCTCCTTTCTAGATATCAGAAAACTAATACAGCTACAGAAAAATAAATGCATCACTTATCCTCATGTCCCTATCACACTAATTCTGAAAAGGAGAAATCGTAAAGGCAGACAGCAATAAAATTTTAGGTCAATCTCACCAGTAGTTTGTCCAGAGACAAGCAATTTGGGACCTGTAATTTCATTGAGGTGGGACTGATGCTTAACTGTCAGAGCTACCAAGTCCTACGTGGCTGCTTCTCTCTGAGAATTGCCAGGGACAGGTGCCTAAGTGTTTTCCTCCATGGTTTCCATCAGGATTTTGAGGAAGGACTGAATGAGGCAGAAAATCTAAGCTGGAAAAGTTTCTCTTGCTTTGCAGCAAGATAGGTAACACAATAAGTAAAAAAAAATCTTTGGGGACTAATTTAAGGGAAACTATTCATGCATTTGAGGATGTGGAGTGCTTACAGATCATAGATTTAAGTAGATGGTGCTCCTTTTTTATGAACTTGAAATATAATTCAGCTCAAATTTCTAGATTTAAACACTGACTGTGCTGGACAACATTGTTTTGCTGGCAAATACAAATATGCTGAAACTCATCTGGGAGAAAAGACAGAAGTTACATCAAGTCTGAATTACACTCCATAAGGTTTGACTCTGGATAACAGGCTCCAGCGAGTCCATAAATCTTATTAGTTTTCATTGACCTGATAGAGTTTCTCTGGCTCATCAACAAGGGATGTCCATGCAGAAAGCTGTTCATTACCTTTTTTCTAGAAGCATGTGGTCCCTATATACACAGCCCCTAATGGTCTAAAGCCCAAACTTAAACTCACAGCATGCCTACAGTGTGTCATATTCCATCAGGAGCCAATGTGCAAATAACATATTTCCATTTTTAAAGTCTGAAAAATGTCACAAAAAGCTTTTGGCATTTACATGACTCAGCCAATCACGCTTACACCCTCTAATTCTCTCTGCAGATAATTTCTAATATTCAGTATATAACCACAGCAGGAAATCAGGAATTCTATTAAAGTAAAAACTAAAGTTCTGCAGCATAGCCATTATAGTACGTCAGACTACAAAAAGAGAGTATTTTAAATGGCACCATTAACCCTTATTGCTTAAAAGGTGAAAATCAAAATATAAGGCACTTAAACAACAAATGGTCTTCATACACATCAGGGCTGATTTACCAAAGTTCATCCCTGTAACTTGGTACAAAGAAGTGCATCTGTGTAAAGCGAGATTTTCACCTGCATCTTTCACAAAGTAATCCAGCAGAAACAGCTCTTTATCCTTTTTCCATGTAGCATTTCTTTAACTACCATATTCAAAAAGGTGCAATACTCTGTGTTTTCTTCATCTAATACTTTAAAAGAAACAAATTACCAACACACCAGTTTCATATCTGTACCTGAGATGAAGACTTATGCACGCCTGTTGCATAAGTCATGTTCTGAAATGGGAGTCACAATGGCCGGCTGTATGAACTCACAGTGACAAAGCAAAAAGAGAGCCCAACAGTCTGAAATCTGTCCTGATGACAGAGAGGAAGCATAAAGGAGAGTTGTCACTAGCAGAAACAAGAATGATTAAAAAGGAGTTGCCTTCAGAGTGCTAGCAGGAAACATTTACTCCTTACACAGGCGTGGTTCCGGGATGGGATGGGAAAATACCAAATGAAACATAGTCACTCAGTTTGGGAAGAGTTTGTTGGTATCAGTGTTCTCACATCTTCATTCTAGGAAAAGAAGAAAGTAGAAAAACAAAGAAACAGCTGAAGTGGGATTGCAAAACGAGTGAGGGTGAGGTGCATGGTTTGGTGTGGGGGTGCACGTGCACCTGCAGAAGAGGTGCACATGGCATAAGGTAAGGATGAGTATAAATTCACAGCTGCATTGACATTAATGTCATTCACCAAGCAAAACACAACAGGCACACTTCATAGAAAGCAGAGTACAATTTCCCATTCTTCAGCTCACCTCACGGATCTTCTGCAATTGCCCAATATGTTTCTGCTGTCATACATTTTTCTGATAAAGACAGAATAAGGTCTATAAATTGTAAGTCTCACACTACTGTTCTGGATTTTTATGTGAGGAATTAATGAGGATGCTTTTACAGAAAAGGGCTTGAGAGAATTTTGAAAAGCTGAAGTTTAGTTTAGATGCCTGGCAAGCATAGAATCAATTTATTTCTGAAAACAAATGGCTCAGACTTTTAGGCGAGGTGTACTTTAGGTGTGTAAGAGATACAACGCATAAATTAACTTTATAAAGGTTAGGCAGTGTGGAAGAAACAATAAAAGCATCAGGAAAAGAATTTAATTCACTCAGTTCTTATTCTGATCATTTTCTTTTAACATTACACATTGACAAGTAGCATGACTACTGTTAGCCACTGCCAACTGAATCAGCATGCAAAGTAGAAAAGTAATTTGGCTACTCAATTTATGTGGGAATGATCATCACCAGAAACTAGGTTAAAAATTCCAGGCTTCAGACTGCCATCTTAGTCTTGTAAAATGTGCTACATTGCCCGTGTCATGAAGTCATGACTTTCTGGCCTGGACATCTACCACCTAAAGCATATTTGTTCTTATTCCCAGGAGACAAAAAATTAATAAGGCAAAAGGCATTTTGTAGCTCAAAGTGAAAATAATGAACTCAGCAATAAGCCTGTGAGTTAGTTAAATATATGTGATTTCTTGAATGTCAAAAAAACTATGTATAAAAATAGGTCAGTTTCCAATACAGTGTAAAATCACAAGTTAGTAAATGTCAAGAGGGAAAAAAGATACAGAAATTGACACTAGCCTGAAAACTATAGAAAATGTGCAACTATGCAATTTCAAGCATAAAGAGCCTCAAAGGATGTGTGTTCATAAGAAGATTACTTTAAGGAAGAAAATAAGGTTTTGATATAATCCTTGCATTACCTTACTGTGTAATACCTTTTACAGACACTTTTTAATGCTGAAACGTTACCAGAGGTAAATTCAGCAACAATTCTAGAGTAAAAAGACCATATAAACCTTATGATAATTGTAACAAACATCAATTCAATAAACTTTTGCACACATGACTATTCTGCCACTACATGTAATAGAACATAACCCCAGATGCTTAGCTGATGTTAAGTCAGAAACACAAAACTGCTTTATTTTATTTAACAGTGGTAAGTTACAGAACTGTTTGTTAAGATAGAATGATATGAACATTTATTATTTAGTTATAGTAATTCCAAGTAATATAGGACCCTGAAATAACACAGCTCAAAGACACAAAAGTCTAAACTGATCAATCGTCCAGAATTATTTATAACAAGGCTGGTAAAAATTCAAATGGAGAAAAACAAGTCAATTGACCTACAATTCTTAAGCAAATAATTCCATGAATTTGCAGAAAGCAGAGAGAACTCAGAGGACTTAAGGACTGCATCAATTATACGAATCTTTTTACCAGGAGGCTTGATCCTTTAAAAACTAAAACACATGCATAATTTTACCCAGGTGACTATTTCTAGCCAAATGGAGTGCAAATTTAAGTCAGAACTGTTGAACAGGTAATCTAGGATTTTAGGAGCGGGTTTCTATGTATTCTGGACATACCAGAGAATAAAGAAAGGACTAAGACATAAAGTTTGTAACACACAGTCATAAAGTTACAACTTTTTTAGCAGTAGGAGTTTATATGTGTGATATCTGTCTGTCACCTACTAACTTTGGAGTGTAGACTCATCCAAACTCATCTGAGCAGTAAAAAGTGGAAAAATAATGACGATCCTGAAATTATATGGAACCAAGGACCTTCCTAGAGAAGAGCAAGGACTCATATTCCAATGTCACCAGGAACAAAGTGGTGGGGACTGAGCCATTTTCTCTCCCTGAATCTTGGCTGTCCAGAAAACATACTTAGAGGACACCAGATATCCTCAGGAATATGGGAGGGAGGTAAGCACCAATAACACTCAAAAATAGACTGAACACAAACCCATACAAAACCAGATACCATTGGACCAAATATATATGGAAGAACTGTTTAAAAAAAGTGTATATACCTACTCTTCCATTAAAACTCAAGGACTAGCTGTTCAAATTTTTAAATTTGGACAACTTGACAAACTCTGATCTTTATCATTAATACAAGGGACTAATTCTAAATATCAGTGACAAGGTCAAGGTGAGGTCAAGAATGAATTACGACTAAGAAAACACAGAGTCACTTTAGCAGTTTTTGTTTGGTCCTTTTCTATGTTTTAAACAAGCAGCAGGGTTATATGACAAAGTCATCATTGACTGCAGGTTTTAAAATATGCCTTATCAAAGCAAAAACAATTTATTATGTTTCTGACATTATTTCATATGGGAAAAATGATAATTAGCTGTACCAAATTATCACCTGTCTCAGGATACCAATTTCAGCTGTTGTCGAGTGCTTGTCTCAGTTGGTCTTCCTTTCCCACATTCTGTGAGTGACAGTTTTTAAATTAATAGCAACTTTATATCATACATAAAAGAGAACTGAAAAAATAAAAACCACACAAACATGTTGCTAGCTGAAGAGTTTGACCACATTGTCATTCAAAAAAAGAGCAGTGTATAGCTTGCACGTCCTAAGAGCCTCAAGAAATATGCCATTTCTCACTCCTCGGGACTGAGCAGCTATAACTCACAGCTTAAAGCATGACACTCGCAGGCTTTCACACATGATCTTTGACACAACATCCTAAAATATTGGGTTTGTCTATTTTTACTGTCAACTTGCTGAAGAATGAAATTCTTTTTACAACACAAAATTTAAGAGTTGACAATATCTTTTTTCCTCTAGTTTGATGTCTTCAGCCTCTGACAGTGGCATTAATTTATTATAACGATTTCAAGAGGCTACATTTTAGCACTGAGTGCCATAAGTTAGCACTAGACACAGGAGCCTGCCAACCCTAATTCATTTTGAATGAGATGAGGGTTTTTTCCCTTATATTTTTCTGGTGTGGAGATGCATGTGTCCTTTAAAACAAAATAACTCAAGATCTTGTGACTTTTAAGTAAGATTTTAATCACAAGCATTTTTTATCCAACGTGCATCAGCAAGGGTTGGGCTGGAATACGACAGCTTCAGTTTTAGTCCAACAGTGTGTAAAGGACTTTGCAAAAAACTTGCAGCCACTGTGGTAAAAGTCATTTAAGGCAGTGAGTTAAGGAAAGAAAAAAAATAAATGAGAAGACAAATCAAACAGAATGAAAGTAGATGGGAAACTTTCTAAGGTAATTTGAGTCTCTATGCAAAAACAGCAATGGAATGGTCTAATTCGAAATAGCTCTTTATAGACCTGATTATTTTCTTCTGCTTTTCAGGACAGGAATGTGGGATGAAGAAGCGATGAAGAAGCAATGAAGTAAAAGCCCTGATGTGACTGAACTGCTTTCTGGAAAGAGACACTTCGGCTACTAAAATGTTAAGAATTTTATTCCTCTCTCTTCTCATTCCCAGTGTGGACAGTCACAGCTTGCGCAAAACAATAAGAGTGTACATTGGACAGTACTGATTAAGAAATGGCGTTGACAAGAGAAATATCATTTATTCTGCTGTGACAAGAAAATGAAGGCTGGTACCTACCGAGAAAGAGTTTAGAGTAACACCATGGCAGCAGTCATTTTGGTAGAAAGAGTGTGCACGGCAAGATACTTTTAATGGATGGATTTTGACTGTGCCCTTTGTGTCTACAGCACGACAGCTAGGGTGAAACTCACTTCAGCCACTTTCTCTCCACATAGTAGGAATTTTTACATAAGCATCAATCTGCATTTTATTTCAGCTTCTTTGTGATACAAAGATAGGGGAAGCAGACACAACTAAGGAGAACAAGCTAATATCAGTTGTGCAAATTATTCTGCAGACAGTATCGATATGGGCCACATACTGGGTTGTGTCATCAGGAGTCTAACCAGCGGGTGGAAGGACATGATCTTTCCCCCTCTATTTGGCATGGGTGAGGCCTCATGTGGAGTGCTCTGCCCAGTTCTGCACCCCCACAGCACAAGAAGTACATTGACTTACTGAAGCCAGTCCTGTGGAGAGCCACAAAGATATTTATGGAGTTGGATTGCCTGGAAGAGAAGCTGGGAGAACTGGGGATTTTAGCTTGGAGAGAAGTCTAAAGGGGACCTTACTGATCTCTGGAAGTACTCAGTGGGAGGAAATAGAGAAGAAAAGAGCCAGGCACCTCTTGGAGATGTACATTAGGAGGGTGGGAGGCAACAGTCACAAACTGCAAGAAAGGAAATTCTGATTAGATATTAGAGGTGAGGCTAATTAACACCAATCACGGTGAGACTAATCAAACACCGAAGCAGGGGCCCAAAAAGGCTGTGAAATCTTAGTCATAGGAGGTATTCAAACTTCATTCAGCAAAACCCAAGGCAGCTAGTTATAGTGGGCCCAGATTTGAGCAGGAGGTTGAACTAGATGATTTTTGGACACTCCTTCCAACAAAATATATTCTAATATTTTACTCTATGAATAGATGTGAAAAATATAAGCTGCATAGGGGCAATCAGCAAACAAAAGCGGCTTTGTCAATCAATTTAATCATACATAATTATTTGCCCAGCTGTGTGACAGCCTCCCAGTTTAATCTCACCCTAAATGAGTTTCAAGATGTGAATTCTAAATCAAATCAAGACTTTGAATCTTCTCAGAATTACCCCACATTAAGTATAGAGTTCTGTGTGATTCATCAGACTGCCAAAGCCTGTAAATCCTGACAAGTCCACACCTGATTTAAACATACAGGGAGTTATGATCTCATCAAACACAATACATAGGACCTAGCTATAAAGATATATTAATCAACTTAGAAATCAAGATCTGTTTCACTTGACTTGTGTTTTCTAGAAACCAGGAGTTCCCATTGTGAATTGTGAATCTAAACTTAACAGAGCTGTCTTCTTAAGAGGCAAAAACAGTGACACATGTCTGTTCCAGTTTCATGAAAGCAGATCCTTTGGCATCGAGGATGAAATATTTTATTAACAATAAATGTGCTACCACCATAGGTCTTTGAAAGAAAATCTTGTTTCTTGTTTCATTTCCCAGTTACAAGAGTAGGGTTTTTTTTCAGTTTGCCTGGCAGTTCAACAAACAGTCTTCTTCCTAAATGTGTTCTTCACATTTTATACCTACTATTATCCATCTAGTCCTATTATAATTATTTCCAGGCTTTTATGAATGACTCATACAAAAGGCACATCAAGCATATGCATTCATTTGTGCTGTTTTATGAAGAACCACTTTGTTGGTTGTTGACATAAAACATTTGTGACAACCTGTTAGAAAATGAAATTTGCCCCACAAAGTTCACAGAGAAGAGTCTATCAAAATAGCCATCAACAAGGATGAAAAAAAAAAAAAACCAACAACCCCAACAAAACAAACTCCTTGTGGAATTCTTTCATATAGTTCAAGGGATAGGAAACTTTTTCAAGTTTGTAGGTCAAAGGCTACATATAAGGAGCAGAGCGTCAGTCAAGCAGAGGAAATGGTGCAGAGATCCAGAGAAAGTTTCATGTTTCCCCTCACCTCACTGCTGATTCTTTGTTGCCTTTTTTGACAAAGAGATGTAATGGGAGACAGGTTTAATGGAGACATGGGGAGAAGGCACAGCAACCAAAGGAAGAACATGAAATAGGACCCTGCCCAACAGAACAAGACAAAGGAAATGTTTCCCTACGCCTCAGTAACCCAGCTGTGACCATGCCAGAACACTGCTTTGGCTAGACAGGTGGTTTTATAGCTTTGCACAACTTTTTTGCCCTTCCCCATAAAATCACAGAGGCCAAACCAGTCCTCAGCCTTAATTATAGATGTGAACAGTTGCTGAACAAGCCTGAGGATGCTTTGACTAGTGCGAACACAGAGTACCTTAGACTGCACTGTAGTACCTAACATACACAAGGAATAGAAAGATATGGACCTCTCAAACCACATTCATTCTTGGGAAAAGAATGGAGCTTTAAATATTTTTCGTACACAATGCAGTCTTATTCTACCTTAACTCATCTTCTATTCTTTATGCCGCCTTTCATTCTTCATCTCGTCTTTCTTCCTATGTTATGCAGAATAGCACACAGACTTAGAGGGACGATGAGCACTCAGACCAGTAGAAACTAAACTGTATGTGCTTGCCAACTGCCTTTTTTTTTTTCCTAATCATTCCTTTGTTTTAATTCACAGTAAATGTGAGCTTTCGTCATCACTTACATTCACTTTCATGTCTACTTAAAGCAAAGCTTTAGAAAAGTGTTATACTCCAAAGATATTTTCCAATTACTAGATTCCCACTAAGGTCACTTAGTGTTAGACTCCATGTACACCTTCATAATCCTTTCTACATCAGCCCAGAAAAAAGATTTGCATGCTATTTTAAGGATATTTTACCATATTTTGCTAGAATGTTTAGTCAAAACCAACCTTCACTACAAGGGGAAAAAATAAGATTTTTTCCCTTACATAGCTACATACAACATGCTGTCATAATACAACTTGGTAAACCACATTTGTTTTGGTATTTACTTTGATGGCTTATAAAGAGCATAGAATGCACTTACTTAGTCTCACACATTAGTTCAGACAGATATGTAATTGTCTTTCTATATAGTACTGATCTGTACCTACCAAGCTTCAGACAATACACAAATCTAATCAGGCTGCATGTCAGTAGTTGGAAAATGCTACAGACCACTGCTACAGTGTTACATCAATACTGATATAATAAAGTTATGAAGTCATATCAATACAAATATGATTTTTTTTCTCAAACCACACAGATTACAGTATACTCAAGAACTCCAATAAATTCTATTTCAGATTGTCTGAGTGAACTCCAGTGTCACAATCTTACCGGTCATGTATGCTGTTCTATAAATATATTCAAATCAAAGCGGAAAAACTGTTTTTACAACATCATAAAACTGTCATTCACTTTTGTCTGTTTAAAAGTCTTTTTTTTTTTTTTTAAGAGAAGGCCACACACCAAATAAGCAAGAAATTTCAAAGTATTCTCAGGATGCCTTACAGTGGACAGCATAACACAGAATAGTGTCTGCCATAGGTCATACCTAAGTTAAATCAATTCTATTAATTTCCTCACTTACCTACATTAGCAAATCACTCATAAGTGTGAAAGGAAAGGGAAACTTTAAACGCAAGACTTAGGTCACCACTTCTGAAACGGTATTAATGTACACAATGACCCTTTCAAATCTAAGCGAAATGTATATTCATCAAACAACAAAACAATATCAAACAACAGGACATAAAAGAAAAGAACAGGTTCATTCTTTCCTCTAATTTCTGACATGCATATAACATCAGAGAAAAACCTGTGAAATCCAAAGTTGCGAAGTAAAATACTTATTAAGCAATGAATGGCTGATTTCTTCACAGAATCACTAATGAATCTGAATGTCTACATCATAGTAACCAAGCTCTTGACAACCGATTTTCATTTTTCCTGTTTCATAAACCAGAATTTACATTGGATTACTTGATTATTTAACTGGTACTCACAAATCCCCTCCACCCTTGCATTATCTCTCTGTTTTCCCAGTGCAGTCCCAAACTTCTAAAATTTACTGCTAGTAAAAGAACCCAGCTGGTAGAAGATATATTGTTTTTGAAATATCCAGTGAAGAAATGCAAAACGAATCCTACCCTACTCAGTAAATTCAGTAACCCAGTATTATATAAAATATATGGTATATGCCTGAATCTCTAAGGGAGCATTTCGTAGTGTCTGATTTAGCTCAAGAAATTTCTAATCTATCAGGTACGTATTTGAAGACATATGACAGAGCACAGAAACATGCATACAAATATAAAATATATTCCAAAATGTTGGGTTACTAGAGCTGTTGACACAATATACTTAAGTGGAGGCAACATGAACATCACTAAAATATACATGCCTACTTGAGCTCTGACACAGAAGTGAACTGAATGGCTTTAGACAGGGTTATTAAATGAAAACCACCCCAAATGCAATACTTCCTGAATACTTTTAGGCAACAAAACCAAAACAAAACCAAACAAAACTAAACAACAGAAAAACCCACCATTCAATATAAATTATGCAGCTCTGTGATTCATACAGCTTGGCTTTATGCAAACAAAATCAAAGATTAGAGCTTCCAAAACTCACAGATCAACTGCAAATTGATGAGCATTGTACACTGCTACTTAGCACAATAAAATACAATAAAATCTCATGCAAGAAAAAATAAAAAGGTGAAAGTAGAAGTACTGTAAATATTTTAATGAGTTCTGTATAAATTCCTTTGCAAGTCAGTAAAGCCAAAATAAAATCACTATGCTATTTATCAGCATAGAGGAAACATTAATATATTTCTCCACCTTTTCCAAATAATCAGCATATAAGAAACCAAAATGAGATTGCTCTTACGAAAGGAGCAGAAGGGACTTTGGAAACGTAGTTACCATAAAGTTCACTTCTGTTTTGGTCTTAAGAAGTAAAATAAAACATAATGTGCATGTTGATACAGTGCCAGAGATTTGCAGATAGAGAGTGAGAGGTGTTTCGGAAATCCAGTACAAAAAAAATAGCAAAATGATTGTCCTCCTGAGCTCTGAAGCCAGAAAGACCAGAAAAGAAATGTTCTGCTGTCACTGCTTTGCCAGCTAAATATTCCAAGGTGTAGAGGCCCCTGCTACACCTACACAGACAGACTGTGAAAACTAAAAGTACACGCAACACAACTAGTCCTCAGAGCACAGATGGTCTCATTATACTAATGAAAAGCAAAGGTTGTCTTTAAGTGATAACATAGTGTATGAATATGGAGAAATAATCTCAAATAAAAGCACTGTATTGAGAAACTCTCTTCCTGAGGAAGGACTACTGAACTTTAAATAGTTTTGCAGTTCCCATATTTGCTTGCTGTGAGATTAATCCCCAAAAGTTTTTTGTGATATAACAAAAAAAAAAAAAAAAAAAACAATAAAAACCCACCAAACCACAAATGGTACCTGCTGCTTTGTTACTTGTTGTGCAGGCAAGGTTGCATGCGCAATCTTAATGCATCAGTTTGCTGTACAGCTAAGAGTCATAGTTTAGTGTTCTGGCATGCACTGGTCATCTGTCGCTTAATCATGCAGAGGATGCCTTTCCTTCTCAAGAGACTCATGATATTCACTGCTTGGGCTGAATAAAAGGTATAGATTAAGACATTAGGACAGAGTGATCTTGGGTATAGTCTCATTTGCATCATACACAGTGAAACACCAGAAAATCATCATGACCATCACAATGATAATGTAGTGCATGGGAATCAAGAGGAGCTGCTGCTCCTGCTTTTGGTTTCAGACAAGGGATTTCACACAAAAAGAGGAGGACTGGGTTGAAACATATCCGATAGCTGCTGGTTCATTTTAAGGGCTAAGGAATGCATTAAAATGCTTTGTTCATCAAATCCTTCAGGGCCTGCTAATAAAATACAGCTGGGAACATTACAAAGGTAATTTTGTGCAGTTTTAATTATATATTCACTGCTATGAGTAGCAGAAATAATAAGATTTTTCCCCTTCTTAAATATATACCTGGGTCCTATTACATTAGAGAAGGTGTAGCACCTCTCTTGTTGGTTCTGATGAGCATTAGTGTCTGAATTTTAAAACACTCTTGAGATAACCTTCTGGTAAAAACCTGTTGGAAAAGGAGTAGGTCCAGCAAGGCAACTCACTGTAACATCAATAGAGGTCAAATTCAGTCCCATGCAAAGCAGAACTCCTGTGCACCTACCTATGAAGCAGCAGGTTTAGCTAAGCTACAGAAAGCATATTCACCTTTCCAACCTTTAAAAGTGCGTGCTTTCATCCACCATGAACGCCTGCAGCTCTTAAATCATTAGTTTCATCATTAAGAAAGCAAAAACAATTGGACAGTGCATTTTACCAGTTTGGGAAATTCATCCCATTGCTGTGCCCCATCAAATGTATTTCACACTACAAATGTGACAGAAGCCTAATATATTATTGCTCATTTGCTACTGTAACATTTGTGGCAAAATTACTTCATTTTATCAAAGATGAATATGAATCACTAGGTGATGCAGGGACATGGACTGTGTTACTGTTTTACTTAAATACAAGTATATTATTCTTGTTCATTAAACTGTATACTGGGATGATATCTCATCGGGGGTTCTCTACTATATCTAGTTATAAGGTCTATGACCTTGCTGGTTGCAATCACTCATGAGTGTCAAAAGATATGGTAATAAAATTAGCAGAATTTTTTACCTTTTTTTTTTTTTGTGATGTGTTCAATTTCTCCTCCACTGCAGATCCTGTTCCCCCATCCAGATTGGCTTTATACTTCTGATAAAGTGACTATTTCCATCATCATTCTCCTGATGGATTTTCATTATTAGTGGAAAACAGTTTATGATCTCCGCCAGCCATAACTGATACACTTTTTTCCACATTATATGTTTGCATTTGAAAAGGCATACAAATTATGTACGCCTAAAATCTAGATTGTGTGGCAGATACTGAAAACCCAATCACTTGATCTGAAACAGTGAAGAGAGCATTATTTAGATCTCTGTAGGGACTGGAGTGAGTACACTGGGAGAAACAGTGACTGTCCCAATGCTTCCAAGTTTTCCAAGAGCTGTCCACCCTTTTCTCTACCACCTAGGCCTTAGAGGAGGGAACTTGTAGGAGGAGCCCTGCTTTGGCTTAACCAGAAGGACTTATATGCCGGTCAGCCTCACCTCTGTGCTGGGCAATATCATGAAGCAGATCCTCCTGCAAACTATACTCAGGCACATGGAAAGTAAGGAGGTGACTGCCAACAGTCAATACAGCTTCACTAAGGGCAAGTCGTGCCTGACGAATTTGGTGGCCTTCTACAATGGGGTCGCAGCGTCAGTGGACAAGGGAAGGGCGACTGACATCATTTACCTGGACTTGTGCAAAGCATTTGACACTGTCCCGCACGACATCCTTGTCTCTGTTCTGGAGAGATATGGATTTGATGGATGGACCACTCGCTGGATAAGGAATTGACTGGATGGCTGCACTCAGTGAGTTGTGGACAACGGCTCGATGTCCAAGTGGACATCGGTGACAAGTGGTGTCCCTCAGGGTTCGGTACAGGGACCGACACTCTTTGAAATCTTTGTCGGCGACATGGACAGTGGGATCGAGTGCACCCTCAGCAAGTTTGCTGACGACACCAAGCTGTCTGGTGTGGTCAAAACACTGGAGAGAAGGGATGCCATCCAGAAGGACCTTGACAGGCTAGAGAGGTGGGCCCATGCAAACTGCATGAAGTTCAACAAGGCCAAGTGCAAGGTCCTGCACATGGGTCAGTGCAATCCCAAGCACAGCTACAGGCTGGTCAGAGAATGGATTGAGAGCAGCCCTGAGGAGAAGGACTTGGGAGTGCTGGTTGATGAAAAGCTCAACATGAGCTGGCAGTGTGCGCTGGCAGCCCAGAAAGCCAAACGTGTCCTGGGTTGCAACAAAAACAGTGTGGCCAGCAGGTCGAGGGAGGTGACTCTCCCCCTCTACTCCACTCTCCTTAGACCCCACCTGGAGTACTGCGTCCAGCTCTGGAATCCTCAGTACAGCAAAGACATGAAACTGCTGGAGCAAGTCCAGAGGAGGGCCACAAAGCTGATCAGAGGGATGGAGCACCTCTGCTACAAGGACAGGTTGAGGGAGTTGGGCTTGTTCAGCCTGGAGAAGAGAAGGCTCTGGGGAGACCTAATCGAGGCTTTCCAATACCTAAAGGGTGCCTGCAGGAAAGCTGGCGAGGGGCTGTTTCTTAGGGAGTGTAGTGACAGGACAAGGGGAAATGGGTTTAAATGAGGAGGGATTTGGATTGGACATTAGAAAGAAATTCTTTACTGTGATGATGTTGGGAACAAGTTGCCCAGAGAAGCTGTGGAGGTCCCATCCCTGGAAGTGTTCAAGGCCAGGTTGGATGGGGCTTTGGGCAACCTGGTCTAGTGGAGGGTGTCCCTGCTCATGGCAGGGGGGGGTGGAACTAGATGATCCTTGTGGTCCCTTCCAACCCAAAACATTCTATGATTCTATGACCTGCCATTCAGGGCTTAGTATTACATGATGGGAACTCCCACACTGTCAAGTATCATTTGAGAAAAATCACTGTCCAGCCTAGTCCTGTAGGCATATCTTAAGGCACAGATCTTTTCATTTGCATTCTTTGTTTCTATGACAGTCATAACTTTCTTTGCCAAATAAGTAGAAGTTAAGCTCTTTATATTAAAAAACAGTTTGAGATGCTCAGAGTGAAGGTCAGATAGCCTACTCTCAGCAGAAGTTTCTATTTATTTCATGGCGATGCATGCCAGGTCTGATATCTTACTCCATAGCATGGGACTGGCTGTTACCAGAATCAAGTCACCAGAAAGAATGGATATTTAATTTGACAATTTTTATGTTTCTGGTTACAATAAATATAAAGTTGAAAGCCTCTACAGTATTTTTTCTAAAAGTTTCATTCTGTAGTCACTTCGATGATACTGCAGCTTTTCAGTGACTTGATGCAGGTGAGCAAGAGCTTATAGATTAGACTATGGCAGGGGAAAGAGACATTTTTTTAATTGTGCTGTGCATCACTGTAACTATCAGGCTGCTTTGGGCTCACTATTTATTTTTTGTCTCTCTTTGCTTGTTAGCTTCCCCTTCATCTTTTTTATTTCAAAGATTAAGACAATTTTATTTAGCCTTTTCTTCATCACTTGTAAATTCAACAATTTTTCTTTCACTCCCTTTGAATCTTTAATTTGCGTTTTTTTCTGGTTTAATGTTTGATATTTTCCTTTCTTGTATAAAGCTTTTGAACTGGACAGTTACTTTTAACAAAGTTGTGTTAGTGTAAACAATAAAAGAGATAACACAACTGAGTGGGGACTATCACAATTATTATTACACTACTTCACAAAAAGATACGCCAAAATATCTAGGTCCATTTGGACTTTGAATTAAATACTTATTCAGGGGTTTTTTTGTCATTTTGTATAAATGCTACCACAATTTAAAATGTTGCAACTTTATCAGCGAAACAGCAGGATTTTTGAGAACAAGGAGTATATTTATAGAATTTAACACTTTCCCTTCCACACTGCAAATCTGCTAAGTTAGAATATGAGTGTCACTAACGTTCAATCTAAAAAATACTTTAAAATGCAAAGCTAAAATCCATGTAATTGCAACAGGGGAGGCAAACAAAATTCGGATGTTCTAGCAATGGAACCTGCACTTTGTAGCTACCTCTTTTATGCCAGCTAGTGAGAGAACACCATTCTCCAGATACCTCTGCTCTTGCCTCCTGTTAGTTCAACTTGCTGATGCTCGCCTGGACATGAGCCGGCAGTGTGCCCAGGTGGCCAAGAAGGCCAACGGCATCCTGGCTTGTATCAGGAATAGTGTGGCCAGCAGGAGAAGGGAGGTGATCGTCCCCCTGTACTCAGTTCTGGTGAGGCTGCACGTCGAGTACTGTGTCCAGTTTTGGGCCCCTCACCACAAGAAAGACATCGAGGCCTTGGAGCGTGTCCAGAGAAGGGCAACGAAACTGTTGAAGGGGCTGGAGCCCAGCGTGAGGGGCAGGAGCTGTTGCAGCTGCTTCTCTGACACACTCTTATGAGGAGCGGCTGAAGGAACTGGGGTTGTTTAGTCTGGAGAAGAGGAGGCTTAGGGGAGACCTTATTGCCCTCTACAACTACCTGAAAGGGAGTTGTGGCGAGCTGGGGGTCGGCCTCTTCTCGCAGATAACTAGTGACAGGACTAGGGGGAACGGCTGCAAGTTGCGCCAGGGGAGGTTCAGGTTGGAGATGAGGAGAAATTTCTTCTCGGAAAGGGTGGTCGGGCATTGGAACGGGTTGCCCAGGGAGGTGGTGGAGTCACCGTCCCTGCGGGTATTTAAGGAAAGGTCAGATGCAGCACTGAAGCACATGGTTTAGTGGTTAATAGGTGTGTGGGGGGGTCGGTTGGACTGGATGATCCTTGAGGTCTCTTCCAACCTTAATGATTCTATTCTATTCTATTCTATTCTATTCTATTCTATTCTCTTGATATGCTAATTGCCTGGCTACCAAATACAGCCACAGAGAGAGGGTACCCTGCATACAGCACATTTCTGGCAGTGATAGACTTCTCTAGCAGGAAGAAAGGAGAGCCTTGAGCCTGGCTTGTACTGCATTATAACTCATCACACCAGAAACTGTAAAGATGATAACAGATGGGGCAGCACTCTTCATTTTCTTCCATCTAGTCATCATACTGCTGCCTGAATAGTCTTTGGGCTGCTCAAAGCTTACTTACAAATGCTTCTAAAATCACAAAACACAGACACATCACTCATACTAAAGAACAGTAGCAGGTATGATGTGTTAGACAAGTTGATTTGATCTTTTGGAAATGGTTTAGATCTAAAATTTCGTATGCCATATATGAAGAAATAGTGCCAGCAGGATATTGAAAACCACAGAGAGCTCTGTAGGAAACATTAGGAAAGAATAGGGCAACTAAATGAACACCCAGGGAAAATAGATACTATAAAATTGGATCCCCGCTGTATCAACCTTTGTGGATGATATTGCCAATTTAGAAAACAGTAGATTTCAGGGGTTTTGGTAACCAGAAGTTATATGAAATATTGCTTAACTCTCGTTTTTTGCATTGGAAACTACAACACTTTCAAGTATAACAGAAATAACTCTATCTTCCTAGTATCCAAAAAAAATTGTCTCAAACTGCATTATCTATTTGGATTCACAGTAAACTTGTTGAAAGGTGAAACAGTGCAGAAACCACCTGTCAACTGAGACTGAGGATTAATTGACACAATTTTCTTAACATATTTTACACTTACATTTCATGTGATAAAACAGTGCATCTGTTACACTTATTTCCTTAAAGAATAAAAAGTAAGACAGTGTAAGAGCCACATAAATACGAATTAGAAGTCAGTTGCATGGGCAAAAATAACTGTTGAGGTTTAGTTCTTCAGTTTCTTTATGTTCAACTTAAGATACTAAATAACATTCCATGACTGTTGAAAACATAACTTCGACAAGTTGTTCAGGACTCTTAAGCTGAAACTTTAATATTTAAACAATGAAATCATAAGCAGTCCTTCAGAACTTTATCACGTTAATACTTCTGAAGAAACTCTCTTTGCTAAGGAATTTTGGAAAACAGTAACTGGTGAGAAATTGTAGTTGGAAAAATCAATTTCTACCTGTTAGTTTCAAGTTTGTATAACGAATTAAAATGAGAACTCCTTAAACAACAATGTGAGAAGTTCACAATCTCCTCTCAGATGTTGGTTTCAAAGAAAAAGACAAATATCTAGAAGGATTTTTTTTTCCCTATCGTTTCTTTTAAATGCTTTTTTTTACCATGTTATTTAGTAAGCCTGTTGAGTAAATAATGTCATATCACTCCCCTGCCTCCTAGGGACCTGTAATTCTAGGATAAGCAGACACTTGAGTTTGGGAAAGGTTTCTTTTTGGTTTCAGAAATCAGTCACAGCACGCTGATCGATTTGCTCTCAAATGTAATTGTTCTGAAAAGCTATGAAACCTTGACTCTCACAAGATACAGACAAAAGCAGTTTCCAAAACATGCGTACTTGACATAAGACAGCCCTGAACTTCAACATGCGTAGTAAAAGAAATATCATTTGCCCAAAATGTAAACAGCTGGGATACATTTACCAGGGTCAGAAAACTTGTGTGCTAATCAATTTGGATTAATGATGTACAAATAATGAGTTGCACTTAAAACAACTATGTTGTCAAAACACTGCTCTTTTAATCCTTGATAAATTATGAGGTTTATAAAAGCAGATTTTTGCAGATAATTGAAGATTGTTTAAACATATGTGGAAAGCAGATTAAATGTGAATCCAGTGCTGCTAAAGTAAACTATATGTCTGACATGAGTCTTTGTACTTCACCATTTCATAAATCCATAGCTAGTTGTATATGTATTTTTCCTATAATCCAACTTTACTTTATGTCTAGACTTTTCACGTTAAAAAATGCCATACATGAACTCAGTTTTAAGGTCCTTTCAGTGCGTCAGATCAGAACGCATTAGGTTTTAAAATAAAACAAATAACTTCCAGATTGAATGACCTGTTTTCACCCCTCTCCACCTGTCTTACATGGGAAATGCAGTAAAAGCTTTCCTTAAGGATGTTTGTGTAGGTCCTTTCTTAGCAAGGTTGTGTCTTATTTGAAGCTGTGTGGTACATCTGCTTGATTTTACAAAAAAAGACCAAAACAAAACAAAACAGTGGTACAAACATCTTATTACTTCACGACAAAATCCCTTTCCAAGTTAGAAGGGAACACACAAATTTCCAGTAGCTGATTAAAAGAGTCATATGTAATCTCCTTTTTTTCTGTGATGGGTAGTGTCTTCTTGCAGTTTACTGACAAAGTATTGTGACATGAGGCCAAGAGCAATGAGCTACCTCCTTAGGCATCTTTTAAAGTACAAGTTCACTAAAAACAACCTTTATAAACATTTGTGATGTTTAATAAAATGAAATTAGTAATTAAAACTTTAATTGAACATGAAGTGCTCTTTGGCTGGCTCCCCTCCTTCTTCCTTCCCTTTCACAAGCATATACAATACTTTTTCTCAGAAAGATCACCATAGATCATATGGTGATACTGTATTTTCTGCTTGGAGAAACAGCAGCTGACAGCTAGGTGCTGACATGCCTGAAAAGCTGTCCGCTGAGCACACCCAGCAGAGTCATTCCACTTCTACTTAACTGATGTAAGCCAGAGCCACAGGTAGGACTAAATTAAAAGGAAAGAGTGAGGAGTCTGTAATTAGTGATGCCCACAAAAACCATCAGTAAGAATTCTGGCACAGCAAAAGCAATGAAGTGCTGAAGAATTAAAGGATTAGCTACAGACCTAGCTACAAGATGATGTGCAGCAGCCATTTTAAATGCAAGTATAGTAACTTCATATAACATTTGAAACTTTTGCAAACCAACACCCACAGGGCAAGCTCTGCTGTCTGAGCTTCACTACCGCTTCCCAGCTCTGCCTTTGCCAAGTCATGGTAATGATTCTTGACTCTTTGCTGCCAGTCGTTTCCTGATAATATCAACAAAACAGACATGAACAAATCAACTTCCTAAATTTAATAAAATAAAAATAAAATAAATTAAAACAAACAAAAAACAAACAAAGAAACAAAAAAATTACTCTTCCTGCAGCTTTGAAATTAAGAGGCTGACCTTAAACAGTAAAATATCCCATTCTTGGCATCTCTCCTTGTCAACTTTGTGTACTGCCAACTGCCATGCTCGGAGTTTGCTGCCTTCATTGCCAGATCAGCATCATATGAACTTACTCTATTCCAACCAATAAAACCATAATTTATGTGAAGATAAGCAGCCCGAAGTCTGCTTCTGAACAGTAATGACAAAGTTGTGGGTAATATGAATGTGGCAATTGGCAGACTCAAGCTTTTTGTAATACAGCATACAAGAAAAAGAAGACATAATATTACTGATGTATCTTTGAAGGTACAGAATGCAGGTATATGGCCAAAAGATCTTCTCATTGTGGGTCTCAATTCAGATACAGTAATGCATGGGTAAGGAAACCAAAATAGTCCATTTCCTTATTGCTGGGGGTTGTTTTAGTCTTCAAAGTAGTTTTAGCCAACGAGACATGTTGCCTTCAAAAAATACGAAGTTGATTGTACATTGAATATACTCTTCTTTCAGTTTGCAAGACTTCATCTGGAATGCCTAGGGCGGGGGAGCCAATTAGTGTAATAAGGCAAACACCCACTACTATTTCAGATAACAACTGCTTTAATGTCATCCAGGAATAAAAGTTGGACTGATTCACTGATTGGGAAAACTGTAGTTTTAATCCTTACATTTCCATCATTTTGCTACATTTTGCATCTGCAGTTCTCAACATCAGGATACTTAGAGAGTAAGGGAAAGACATACCTGTGATCCATACTCTCCATAAAATAATCTAAATAATTTATCATTATGCGATGGTGGAGCTACACCCCATAAACTCTTCAGATCTACAAAAGTCTGCACATACCTTTGCTTATAGGAGCATTTACATGCATAAAGCCAGTCACTTGGGTCCTCCACTACTGATGGAACACTTAAAAAAACCTGAAATGTTTACCTAAGTGAAAGTAAGTTAAGCCTCCTTGATTGTGTTCTTACTGTATTTTGAACCTGACATTCTACAAATATTTAAAATAACAAACTGTATGACAAAGCGTTGGAAATTTTGATGAACACCTTTTAGTAGTCTCTACATGCTACCTTGGGTGCAAACAATCACTTTCAGGTTTCCTAAACCTGAGCAGTGCCTAGTTTGAATTTCCATTAGTACCTCCTGGCATTTGGAACACTTACTTACATTTAATTTAATCCCTTGTGCTTAACGGTCATTCCTGAGTTCCTCTCAGCAGGACCATCCCAAGGCAGCTCCTTCCCCCAAGGCACAGGGGAAATGCAATCTTGCCGCAGTAGCGGAGCAGCTGATTTCCTGTGGGGAGAGGAGACAGAGCAGTAGGAACTTTAGGGATGGGCAATGAGAAGTCTGGGGGAGTTTTTGGAAGCTGCTTGAGTTTTTTCTCCCTTTAAGCTCTTTTTTTATTGGGCCCCTACTCCCTCACCGTAGCATAACTTCATCTGTGTTAGCACATCTGCACTGATCTAACCTACTGCTGTAGTAAGACTGCCCCTTTCTTTTTCAGACAGGCAGGAAAGCCACAAAAACTGCAGGTATAAAATACACCTCCTGGAATGTTGTGATATTTTGAATATTCTGTCAACAGAGATATTGTTAGAATTTGCTTATACATTCTTGCCTTCACTAGTTGAGGTGAATTTATTTATTAAGTAGCTAAGTAAGCTTTTTTACAGAGAATGATACATTGATTATATATTAGAGTATATATGGGTAGGGATGCAATACACTTAAAGAACAGGTTTCTTTGAAATAGCAGCAAAATTATGTCAATGGACAAAGAAGCTTCTCTCAAATTCCGCTCTGTAGTTAATTAGATTACTTACTCCAACTGAAACTGTCTGACAATTTTTTTTGCTTTTTACCAAAATTTATTTGTACTGTGCAGAAAAAAAATTCCAATATATTCAACAAAATTGTTTCTGCAAAGTCATGTAGCTTAGTAAGCCAGTTAATTTTTAATTTGGATACTCAAGTGTTTAACTCTTTTTTTAGGTTGTTTGTTTGTTTGCTTTAGCTTTTGAAAATAATAAATTTTGCATTATTTTTATTCTAAGAGGTTTTCAATGCATCCAAAACTTCTACTAGATAATTTGGAACTTCTTTTTCTCTATTTAGATGGTCCCTTGGAAGATTCAGGGGAGAGGAAGGGGCTTTGTGCTGCAAGTATCTGCTCTTAATGTATCTTCTAGCCGCTTGGAAAACGAGTACTTTGTTCCCAGCCCACGCATGATCCAATTTGACAGGTAAAGAGGAAGGATAAAGCCACAGGGAGCACAAGGAAAGATGAGTAAGGTTATGCTTTCAGTGATAAGTACCCACATTCTCGCCTTCCTTGTCTTGGGTGCCTGTAGCTCTGGTAGCAGCTCAGCCATCCACAGCTTCTCATCTTCTGTGCCCCACTCTCCAATGAACCTTTCACCTGGGTTAAGGTGCTAACACTCTTCCCTCAGATTTCGGTATTACATTTAAACATTCACTCAACCAGGAATAGAAACAACAGCTCCACATGTCCAAGGCAATTTCCTTTGTCTTTTGGTGGGTTGCCACAAATAATTTTTTTTTGGACTGACTCCTCTCTCACATCTTAACTTCTGAATCTCCTCCTGACACCCAAAGAAATGGACAGGGTATAAGTCCCAAATGTGCACCCCTGTTGTTCTGTCTCCTCATGGGCCAAGGATATCTCGTGTCTGTTCCTGACTTGGTCAATGTCAAGCAGTCTGCTGTACATTTTTATCTGTGTGTATAACAAACGGAGATTCTTTAAAAAATTGTAATCCTATAAACATTATGCTCAAATATCTCCTCTTCCCTTATTTTTCACTTTCCTCATACACTTGCCTCATGTGCCCTGTTCTTTTCACACTCTGAGTCAGGAAGAACAGTTTTTGAGGGGACATATTAGCACAGCATTTTTCTGGCAAAGTCAGCAGCTCTGTCTCCAGTTATTTGAAATCTTTTTTTTTTTTTAAGAAGGCATATTTCATGTCAGCAACATAACCAGAAGGTCAAAGCTTTTGATTTTAAAAAGCACAGTCATATTCTGTGGCATAAAAGTTAAATAATCATAAATATTCACACGTGAACTATAGAGGGGAGCTGGTTCTCCACAGTGTTTTGTCTCCACTTTACTTGGGTTTATAATTTACATCAGGGTGGAGACTCTTGGCTAACTGGGACTCCAGAGATTTTCTGAAAATAAACACATGGAAAAAACCAGACAATCACAGATGACACTTTCTCAGATATTTCCAAAAATGGTACTAAGCAGAACATGAGATTTCACTTTCTAATAGAGAGCTAGATCACGAGTGCACTATGGTTTCTCAGTTGGGATATGTCTATGTAATAAATCACAGTGCCAGGCAAGGTTACGCAGGTTAGCTCAAAGGATGCTAGCTGGAAGCTGGCTGCATTAGCTGGGATTTGTGGGGACTAACAGCTGCTTCCAGGGACAGGCTCTGCACACCAAGGCAGGACACCACACTAATGCCAGTGACTGTGGCTTCCAGACACCCAGTGAGTTCATTTAGGATATTATTGTGGGGCATTGCACTACACTACGTTGACATATCTAAGTGATTCTGTTATTTGGTCTCCTAACGCTTTGGACGTGTGCTGGTTTTGGCTGGGATAGAGTTAATTCTCTTCACAGCAGCTGGTATGGGCCTGTGTTTTGGATTTGTGCTGAAAACACACTTGATAATATAGAGTTGTTTCCGTTATTGCTGAGCAGTGCTTGCGCACAGCCAAAGCCTTTTCTGCTTCTCACACCGCCCCACCAGTGAGTGGGTTGGGGACACAGAAGAAGTTGGGAGGGGACACAGCAGGACAGCTGACCCCAACTGACCAAAGCAATACTCAGTCAGAGATATTTGGGACAACAGGTGGTGTGGGCAATCACCGGTGTGGGGCATGGCTGCCGACTGGGGCTAAACCACGACAGGAGGGGAAATAACACGTGAAAGGCAGACATCAGGCACACAGTGAACTACAATGAGCCGGACTCTCAGTTGACAAACCCAGTCCCACACTCCAGTCCACCTGCACTGTGTGACAGAGACACAATTAAAGGGGTGCAAGTGCACCAGCTACCACAGGGCTATTAACATTTTATACGTACAGCATACTGAAAAGATCTAGTTATTTGCATTTGTACAGATAGAATAATCCAGTGATTAAAAAACCATGCTTGAATCTTTACCATCTTTTCTTCACAGAGAAGTCACTTGATTACAAGCGTTACACACATGTTCAAACATATTGAAGACATTACAAACGTCTGCTACGGTATAAAGAAAGAAAAAAGAAGTAATAAAGGCCAAATCTTCCTTGGACTTATACAGGTAGTTCTGATGCATTAATCCTTTCATTCAGAGATTAATGAATAAGGGAGACTCCAAAATTTTTAGGCAGCTATTCACCCAATAGAAAAACAATAGAAAAGGAGACTAAAAGTTAAAATATACTTGACAAACAGGAAGCATTTATCAATATGTGAATTTTGGGTGTGGAACAGGTGACACACCTATTCTGTTATCTGCAATTATATTTTTATGACTTTAAAGAAACAATCAGAATTTTGAATACCTTAATTTGCAAATAAAATTGGCATTTTTTTACTTTATTTTTGTTCTTTGTTACATGAGTATTTTTTTCTTATAGGACATACCAACTTTTAATCCATAATTTAAAGCTGAAATACACATAAAAAGAAACTCAAATATACCTTTATAAGTCACCAGCAATATACCGTGTCGACTTAAGGAGCACTTTTACTCATCTTGACTCACATAGATAAGTAGTTTCTCCCTCTGGCAAATTAAAGTTTAAAATCTCACATTTGCAGCTAATCCCTGACTGTTTGATGGCGGAAAAAAAATTGAACACAGGTTAAGAACACACAGAAAAATCATTATTCAGATGTCGTTGCATCTCAAGACTATCTCTAGTTTCAATGCAGAACGCCGGACCATGGAAGTTTCACCGGAAGAAGTCATGAACCTATGTGAACTTCGGTTAAAATCTGGGCTGAATTTGTAATAAAATAGTAAGCCAAGTGAGTTTGTTTTTCCTACTTTTATGAGCATTTCAGAGATCTGGAGTTCTTATCCAACTTTTCTGCTGGTGTGATGCTGTCATTCATAAGCAACTAGGACTATGATACAGTCCAGATAAATGACTTTCTGTGGTACACTTCTGTCAGTCAATGTAAGTGTTTTATAATAAAAATAAACTTGCTCAGACAAAAGTGGTTGGGGACTCTTAGATGGCATCTTCTGGCACTGCTCAGAAAGCAGCAGGCATGCCTTCCCATAACGTTATCTTTACCATTTTATTTGCATTACAGTCATGTCTATAAATGCTTCCTGGAAGCTCCTGTAGTCTAAATAAAAGTCTAGGGTTTCACCTTTGTTATTTCTGCTGCTAATGCACTGAATCAAAAACAAAAACAAATATAGTTAAAGAAATTATCTGAGATTTAGCAAACGATGCCAGCATCGAGTTACTTTTTCAAAAAAAGTGTTTCATTTTTTAAATAGAGGCAGATGAAACCCAAAACATTACATGAGAACAATTCAGTTCCAGCTGGGAACAAGGGTGCTGTAAATCACAGCCGAGTGCTTTCCTGCATATATCTTTCTCTAGTCCTGATATGTCGATGTGGAGAGACCTTCACTGCAGTCCAGAGGCACTTTGCCACCTCACTTTACTTGAGGCCTGCTGGGAAGATTCCCATTGATGCTGAAGCCCATGACAGCAGGAAATTCTACACAAGACGTTGAGAAATAAAGACGTGTATGTTGAGTTTCCCTGTTACCTTACAGAATTATTTTTAAACATGTGTGTACATATAT
>VWZZ01001878.1:239083-364024 GCA_013399095.1 Psophia crepitans
TATATATTGAAATTTACACCTTACTTTTGTTCCTCAGTGCAAGCTATAAAACCTAGGAAAGAGTTACATAAAGTTCTGTAAATTATAGTTAATTTACAGATGTATCTGATTCCTTTTAGCAGTGAAGATGAAAAGAAGCATCAAGGACACCATTATTCTCTTTGTAATAATCATGAAATCTTCAACCATAGAAAAATTCCACAGCTTAACCTTTCGTGTGGAAGGGGTTCCATTAGAAGAACAAGTTAATAGCATCTGATTCACATCTAAATGCGTCATTCAATTATGCCATGACCATCAAGGAAACAGAATGGGCTGGGACTTGAGGATAGTGTTGGCCATTGGATACACTCTAAAAGCACCTAAAATCAGTCACTTAAGAACTGTAAACAGAGAGGGGAGATTTCTTATAGGAGTCAGAAGAGCACAGCACCACTGCCTTTGTATGCAGCTATGAAGTCCATGCTCTGATTTCTGATTTGGAAATGGCAACATTCCTTCCAAATACAGACAAAGAGGAGGGAGGGGAACAAACTTTGCTCCTTATGCCCTGCACAATGTGCTTTTTAGGGGTGCTTTTTGGTGTTTTCTATTTTCACAGTAAACACACACACAAAAAAATGCAAAACAAAAAGAAGAAGACTGAAAAGCAATGCAATTGAATGAAACACTTGTCTGCAGGAAAGCACAAATCTTTCACAACTAAGGGCCCAGATCTCTAGTTCACATAGAAGCACAGCTCATATTAAAACAAACGAGGGCACTGCCACTGTGAGAACCAAAGGACTGAAATGCAGAAAGGAAAAAAAAAAAAAAGCTTTAATGTCATTTTGAATGTACAGAGTAAAATCCTACCTAGTACTATTTGAAGGTCACAAAGAAGTATGGGCAAATGCAAGATCCTGCAGTTGAGCACAAAACAAACCAAAAGTTTTGCACCAATTTTGCATCAAACACACATCCAGTTTAGAAGATTTCCATGCCTTCAGCTACTCAGCGCAAGCGGGGATGGCACCTGGATAATCACCATGCTCCTAACATGGCAGCAAGAAAAGGGCAAAATCCCTGTGACTGACTAACACTAAACCATGTCAGGGAGACTAATTTGGTAACCATCCATATGTTCCCTGTGAGGAAAGGGAATAAACACAAAAATCTGATTCTGGCTGCAAATGACATGTAATTCTTGCATTTAGCACTTCAGTTTAGCAATATTTGCATCTACAATTGTATTAAGAAAGAACAACTGTATTAGTTATGGTAATCTCATTCTACCATTTTAAGTGACATGTTGTTTGTGTGGGTGCTTCTAGTTCTGCGTACTTGTATGCAAACAAGTGGAAGAAAAGCCTGAATGCCTGCCAAACCGACAAGGAAATAAACAGCAGGGAATGAAATTATTTTTTTCAGACTTCTAAGAAACAATTACAAGGAAGAAAGAGTAAAGCCCAAAAGTACAAGAAAGCACTTCGCAGTAACTGAGGCTCCTTGGGACCTGGATCATGTTAAAGGATCTGTTCATGTGTAACCAACCCTACTGTATTATTGTAAATTCATAGATTTTTAAGGCCAGGAAGGATCATTAGTTATGATCATCCATTTTCATCTACCACAGACTATAAAGAATTTCTCCCAATGAGGCCTGAATAAAACCTGACACTTAATGAAGCAGGAGAACATCTTTTAGGACACAGCCAATTTTCATGTAAAATTTTTGGTCCTGCTTATTCTTGGGAAAACTGTGCCAACTGTGAATTCTCTTGTGCATATTTCAAGTATATTCATCACAGGACCAGCAGGAGTAATTCTCTCCCTTCCAGAATACCTGAAGAGAAAGAGGAACCTTAGATGGGGTTTCAGCAGTGATCAGGATCTTTCCACTGTCATAAGTTTTATCCTGTGCCAGTGCACATTCACATTAAAAGCAGAAATCCACAGGGAAGTCAGCAAAGGCTTTCATTTACCATTGCCCACCTGCGAGGGCAAGAAAATAAAACAAAACAAAACAAAGTGTTCAGCATTAAATAACAGATACAAATAATGCTGAACCTCATAGAAAGGAAAACCAGCAAATGGAGAAATGCTGTGTAAGGAGCAGCCAGTCTGAGACTGTAGCAGAATTTGGTGTCTCTGTTGCTGGGTCTGATATTCTCTTACACACAGCCTTTTTCCCCTACATGTCTTTTCCAGGGTCCCTAGTCTAGGTTCTCACCAAATTTGAAATCCTCTATCTTGTTAACCAGCAGGAGAGCAGAGAGGGCATTGTCACACTACCTGCTGGCCCTACTTGTGTGATGCACATATGTATAATAAATGACTTTATTGTAATAGCAAAAATCATCAGTGAACTAACACACAGAGATGTGGGAAATTTTATTTAACCTGGGTAAACAACAAGCCTCAACATTCTGTTTCTTTATTTCAGCATCAGACCCCTCCTTTCTTGGCAATAGGGCCTTCCTTGATCTCCTTTAATGCAGAGGTTAACCCTCATGGATTAAGCAAAGCTATGGTTCAGTTAGAGAAATGAGAAAGTCCAGTATAAAAGCTATAGGATATCTCAGGGTAGACTGATGAAGTAGACAACAGACAATGGCTGAAGTTTACTCATAAGCAGGGATGCAATAAAAAGAAATTAATGTCTGCTGAGTCCTGCTTTCCTCCTGACCGTGCAGAGATGTAACCGCTATTACTCGGGGAATAGGGTACATTAAGCCCTCTGAGGGGCTGCACAGCAATTGTCTCAGGAATTTGCATTTTACCTCAAAACCTCACAGAGGGGTCTACCTCACGTTGACAGTAAGCTCTCTGCCTTTCTGTTCAAGGAAAGTATATCACCTGGGAATACCAACCCCTACGTGAATGGTTTTTGTATACATGTATTATAGGCCAAATTTCTGTCTTCTATCTGAGAACAGATGTTATCCTGCTGTGACTAGAGGCAAAAAATGAGAGAGAAAAAAGAAGGGAAAAGTGACAAGAAGTCACAATCATTTTCCTCTAAATTGTGAAGGTTGTTCTTTCACCTTTGCAAATAGGCTGCATTTTTGTTAGCCTACTGTTACTACTCTGTGTTCTGCATGTATCACACCAGGATTTTAAATACCCAGCACTGTATTTTTGAAATGTTTTGAATTATATGAATATTTTCACTGAAAAGCGTGTCTAAAAACTGAGCTACCACTAAGCTAACCTTCTGAAGCTCAGCATGGAAAGACTTCAAAAAAGCATTTATTCTGAGAGTGAAAAAAACCCAAAACAAAACAATAACAAAAAAAAAAAAACCACAACCCACAAACAACAACAGAATTATCCGAATCTAAGCCCCAAATGATTCTGTTCTGTTTATCATGTATTTCATTAATGTTTCTTTCCTTTCTGTCAATGTTGCATGAAAGTTTTTCTCTGGTTATTTCTAGAAAAGACTCATCTCCATTTCCAGACACAAAAGCACATCAGGACTACACCCAGTTCGGAGCTAGTGAAACTTAGAATGTAAAAATACAAACTCTCACAGTTTCTTAAAGCTATTAATGTTAGACTAAAGGTAAGTTTAATAAAGAGAAATTGCACGCAGGTAAAATACTGCTTCTCTTTCTCATTATGATGCAGTGAAAATTAATTCCTATGCAGAAAGTGCTTTGATATCTTTGCATGAAAGGCATTACTTTGGTTAAGCGCAAACCAGTATTATTAAGTGTTATTAAAATAAATTGGAGGCAGAGAACATCATAAATGTTTCCCTGCAGGTTAAATCTGAGAACTGGTCTTTGTTGCATTGTAGCTCAGTTTTAACCTTTAGAGCACCGACATCATATGCATCTCATTTATACTGCAGAGATAAGGTTCCCTTGGGCCTTCCAACCTCCCAGCCATGGCCTAAACAGCTAGTTGACATATGCCAAGGAACTTTGTAGGTAATTCTGGATTACAAATGGAAATAAATAATAATCTTGTGTTTAAACTTTTTTGTTTTAAGGATACAGAGTTGTAAATACACAACCGTGTGGATCAAGTGCAAACTTCTCTGATTTGAAGCCCATAATTTTGTATTATGACCCTCAAATCAGTGCCTACCCAGAGAGAAATTCCCAGACTTGGAAGGTTTTGCTGAAAAGGAATGAATAAGAGGAGCAGAACTATCAGGTTTGTCTCTGATTCTTGCTGTTGGTTTTAGTGCTTTAAGATGCTAACTAAACTATTAAAGTGCCAGCCCTGGAGACCAAGGTTCTCTGTGTAAGCACAAAACAAGCTTATCACAACGCAGCATCAATGCATACTTGCTAAATCATCCATAGTGCCCACATGCAGAGGCCTGACAGGATTGTACTGTTCATGAAGTTGCTGTTTCAAAAATCAGGCTGTATCTGGACATATGTAAACATAGGAATTTAAGTCACATTCAGTACCCTGATGTCCAACTGGATTGTGAGCTTTTAGGACTTAGGCTTACAAATACAAAGCAATAGTCATAAAGCCTGCTTGGAAAGGTTTTAGCTAAGCATGGGAGTAGAAAAGAGAATGTAGCTAAGAAGAGCCAAGACAAGAATGATAGACACTTCAGCTATTAATTTATACTCTTTTTTTTTATTATTGATTAAGATGTCAAAAATGGAGTGAGAGAGATGTTTAGTTTATAAAATTGTTACTATTGAAATATAAAAATTTTAAAGCTTTACAAATATGTAAACTGGCCAATAAAAGAAAATTCATTTTGTATTGTTCTCATAAGGGTTATTTAGAAAGGTACCTTGGTGTACGCAAAACTGTGTATTCTCTTGTGAACACCTGTGAACTGTTGAGTTTAATTGGGCAACAGCTGGTGCTGATTGTGGGTTTTCTTGCTGTATCTCATTACTGGTTTCCCCTTTGTTCTTTCCTGACTCAGTGCTGCTGGTGTGTGCTGCTTAAAGGACCCTAGCAGAAGTAGTTAAAGATAGTCAAAGGAAATTGTTTCTGTGTACATCTGAGTACTGTTGAGCTTACTCAGACTACAGCAGATGTGTGATGCGTGTGGGTGACGGTCTGGGGATATCACACATTGGCTGACAATTCCCTCACAGTATCTTTTATTCTCAATCTAGGCACCAAGTTTTTCTGCAGAGGTTAGGAGAAGCTGTGATTTAAAGCTATTTATGGGCTAAAAAGCTCAAAAAAAGCACCCATAAAAACCTTGTAATTTTGCAGTGGAATGTATTCCTTGCTTCTCACTTCAATAAAATTATAAAGAAGTAATCATGTATGTCCTACTGCATTATCTTGCTAAGCATTCTCAGGGCAAAGCTGCTGATCCTGAGAGCCAAACTACCATCTTTTGCTACGTTTAGGAGAATTAGGAGTTCAGACAGAAGACGTTTTGAGTGCTGATCTTGCCAAAAGCAGAGAAACTCAGAGTGCACAAAATAGGAGAGTAAATGGCAGATGAAAAATGAGTTTTTCTGGAAAAGAGTAATGAAAGAAAGTGAAGGAAAAATCCCTCTGCAGTGAAATTATCACCCAGATACCTACTGCAAAATAAGAACATAATTCCGAGAAAGTCAGAAATTGACAAAAGAAGAAAAATACTAAAAATAGAAAAAGCTACTTACTAATGGCTTGAGTGAGATAGAGCTAGACCAAGACTACACTATTCTGAAAATAGAAATTCTCACCTATTTTTCTGATAAATTCTTCTGCAGAGAGAAAACAGGATTAAAATTAGCCCTAAAGCTAGTGCTGTTAAAAAAAAAAACAAACCTAGTCACCAGACACAGTACTCTGAAATACCTATTAAGTGAGTACCCACTTTAGTTTGAGTAGCTAATAAGTTTAACTATGGTCAGTGAATCTGATTTTAATACTGGAGATATTCAACTGATATTTATAAACTAGATAACTTTCAATTTGTGTAACACTACAACATAGTATGAACATAATACTATATACATTGATATTATCACCATACAATTTACATTCCTCTACCATACTATAACCACATGAAATCATTAAATATTTAGTCTTTCTAATACTGTTTTGCCTTCCAATGCCTTTAACATTAAGCTCCTTTTTCATTTTCATCTTTGTCTCTTTATGAACAGGAAAAAGAAAAGCACGCAACAAAAACTATAGTTATGCTGTGTGCAGGAAGTGTAAAAAGGTTTTTATAACATGAATATCACTTGGTGGTAAAGTATACTTTACTTATATATATAAAGTATAAAGTCTACTATATCAATAACTGAAATGATGTTACTTAATCTTTGCACACTGAGCTCATGTTGTAGCTCCCTAAGTGGTACCGGACAGACATATATTTGGATTTATTTTATCTTTGCATAGGGATAGAAGTATTGAATATATAAATATGCTCAGAAATACTTATACCTATGAGAGTACAGGACAATTATGAATATTTATAATCCTGAATTGTGAAGAGTTGGAGTGGTATTAATTTGCATTACCATTGATAGCTTCAGATTTACCTATTACTGTTCTTATAAATCTCATTAATAGAGGTCCCCTTAGAAATGCGCTTTTCCTAATTCTGCAGCTGTAGCAACAGAAAGCATTAAGGTGTTTTGAGACAATTTTTGGCTAAAATAATGTCCCCACATCCAGCAAGACGTCATTGCAGCATTGTGTTTTATGTCTTTATCTTTATTAACACAATATTAGCATTGTTATTATCCTCAGAAGAGAATTTCTATATACAGAGAATACTTAATAACAAAGAAATAATGTATTTACTGGTCCTTGTTAAGGTAAGAAACGTATTTGTAGTAACTTGACAGAAGAAACACATTCTTACTTAAAGATCACAGCCTTTGTGTTGAATCAGATAAACGTTAATATCGTTTACTGTCAGTGTCATGTTTGTGGTAAGTCCCAAATTTGTAGCTAGTTTAAACTATAATATTTTGTTAGTAAAATTTTGTTTGTCTATTTGGCTACTGGAGCTTCCACCTCAGCACGAGGTGGCAGCTAGGTTCTGCGTTTGGAAAAAAGAGCTCACTGATCACCTCCCTACTTGTTAGGTAGCTGCTCCCAAAAGAAACTGCGCACGTATGCATCCCATCTCTGTCAGACCCACCCATTTTCCTGAGTCAGATGCAATGGTAGACCCGTGACAACATCTCTCTGCTCTGCTAAACAGCTTCCTCATACAAAGAAACATGACAGGTCAGTTCACAAGGAGTTAAAGGGTTCTGATTAAGATGAAGACAGATACAGCATTCAGCAAGACTCAGAAATTATCTCTTTTTAAACACAAGGTAAACAATTCTGGGACTGCAGCGTTTAAAAAAAAAATCTAGATAAACTTCCTGAAATTCACCACAGTAAAATTAATATTTTCCTAAGCTTGGTTGCAAATAAGAGACATGCCCCTAAGCAGCTTATAGCAATATCAAATCAAATAAGGTTGTGGCAAGATATCTCAGTTTCATCATACGTTTACCTGCATCTCACAGTTGCAATTTACATCAGAACCAAAGCCATATTTCCAAAGGCTATAGATTTTTACATCAAAGGCTTGATTCTTGGCAGAAACAACTAGCCATTTAGAGAAATAATGCTACAAATGCAGAAATACTAGTTAGTTATGTTCAGAGAATGGAAGTAGGTTAACGACAGCAAAAGCTGCCAAAAGCTTGACAAACACCTTGCTTTTCCAAGACTAATTACACCATTTTAGCCACTCAGATAGTCCTTGGAAGGTTTTCTTTAGGTGCTTATGAGCCATTAGAAACTTAATTGACTGATTTTAATGTGAGATTCATATAACACGTGTACACACACAGAATGACAGAATCACAGAATCACAGAGAGATTGAGGTTGGAAGGGACCTCTGGAAGTCATCTGGTCCAAATACACTGCTAAAGCAGGGCCTGCTAGAGTCAGTTGCCCAGGACTACGTCCAGGTAGCTATTGAATATCTCCCAACAGGTAGACTTTACATCCTCTCTTGGCAACCTGGGTCAGTGCTCTGTCGCCCTCACAGTGAAAAAGTGTTTCCTGATATTCAGGAGAAACCTCCTGTGTTTCAGTGTGTCACCATTGCCCCTGGTCCTGTCACTGGGCACCACTGAGAAGAGCCTGGCTCTGTCTTCTCTGCTCCCTCCTTTCAGGTGGTTATATACATTGATGAGATACCCCTAGAGCCTTCTCTTCTCCAGGCTGAACAGTCCCAGTTATCTCACCCTTTTCTTGTAGAGGAGCCGTTCCAATCTCTTCGTGGACCTTTGTGGTCCTTCATTGGACTCTCTTCAGTATGTCCATGTTTCTCTTAAACTGGGGAGTCCAGAAACAGACACAGTTCAGTCCAGGTGTAGCCTTATCAGATCTGAGCAGAGAAGAATCATCTTCCTTGACCTTGGTGGAGAATGGATTGAGAGCAGCCCTCAGGAGAAGGACTTGGGTGTGCTGGTTGATGGAAAGCTCAACATGAGCTAGCAGTGTGCGCTGGCAGCCCAGAAAGCCAAACGTGTCCTGGGCTGCAACAAAAACAGTGTGGCCAGCAGGTCGAGGGAGGTGATTCTCCCCCTCTACTCCACTCTCCTTAGACCCCACCTGGAGTACTGCGTCCAGCTCTGGAATCCTCAGTACAGGAAAGACGCGGAGCTGCTGGAGCAAGTCCAGTGGAGGGCCACAAAGCTGATCAGAGGGATGGAGCACCTCTCCTATGAGGACAGGCTGAGAAAATTGGGCTTGTTCAGCCTGGAGAAGAGAAGGCTCTGGGGAGACCTAATTGGGGCCTTCCAATACCTAAAGGGGACCTACAGGAAAGCTGGCGAGGGGCTGTTTCTTAGGGAGTGTAGTGACAGGACAAGGGTAATGGGTATAAACTAAAAGAGGGGGGATTTAGATTGGACATTAGAAAGAAATTCTGTACTGTGAGGGTGGTGAGGCACTGGAACAGGTTGCCCAGAGAAGTTGTGCCCCATCCCTGGAAGTGTTCAAGGCCAGGTTGGATGGGGCTTTGGGCAATGGTGTGTAGGGTGTCTCTGCTCATGGCAGGGGGGTTGGAACTAAATGATCCTTGTGGTCCCTTCCAACCCAAACCATTCTATGATTCTATGACCTGCTGGCAATGTTTTTCTTAATGCAGCCCAGAATACCATTTGCCTTTTTTGCTGCAATGAAAAATTGTTGGCTCATGTTCAACTTAGTGTCCGCCAGAACCTCCAAGCCCTTTTCTGCAAAGCTGCTTTCTGTCTGGAGCAACTCACTGTATTTATAATAACAAAAAGACAGAGAAGGAAATTACTATATAAAAAGAAGAAAAGAAGGAAATAATTATTACCTGTAACCATTATTCTGCATTCACATATAGCCAACAAGGCCTAAGAGCCATATTCAAATTTATGAAATCAAGGGAGCCTACCTCTGAAATCTGGCCCAACTAGTTTTAGGTACGTATTTATTCCAGAAAGAGTCCATGTTCAGAAAGAATCAAAGCTTGTCTCTGTGATGAGATAGATCAATTTAAAAAAAAAAAAGTGCCCTCATTTTGTAGCTATCATCTTGCCTTGGGAACTTCCACCTCTGAGATAAGCAGAGGGTCTTTGAGTCTAATCCAGATGAATGAGATTCACCGAGGTCTGAATGCTGAAGTCACTCCTTCCTTATAGGAGAAAATGCCAAGGAGAGGTGATCACTGAGCAAGCAAAGATAAGGACCTGAAACTTGAATGTTTCTCATGCCTACACGCCAACGAGTAGAAAGTTATGTGTAAAGGAGTTCAGGAACCTGTTGGGTTGGATGGGAGGATGCCCACAATTTTGAAGATGTCAGCAGACATCTGCAGAGGTAGGGCACAGGGCCTACCAGAGACACCCACTGAGGATGTGATTCTGTACAAACTATGTGTTATCCTGTCCAAATCCATCAGTCCTGCTGCTCAGCAAGTTTAATTACTGTTAGTGCAATGCAGCACTGATGGGGGTCTACACTTTTTCCAGGCACAGTCGTCGTTTAATCATGTCATCTTGGGTGTGACTGGATGAGGCTCCACTGTGAAATGCAGGTATGTCCCAAGCCTCTACAGATGCTTTGCAACTAAGTCCAGGAGATATTGAGTCAGGTATGATCTGTAGCTCAACAAACTTCTCAGTTTGAGAGATGAAAGCCGAAAGATATCTCTAAATCAGCAACTAATTCCACGTTTTTGAATAATTAAAAAAGGACTACAATGAGACAGGATAAGGCAAACAGTGCTGAGGAATTAATCTCATAACTTACTATGCCTATGCCACTGTTATCGTGGCATTAATACAGAAATGTGTCAGTAAAGTGAAAAATTATAAAGTATTCAACAATGAAAGATGTCCTCGGCCTCCATCGATAAAGCTATAAATTGTAATTTCTCAAGTAGCTAATCTGTTATTACCAATCACTCTTGATTTCTGCGTGATTAGGATGTTTAACACTGGAACTGAAAGAGAGAGAAAAATCATTATGGATCCATACAGAACTTCCTATTTAGATTCTTATAAAATGGTCCATGCCAACTGTCAAAACAGCTCACAACAAATTATCACTAAATTCACAGTAGATCACAACAGATACACAATTCTCTTCCTACTTGCCACAGCTAGCTAGGGATACAATCAAGTTGTTTTCTCTTCTCTCCTTTGCTATTCCTTCTTTTTTCTTTCTCCTTTTGCCTTTGTCTCTTCTTCCTGGGTATTTTTAGCATAAGCTTTGGAAAAGTGAAGTTGAAAAAGTGAGCCTTAGACTTTGTTCTGAAGGCAGTGAGATTTGTGGTCTTTCCTATTCCTCCAATAATGAGATCCAAACTGCTTTCCTTGGTGCCAAGGAAGTCCCATCTCCCACGATCTTCACCCTTGAGGCTGAGAAGCTCATAGTTTCTAAAGGAACATGATTGTCAAAAGATGTCATCAATACAAAAAGAGAGGGCCTCTCAGGGAAATCTTGAGTCACGTTCATCAGTGGTCTTGAAGATTAATATTGGGACCTTGAGTTTGATCCAACATATTTATAATTTCATAATAAATTTATTAAATATATGAGTTCATTAATTTTTTAGTTTATTTCACCTAAAATCTGAAAATGGAGTTATAGAACTGAGGAAGAAGAAACATAGTGACTGCCACTGAGTATGCTTAACTCATTGGAGGATTACTATTTAGTTTCTACCTTCTCTTCGGTCCAGGCATCCCTTGTTCACCAGATTTTAGTTAATTGATGATTTCTTTATGGACAAACAGGAAAAAAACAGGTATGAATCTTTTTTCCCCCCACATCTGAGGGAACTGACAGGCAAGTCTTGCGTTAGGAAGTGGACTTATATATTACCCTTCTCCAGCTGTTTGTCCCTCTCCTCTGCTGGAGTCACCACAAGCAGGTATGAGCCAGGCACTCAGCAGCTGTGGCTTCCAAGTCAGCATATCGACTGAAGTTGAAGGTGGTTTAGGCTAACAGACCAGACGACAAGCACCAACTGAGGAGTCTGGCACAGATGTGCTCCTGCTTCTCTCCCGCAGGGATACTAACAAACACACCAACCACCGGGGCTTCTCTGTCAAGGCCCTGACTCAGACATGGTGAGGCAAAACGAAGTCACAGCGTATAAAACCAGGACTCTTTATATGCATGTTGAAAGAACCTTAATTTGTAGCTCAGAGATGGCGGACCATTTCTACACAGATTGCCTTCTTACCCTTAAAGAAAGGACTTTTTGTGGCCCAGCAGAGCCTTACAGCTCTTTAGCCTCCAACAACTGCAATAACTTGCATTCCTTAAAACATTGCCAGCATGCATCTTAAATACTGATATCTTTATTAGAGTCATTTTTATCTCACTTGTTCATACTAAGCTCAGATTCTGAGCTCTCAGCTGCTTCTGCCAAGCAGGCTCCTGGTCTGACATCTACCCTTGTGCACTTTGGTGGACATCTTTAATTTCAACCTCCTGTTTCATTTTATCTGCTCTAATAAATATACAGGATGTATAGATTGTATTTTTTTAATACTGATTGATGGTCTTAGCTCTATTTATGGTAAATCTCACAAGACTGGTCACTAAAGTGAGTCATTGTTCAACCGTTACTACAATTTTTCATCATCTTTGTGACTGACATGGAAATTAAAAACTGTTGTTCTATCACTTTCTTGTAAAATGAAAGAAGCAATTCCACGTGGGGAAATGTATTTCCAATTTATGCCTTCCTTATTTATTTATCACTTTACGACAAGTGTTTATTTCTTCCTGCTGTTTGGCCCCACAATAGAACAGCTCAGCTGAGTTTTCATATGCTCTGCTTATACTTGAACTCCTAACACATCATCTCAAACTAATGGATCAACTTATTTAAAAAATTCCTTCTGTGTTGTCATTGGAAAACATGTCCTTTCCAACCCACAGTGGGAAAGACTCCACTGTTTTCACTGACAACAGAACACAGTCCAGCAGTGAAGTGGTAGCGAGGAACTGTACCACGGATGAAGGGCTGCTAATGTGGAGGATCATTGAATTGCCTTACTCCCAGCCTGGCGAGCAGCAGGAAGCTCTCCAGGACAAAGCTGAGGCAGGAAACTTGTTCAGATACAAAAGGTTTTGCTGACTTGCTTGCTGGTACCAGTTCCTTCATGATTTCTTTAATTTGGCCTTTTCCTGTTCCGTGCTGTCGGCATTGCTGTTTCTTGCCCGTTTGTCAGCTTTGATGTTTTTAAGCAGTGCAAAGCCAGTATGTCAGCAATGCCAAAAAAATAATAATAATAAATTCCATCTGATTATAATTCAACAAGAGCTTGTACCAGCTTGACTGTCCTTTACCTTAAGGCTACCTGACAATACCAGAAGGCCAAATTCAGAACTAATGTGTAGAGGAGTTTCAGTTCAAAGACTTTGAGGCTGGGCTGATTAACCTCCCTGGAATGTCAGGGCAGTCTCCTGCCCCACAGCCCAAGCAGGGACAAGCTCAGGTGAAACAGGTGACCATATTCCCACTCCACTCCTTCAATCGCCCTCTGGGGATGTGAGTGGGGGAGGCAGAAAAAACAGATGAGAAGAGGGCGCATGGCGCTAGGCTGCAAAGGCAGTGGTACCTTATGAGAGCACATCGTATCAGCTTTACCTGCCTGGTGATATCTGGCAACATGAATGCTCTTAATGCCATATTATTACTCTTTTAAGGCTTCTCTGCAATGGAAGACTTGTGTTTAAGGTTGGCAGACCTTAGTGAGAGTTAAAGCCAAAGAAAATCCCAGGAAAGCTGCTCTGCCAAAGACCCCAAAAGCAGGCATCCAGAACCTAGATAGAGTCAGGGACTGAGCTGTGGATTATTTTCCCTTCCCATTAGAGCTCTGCAGGGTTTTGTTTAAATGTATAATTCCTGAGTTCACTCAGACCCCTCTTTGTTTGGTTGTTGTTGCTGTTGTTGTTTTACAAAATAGATCATTTTCTTATAATCTCTTCTGCTTGCTAAAGCTAGTCATTAAAAATTGCTTACACATAACCCATGAACTTGAATTTATAGTATCTGTCCTCCAGCTACTCTGGTATGGATTGACAGCCATGATGCTTATGTCCAATACACCCCACAGAAACATCTAATGGACCTGGCAGATCATTTAATGAAAGGAAAAGGGAGGACTGCCTGCCAGTTTCATGTAGATCAATATAACAATGTAGGAAGCATTAATGGAAAATGGACAAAGTAGTATAATATTTTATAAGATTTAAACCGAGATTTAGTTTACAGAAAAGAAAAAGAGTATATTGATAGTTTTTAGATCTCCACATTAATTTAGAGAAATATTGTCAGTGGTGGAAACTTCTCAGAGTAATTACATCCAAAATTATGTAAAAATTGAAGAATGTTTTTTGAAAGTAGGCACTTGCAAAACTTCTATAGAAGAGTAAGAATTTTCTTTAATAAAAAGTTATTATTACTATTTTGAAGAAATACTTGGTATCGTTGAGGGTAATATAGCATTCCTCTCGCAGAAAGGTTAATTTTCTATTTTTTAAACAATAGGCAAATTTTGACAAGCAGCCAATGAGGCAATAAAAGATATTAAAAGATATGGAAGCTTTCCCTGATTCAAAAGTCATTACAGGGTAATTTGAAGCAGATTGCATGGGGTGTATCTCCTGTTTCTCTCCTCTGAAGAATCCTGTTGTTTACCTTTGGAAGAAAGTGTACAACAACCAGGAAGATTTATCAACAGAAGATGTGATAATTATTAAAAAAAAAAAACATTCTGGCACAGGATCTTGTTTCTGAAAGAGACACAAATAAAACAATAGTGCCTTATCCTCACCAGAAGTCATGTTTAGAATGTTATCTTCCTCCTTATTTAGCATCAGAACAAAAAAGATTTCTTGTGAAGCCAAAAGTTAGTGACTTCAGAATGGCTCCCTGCTGGCTTAATCCAGAGGTGGTCAAGCAGATACAAGAGGATGGCTTTATGTGTAGATAACACCCGTAATTATGTCAGTCATCTGTAGCTGACATTTAACTCTCCCCACTGTAACAACTACTGGTGTGGCTTCTCTGCTCTCCGGCTGCCTTTGCCCATGTGGTATGTGCACCACACAGCAATGAAGACTGAGATACCAAGATCCTGCTTCAGTCAACTGTGGAGGACTCTTCCGTAGGAGGAGTTGAATCAAAAGCAGCTCTATTTAGTTACTTTATCTGGATCACCACTGCAGAGTGTTCAAGCTCCAGAGCTATATACAACGGCTAGTCTGGTCAGTAATGTCTCCAGCCTTGGGGCAGGGGAGTCTCCAAGAAGCTTCTAGGAGATGAAAATGTAGAACCTATATATATATATATATATATATATATATATATATAACATAATATATTGAAATATAGAACACGGTACAATAGGAGATAAAAATTATATGTCTTGTAACAGAATTTCATTTTCTAAAAACAGCAACTAATGAGAAAAGTGGGATATTGTTACAGTAATTATTTAAGCAACCCCGAGGAAGAGGACTTGGGGGTGCTGGTTGATGAAAAGCTCGACATGAGCTGGCAGTGTGAGCTAGCAGCCCAGAAAGCCAAACGTGTCCTGGGCTGCAACAAAAACAGTGTGGCCAGCAGGTCGAGGGAGGTGATTCTCCCCCTCTACTCCACTCTCGTTAGACCCACCTGGAGTACACGTCCAGCTCTGGGGTCCCCAGTACAGGAAAGACGCGGAGCTGCTGGAGCAAGTCCAGAGGAGGGCCACAAAGTTGATTGAGGGCTGGAGCAACTCTCCTATGAGGACAGGCTGAGAGAATTGGGCTTGTTCAGCCTGGAGAGGAGAAGGCTCTGGGGAGACCTAATCGCGGCGTTCCAGTACCTAAAGGGGACCTACAGGAAAGCTTGAGAGGGACTGTTTACAAGGGCATATAGGTGTAGGACATGTAGAACTAAGGGTAACAGGTTTAAACTAAAAGAGGGGAAGTTTAGATTAGAAGTTAGAAAGAAATTAGAAAGAATTAGAAAGAAATTCTTTACTGTGAGGGTGGTGAGGCACCGGAAAAGGTTGTCCAGAGAAGCTGTGGAGGCCCCATCCCTGGCAGTGTTCAAGGCCAGGCTGGATGAGGCTTTGGGCAATCTGGTCTAGTAGAGAGTGTCCCTGTCCCTGGCAGGGTGGTTGGAAGTAGATGGCCTTTGAGGTCTCTTCCAACCCGAACCATTTTATCATTCTATGATTCTGAGATGGCTAATAGCCCTTTCAGGTCTTCATACTAGGCATAGACACAGAGAAAAGGATTGTAATAATATAATTCTCTTAAAAACCCTACTACATACATATCGTAGTTGAAAAGAATGTTGTTCCCTTTAAAACAGAGAATGCAGTCCAGTCTCGATTGTGAGGGAGAGGCTACAGGCTGGATCACCTGGCAAGAGGAAGATGACACCAGAGTCCTCAGGCAAATACCTCATGCAATACATCTGGCTACAGACCAAAAATAATACCAAGTGTTTGTTCAGGAATGGTACATTAGTAAGAGAAACAAGAAGCATAACAGAACGGAAGCGTCTTGGGAAAATGGACGTGAGACACCTCTTCCAAAGGCTGAGGAAAAGCCAGGGCAGGAGGTTTCCCTCAGCAGGGTGGGGCTGAGAGGGCACCCACTAACCAGGGTGAACAAGCAGTCACAGAGAGGAGCGGAGGCTCTCACCACCCATGGTGAGGACAGCCTGGGTGTAGGCCAGGTAACTTGCAGACTGAGGACCTCAGACAGGGAGAGTTCCCACATGAAAATAATAAAAAAAAAAAAAAAAAGGAAAAAAAGAAAAAAGGAAAAGTAAGCCTGTTGGTGCAGAAGACTCATGGCACTGAACTGCAGCAGATTGTCACTTCTAAACAAACCTGTGAGGAGGATAAAGCAGGTTTTGGTCTACCCCATTCTACTAGCATCACTTCATGTGGCAACCCTCCCTTATCATCTGTGCAGGATAAGTGATTCTGCTTTTTCTTGCTCTCCCTCCAAAACTGCATGCAGAATACACCTCTCACCACCCACAGTTTATATAGATTGTAATTCTCTTCCTCCAAAAAGGCTGTGACCCTGCAGAATATTGAAATTGTGACAGGTGCATTATGTTTAGAGAAAAGCAAAGCTGAAATAGTTACATGATTCAGCCAAGTTGATACAGAAAAGGAGGAAAAGTCAGGAAAAAAAAGAATCAAATGTGTAGTTGTTTTTACCAATGGCACAACTGGAGCTCACAATGACCAGTCAGTTCCCTCCTCCCTGTGCCAGCAGAACACAGAGGAACTAATCCTTTTCCAGCAGAGACAGCCCAAGAAGTAGCATCAGGTGGGAGGAGCACAAAGTAGAATGGAATAGTCACAATAAATGTATTAAATAACAATGACAGCATAGTTGCTGACTTCTGCTGCCCTCCTCAATACCTTCCAAATACTACTACTCTTGAAAATAAACACTAGTACACCCTGCATATCCAAATTCACAGAGAAAATGTCATTATCAACCCTCCCTCTTTCTCAAATTATATGGTGTTGCAAGTGTAGAACAGGTTGCAGTAACTGAGTCTATATGACATAAAAAAAAATTACCACACAAATAATGGCTGGCAAAATCTTTCCTACCAATCCCAAAAGGGGGGCTGTGGGGAAGGTGACTATTAAAATGAGCTTTGTGATCAAAGTACACAGGAGAACTGTTTGGAAGGAAATTTAATTTTGTAAGTTGCTGTCTTGTAGCAATAATCAAAATGACAGCACTGCTGAGAGTACTCATTTCCTGCAGACTACCTAATTTGTGATTGTGGTAGCAATACATTTCTAGAACCACAGTGAAGCATTACCCAGTTTTTGGTTTTTTCACTTAATTTTGTCAAAGCAGAGAATTAAGGATTTCCAGTACACACCCCCATCCCCCTTTTCTATTTCTAAACATGCATCTTCATTCAGCAAACAAAATTGGACCCCTCTGCCCTATGCAATTACATTTCCATGACTCAAGCTGGGTGTTTGTGTTTTATCCTGTTGATTAATTGCATTCACATTTAAATGGTCACAACCAGCCTTTGAAGTCATTAACACCCCATTAAGATGAATGGGGTAACTTCACATCTTTTGTTTAAGTCTCCTGACTGTGGAACCAACAAAACCGCAGCATATTGATTTACAGAGTAAAGACTACCTTCACAGTCATTGAAGGGAAAAATATGGACGTTTAAATACAGGACAACACTTTAGTGTTTGCTGAATAACTCCGAATAATCCACTGTCCTGAAATTTCAACACCTGGAGAGTCATTGCCACCTTCGTAATAGGGTAATGACATTTAAACCGGTAATGAGTCAGGCACAGTTTGCACCATGATGCAAATAATTGTCAATATGAAGTTTCGATTTAACATCTTCTTAGAGAAAATAAGTAAGTATTTGCAGCATCTAACTTCTCTGTAGAGAAAACATCTCCCTGGATTTAAATATCTGCTGACTCTGGTATTTATTCTTATACATAAAACAATAATGTAATCCCTATTGTATCTCTCTATTCAGAATGCAGCACTGATACACTAAAATCTAGTTAGAATTAAGGTGAGGGGGAGGGTGGGTGTTCTTCACAATGAGTAGTTGTAAATAAAACCATATTGTGTCTACAGTAATGTGCTTTGTCCTAGCTCAGCTGCATTAGTCTTGCTCAGCAGAAATGCAATTTACATACGCTTTTGGAACAATCTTTCTACACCAGGCTAATTTTGGGGTTTCTGCACTAACAAAGCAGCTAAACGACGTACCAGACAAAAAGTCAATACTCTTTGATCTGGTAAACTGTGGAAGCTCTGCCATGATCATATTTAAACCAGAGTGCACTAAAAAGATAACAAATAAGAAGCAAAACAGGAAAAAGGACACCATTTAAATTTTGGCTTTAAGTCATCTTTGGCTTATGAATTTCCTCTAGGTAAGGGTGCTCCAGCATTATTATAGAAGCCGAAAAATAATTTTCATTAATTTCTACAATACTCTCTTTCCTTTACTCTAGAAAGTAGGAGGCAGGCATGTTCCATTCCTGTGTTAAGCAACCAGAAGGTTTCTAAAAGAGCATAGAGATCAATGATTTTTCAGTGCACTACTCCAGGTTTGAATCAGGCAGTGAATTGGGACTGTTGATATAGGAAAGAACTGTTCAGATTGAGTCATGGCAACAGATTAATACAGCATTAAATTAATCTATTTAAGATTGCTGAGGGACAGTTAGGCATTGTTATTACTATTCCAGAGAGACACAAAGAGTACCAGAGAGGCGATGACTTGCCCAGGGCACCCGGCAAGTCAGTGGCAAAACTGTAATCAGGACTTGGAAACTCATGTATCCCCACTGCCAAGACCAAACTGACTAATGAAAAGCACTCTGCACTGGTTTGCTTTTATAAGGTGTTCCTTGCTCCAGATCCCTTCAGTTGAGGTTTTCCTTCTGCCACAGAAGAGGAAAAAACAAACTAGCTTTATCATCGAGCATTTAAAATTCAGTGGACAAACTGGTTGCAAGGAATATTCGTCTTGCTTTCAATAAGAAAACTTGACCTGTCTTGCAGTGCCAAAAGCATAACGGTGGTTCTGATTTCTTCAGTAGTGATCAAGTAACCTTGCTTAGGTGAAATATCTGACCTTCAGAATCAGAGTGGTAGTTAATCCACTTGGGAACTGGAAATTGGATTATTCCCTATTGTCCCTTAAATACCTCCATAGTATTTTGTTCCAAATCAGTAAATAAACCTTAATTACTGACTGTTGCTTTAAAGTGATCATCACAAAAAACATTCTAGTAACTTTCTGAAAATGTTAGTCAGAGAAAGTGATTTGGTTAAATTTAGTTAGTTTTAGGTTTTCTGCTCTAGGGTTCAGTGTGTTCTGGATGGAACTGACTTTGTGTGAGTCAGATAGTTTTTATTATTTGGGGTTTGGGGCTTTTGGGGGTTTGTTGGTTTGTGTTTTTTTTTCGTTGCTATCAGTCACACAGACATCCCACCAGAAGTGTATTTCAGAATAGCAATGATTTAAACATTACTCACCCTTCACATTAGTTTTCAATAGGGACAATATGAAACCAAAAGTTCCTATTTCCTGTCTGGTTTTAAATTTTTTTCTTCTATGAAACATGAAGAGAATCAATATTTCACAGCAAGTCTGTATAAAACACAAAAAAAGGCTACAAGCTATGTTAAGTGTGGCTACATTTGGGCTGCAGTTTTGACATTATTTGGATAGAGAAATCTGGAGCATTTCGTCTTGATTATAAAACCCTAAGGAATGCCCTGGGTGTTTCACCACATGCTAGAAGAGATGATGGGAGAAAACTGGCAGAAGTTATCTCTTCCCACCCAGTTTAACTGATTCAGACAGGGCAATTTTGTTGGAAGAGTCTGCTGGCAATCAATATGTCTCAGCTTGCTCCTATATGCCTTGCTGAGAGAGAGAGAGCTGTTGGAAGAGAATCAAGACATGAAACTTTTTCTACTCTAGTTTAAAGCTTATGAAAGCAAATGATCTCCAGGGCACTAATCCTTTCACCTTGGTAAACATGCAACGAATCTAAATGAAAGAAAAACAGAAGGACTCCTCCCTCCTCCTCTTCCCTCTGCAGCAGCACTGAGTCTTACAGACTGCACAGCAGTATCTGCTTTGCCAGTCCTCTGCAGACATCCTGTAAAGCTCAAAGTTGTTAAAAAATAAAAATAAAATAAATTAAAAAAAAAGAAGATAACAGAAAGAAACGAAAAATATATTTCCTGCCCATTTCTCAACATATGTTTTCAAACAAAAAGCCAGTATCTTACCCTACTCAAAATAGTACAGGTTTGACAAAAGTGAAACAGTTCCGCCAGCCTCTTACTGTTAATGACAGGCACCCATCCTCCTGATCTGCCTGTCTTTCTTGGCACCAAGTCCGGAAGTAAGTAAAACAGCCTGACTTTGAAAAACAAACAGAGATGTTACTTGTTCCTAAAGAGTTATTTAACGGTGTTTACTTATTGACTAGATATTTTTGTACATGATATAAATAAACCTGGCTTACTGAGCTCAGAAGGCAATACACACACAATCAAGATTTTAACTTGAGGCACTCGCTTATTTGCTTAATAATATTATAATGGATTGTCAGTAATTTCATCTGGCAACTCAGATAAAAGTATACCCCCTGTGGAAATACAGGATCAGGTCAAAGAAGACTTTCTCTTTGTTCCCTTAAGGAACAAACAGTGTCCCTAAAAATAGTATTTCCTCCTACGGTTAAAGTGAAGCAAAAGAACAGTGAAATTTACAAAAGCTTCAGTCAAGTATATTATACTTAGACTTTAATCAATAATACTGCACCTTTCTTCACTGGAGGTGTATCAGTTAGTGAGATGTCCCTGCTTGTTTAAGAAACATTTTCCTAAGAGCTGCTAGTCCACTCTGCTCTGTTTTTTTTCTAAATCCATTTATTTCTTAGGGAAGGTGATCAGCATTTCACGTTTGCTGGCTAAATGATACAGGCCAACAAAACCATATTCTCTGGCTTAAATCACCGTAGGCTGACTGTGATCAGAGGAAAATGAAGATCAGGCCCAAAAGTTCAGCATGAACATGAATAGGACATGAGATGGAGAAAGTCGGAGTAGCCTGAAAGAAATGAGGAAGTCATTGTCCTATATTTTACAGGATAGCTGTTGTATCACCTTTTTCTTTTTGGTATTGGTTAGTGGTAGTCCATTGGCTGTCATGGCTTAAGAGAAATTTCTCCATACTCTAGCACATTCCTTAAAAGACACATATATCTGAGGGGGGTAGAAACGTTCCAAACCTGCTATAACTGTATTTACCTTGTTCATACTAAACCAGGCAGGTGGTTACATTAATGCAGCAGGTCAAATTCAGCAAAATCTGCCTGACGTGCAAGAAGAGGCACTGCTGTACACCAGACGTATCCTGGTGAATAGCTCTCCTCCTAATGTTCTGCTGACAGGGACACTCTGAAAAAGTCCTAGGAGTTTTTGGTTTTCTGTCATGAGGGTCTGGTTAAAAGCATTTTTAGATGCTCTCTCATGCTTCCCTTACACCAGTCAATCCCATATAAGGATTTCATTATCCCACTGCCATGGGACTATGGCATGTAGCACAAATAATGAAGAACAAACGCATGGAGATATGGATAACCCACAATTAGGGTTACTGGCTGGGTGACTTCCTCAGTCCCTACATACTTCACCTCTCACCTAGGCTGCCGGTAGATTTGTCTGCCTCATATTGCTCACTCAGTGTCATTTCCATGACTGGTATTTTACCCCAGAGTTTCAGTCAAAAGGCATAGCCTGCTTTTTGAGAAATGCACATGCAATTTCTCCTTCAGATATTTAAAGAATTGAAATTAGCTGGTGCAGAAAGGTAGTAGGCAGTCCTCTGTCTCATTTGAACTTCATAATGTGGAATAACAGCTAGGAGCAGGAATTATGTTCTCCATTCATCCCCATTGCATATCTGCATAGCTGGCACAGGGAAAATGTCTACAGGGAGGAGATCAGCCATATGGTTGCAGAACACGGTTGCTAGAAGTCTCCCCACAAGCAATCTTTCAGGAGCCCAGGTGAACAAGGCCCATAGCACAATCCCAGTCTCCATAGCCTGCTCTGAATTTCTTTTTCTGTAGGCCTTAATGCAGCACAGCTATGCAAGCCCTGTTGCTCCTTCACCTACATTAAAAACAAACTAGCTATGGTTAAGAAGATTACTCTGTGGACAAAACGATAAAAACAAGCTTTCACAGCTAGTCACTATTTCAATGTGTACTTGAAAATATTTTCCTTGCTATACAGGGGCATGAAACCACAACAAAGCTACTCAACATTGCTTGCAAAGCATACACAGACATAAAGAGCCCGAGACTCCTTCCATGGAGTCTGAAATCTTGGAACCACTGCAGCAATCTTCATGCCGTAATTCCAAAGCATGCTTGGACTAGCTGTGAGAGGCAATTAGGAGTTTCCTCACTTTGTTGCTTCATCAAGCACTTTACAGGAACTTAGCATTCTTTTTTTTTATTTATTTATCTTTTTTTTTTTTTTCCTATCCTACAGAACGAACGTGTGAAATGCTCTTACTTTGAAAATGCTGACTAGTTTCATCTAATTACCTGGTTTTGAGAGAAAAAGGAAAAGAATCAGTCTGGAACATATAGAGATTTGTCTACAAGTCATTGATAGGTAAATATTCTGTGACACTACTATTATGATAATACTAGCATTAAAATAGAGAGAAAGGACTCCACCCATGATCTTACTTCAGGGCATGGCACTAACACATAATTGTTTCACCCTAATAGTGACTACTTGTAATCTCTAACCAAATGGGTTTATTTACCTTATTGTATTTGGGGGAGGAAAAAGGAAAAATATGTTGTTCAAAGAACTGCATGAAAGTGCATGTTTCTTTTATTTTGAAGATTTAACTATTTAGATACAGCTGTATTAAGATAATCAAATTTCCATCTATCTTATCAGAAGAATTTAGGAAATTTCATGCGAAAACTAGAAATGTCATCGGTCTACACCAGTATTCTGTCTCCAGCAGCGGTCAACATCAGAAGCTTCAGAGGTAGACAGCTGTCAGATTATCTCCCTCATGACAGAATATCTTCTTCACTTCCTCCTGGCAATCAAGACTGTATTCTAATCTTGATACTCAGAGATAAACTCTGAAGTATAGGATTTTTTGTTATGTCCATGGCTTTTGAATTGTATTTTATATCCATATCAAATTAGCTGTTTAAACCCACACTGTCTTTGAATTCAGGGTCTTAACAATATCCTGTGGTAATGAGAGATAACGCTGCGGGACAGAAAAAAGTGTTTCCTTTTCTGTGCTGAAATTGCCATCTTTGGGGAACATTGAGTGCTTCCTCATCTTGTATCTTTATCAGACGCTTTCAGACTTGGCATTTCCTCCTCTCATTTTACCCAAAGATTTCAGTATCTGAATCAAATGACAGACTTAGCAGTATGGTTAATGCTCAGGGGCCTAGTGAACTGCAAGAAGGAAAGAGAAAAACAAGCATAGCATTGCTACTTACTGCATCACAAACAGGAATTGAAAGACAACACAACTAAGATGACACTAATTAGGGGAGAATGAAATAAGCAAATTGTTTAGGCAGTATATTGACAGCAGAGGCAAGACAACCCTAGTGAGGGCATGGGCTCTTGCCTGCTTCACTTGTGCTGACAGAGGAGCTAGGCATGAGAGGAAATGCAAGAGTTGAACCCCAGCATGGACAGCTACAACTCTGCTTGAGACAGCATGCAAGGCACCATTTACATCTTGAAGAAAAAAATCAGAACAGCCAAAGGCAGCTGGTTCTTCACCAGTGAATTCCAGAGCCATGTGTTCTTCTAGCAGAGAGATGGACCCTTACACATTGTACCTTTCCAGCACTCAGTTTTGCCCACATCCCAGCAAACCTAGACAAACTTCTTGTTAGCATTCCCATTTCAAGACTCTACTGGAGAGTTGCAGTCATGAATTACATAGCCTGCTGTAAATATATTAAGATTTCATTTATACGCAGAAATATAAAAACTCTTTTAAGCATTAAAAACGTGATTTCTATAAAAAGAAATGCAATGGCTAGCCTAGAAGACTTATTACTTTTCTAATTCACATTGAAAGCAACAGTCAACCTTTCAATATATTACTCTTCCTTCAGTACTCACTACAATTTGAGCTAGTGTTCATCAATGCTTCTAAATTACTGGGAATACTGTAGCTAATCATCCATTTCCTTATGTTTTCCAGCAGCCATGCCAAGATCATAAGTTGAAATAAGTCCCTTACAACTACAAAACGTGCTGCAACTAGTGGAAATTTTTCAGAAATGCGAGTTTAATTATCAGCTAAGAGATTGCAGTACAAAGCATGTGCCAAAAGGAACCTTACATTTGAGTGCAACTGATGATGTGATGAAGGACAGCTGACAAATCATCTCTAAGGAACAATTTCTCCTCTACTGAAGTCAATTAGAGCACAGGAAGGCATTTGCTCAGTCCAGTTTTCTCTATGCAGTTGCAAAACTGAAGTTCACACTGTAGTTTTGAAACCCAAAAACTGCAAACCAGGCTCTAAGGGGGCTTGCATTGATTTTTTCTGGACTCTGTCACATAATTTTGGGGGTTTCCAGAAAAATTATTTTAGTCATAACTTTCCCATATAGATACGTCCTACTGCTGTCTGAAGGGAAGTGACAACACAGCAATTGGGAAGAGAAACTATTAAAGGGCATTTGCCCATAAAATCCCAGTACCAATACAATGTGTCCAAACTCACCTGAAACGGAAAGCCCAAATCACAGAAAAATTGTCTCAAACTATGTTCTAATCATGACCCAGAAGGGATTTCCCCCATGGTTTAATGAAAAAAATAATAAAATAAAATAATAAAATAAAATAAAATAAAATAAAATAAAATAAAATAAAATAAAATAAAATAAAATAAAATAAAATAAAATAAAATAAAATAAAATAGCATCTCAAATTCTGAAAACAGTGTGAGAGCAAAGGTACAGCTCCCAGCATGCCTGCTTGGTGCCAGTTCCCCATGTCCACCGGAAGATCCAGCTGCTGACTCAGACCACTTGTCCAGCCTGCTGTGACTCCACAACGTGTCCAGCAGCAGGCCAGCATATATGCCTGTTTAGCCCAGAGCTCTCTCCTCAAATCTTTGCTCAGTTGCTTACAGATGTTAGTTCACCCAGAGCAGATGTCCCTCACAGGCAAAGTCTTCCATTGTGTGGGAAGGCTTGCACATCTCTTTGAAGTATATGTCTATCCTCTGGCAGCATCCCTTCTGTACAGCATGGAGGAGACATCTCACAGGCTTCTCCATCAGCAAGGTTATCCCACCTCTGTTTGTCTTCTCACAGAAAGGGCACACAGGGGATAGGAGAAGCCCTTCTTATAACAGCATATTGTGAAGGGCTACAAAACAAACATTTAAAAAAAAAAAGAGAAGTGAAAACTTAAATTCCCATAATCGTGTTTAGAATAAAACCTGCAGCTGGGCAAAAATACAATATTTAATTTTTGATGGTGTAGATAGAGGTGGGGCCAGGTTTCCAAAGGCGTATGGGTATTCAGCCCCCCTTGATATCACATGAGCATAAGCAGCAGGGTCCTGCTGAAAATCCTACTACCGGTCTAACTGCACATTAGGCTGCTAGGTACCTTTCAATTCTGATTCTTAAGAACTAAGGCTAAAATTGTAGCTCTGTTGGAATCTCTGACAAGTTCCCATTGACTTCCACAGTCTCGGGATTTCATTTTAAATCTGTGTTCAATCAACCAAAAAAGTAGTTTGGGTTTTCTGGGGTTTGTTTTCTTTTGTTTTGTTTCGATATTTAAATCCATAACAGCTCCCATAGTTAGGTAAATAAGGTTCTGGAGCCAAAGCACAAACTTTGAAGTTTAACTTTGGACACATATTTTTAGAAATCTTGCCTCTAATTTTACATGTAATACTTTTCATTGTATTAGTAATTTTAAAAATAAAGAATAGCCAAATGCAGACTACCATCTTTTGAAAATTAAAATAGACTCAAAATGCCACGTGCTGTGCTCCTGGATATGCCATTCTTTTGCAGGATAACACATGACAGAGATGAGTATGTGATGCAGCAAAGCTGCATCTGCAGAGGCTTTTAAAGGTCCATTTTAGAGGGTTGCAAATTTGATCTGACTGCAGTGTAGGATGTACAGGGAAGAAAAATAACACGTCTGAATGGGCAAGTATCAGAAACTTATCACCAGAATGGCCTGAGCATTGCAGGCCAGAGCTGAAAACACATTGGCAGTATTGTGGGGGCAGCACAGGACAAGGTGATTTTGTAGCTCACATCACTTCTTTCCTAAGGCAATAAAATGCTCCAAGGAAGGGGAAGGGGAAGGGGAAAAGGAAGGAGACAGGGATTATGAAACACTTAACCAAGAAATTGTAGTAAATGGTTACTGACATTTGTAAATTGATGTGTTTTTTAATAATTGATTTTTAAAATTGCTCTCGGTCTGAGACCTCTGTTGCAGTTTCTGTTCATCTCAATTTTTACAGCTGAAATAATTCCTGAACTACAGAGCTTATAACAGGACCAGCGATGGATCCTAAACAGTAGCCCAATGATCAGGTTCTACTACAAAGAGAATTGTAAAACCCCTTGGATTACTGCATTTTCCTTTGTTTGTTTACAGTCCCATACAAAAACCAAACAAAAAATCCCTCCCTAAAGCTACATTCATTGCTGTTGCTTTCCTCCTGCAAAGCATTAATAGGTTTTAGCAATGAATTTTTTTTATTAATTTTATTAAGTCAAAGGAAATTCCAAGGTTCCCATGAATAATTCATTTAACATCATATCTTCAAAAGTCATATGTAAAACATTGTTATACCTCAAATGTCCCTCACAGTCTAACGTACATTTACTTTTCAATAATGTTGATTTATAGTTTTATAAAGCAAAATAATAAATATAATAAATTGCCCCTATATTTCCTGATCTCAGTCACTATAAAATAACTGCTGTAGTTTTACATTTTCAGTGTGAAATATTAAATACATAAATCAAAACAAGATTATTTTTCATCTGGAGCTGGAAACTGGTTTCTGAAACTGACAAATTCATTTTAGCTAAAATGAATGTTTTAGGAAAGAGATCTTTACTGAGTCCATAACAGCTCTAAAAGAAATGAGAATTTCACATTTTAATATCCTGTTTTTGCTGACTTCCTTCTGACAGGTGCTGAATCTCGCAAATGCAATGGCTAGAAGCAGCTCCAAGTTTCTCGAAAGCATCATCCTGTTCTCGTTGCCCGTGTTCTCTTCACTCTCTTTGCCTGCTCAAAGATCATTCTCTTCATGGTACACAGCCACATTGCTGCTAGGCTGATATTCTTCTCAGCTGAAATTCTTGGTAGGAGGTGTTCATATACACAAATATATATATGCACATATGTATGTAATCAGCCCTAAAAATAATTGTTCACCAAGAAGAATGTTAGGGAATAATAACTATTCAAGTAAAATGTAGACCTTCTAATGTGTAAAAGAAGATTCAGTTGTTTTTTACACATTTGCTGTCTCAACCAGAAGCTTCACTGAGAACTAGAAATACTGTTTTGCATCCTTGATTAAAAAGAGTAAATCTAATTACAAGGAATCATTATAACATTTAAATACTTCTCAACTCTCAGAGTTCTTAAACATTCAACCACAACAAGCTTTCAAAAGGAGTGATGATACCTGAATACTAAAGAATTTCAGGGTGCATGAGTGAATAGCCAGGGAAGAAAAACAGAGTCTACCTGAGACTGGATATAAGACGACTCTGGAAATTGGAACCATACCATCAGCTAAATGCTTTCCCCAGGGCCTTGCCTGAAACCTGGGACAGAAAAAATTTTGGCAAGTTTTTTGTGTGGAATTCTGTTTGTGGTCTACACACATTAGTTTTTTTCTTTTTTGCATTTTAAGACAGCTTTATATGTAGTAATAATACACTAAAAGTACATCTCAGCAACATTATATGGAAGAATCCTATCAAGTAGCACCTTTTTGAGCTATGTTCTTACCTTCTTTCAAAGAGAAAATATTGTCCAATATATTCAACAAGTATTTGAATAAACACAAAGAATGAAATGTCATAAATAAAGTCTCTGGCATGGGGCAGTTAGCTGTTTTAGTTTGGACTGGGTTTGTTATTTTATTTTATTTTATTTTATTTTATTTTATTTTATTTTATTTTATTTTATTTTATTTTATTTTATTTTATTTTATTTTATTCCAGCCAGATTAATTCTTTTAAAAACCAAGACTAAAAAACCCCTGAAACTCACGTCATCTGTTGTGGAGATGTATGTCACATCCATCTGATAAGTTCATGAGGGGCTGGCTGTTCCACAGCTAATCATTACCATGGCCCAGCTGCCTGGTTATGGTGGTTAATAACTTAGTGTAAGATGACAGTACATGCACAGCAGACTTCCAAGCACATTTCTGAATTTTCATTTACCACTGCTAAGAAGATAGTGCTAGAATAAAAATTATGAATAGAGAAGAAAAGAAAATTTTGCTGTTGAGTTTGCTACTTGAGGAAGCACTACTATTGACATTAAACACAAATGTTCCTTCACAGTAACATTACTTTTGTTATTGCAGTTTACTTCCTCAGCCTTTATTTTGTATATGTGTTTCAATAGTTCTGCTGTTAGCTGCATTCAAATTCTCAATTTAGCATTTCTCTTCACAACTGCAAATAGATCTTACAGGAAATTAACTTATATTTGCAGCATTTTAGTATTGGGAAAGCAGGTTATTCTCTTCCAGTTGGAATCACTGGGAGACAGAGGCAACTGGATGTCACAAATTAATTAAACTCAGACAGCCGGGAACTTCATTAGTGGTACCTGTAACTCTCTGTGTTGATTCAAAGCCAAATCTCAAGATCTTTATGTGGCTCTCATCAAAACAAAAATCCACTCAGGTAACTATGAATTGTATTTGCTCAAGACCTAGGGAAGAGTTTCAATTTGGCATATTGTGCTTTCAGTCCTTCAACCAAACCTGTGCAGTCTGAAAATGCAATGAATCTTGATACCATCTGGTTATTTTCAGACTAGTTTGATTTGACAAGAGAGGTGGTATGAAATCTGGACTAAAACACAAGGAGCAATGCGTACTATATACTGTCTGATGAGTCACTTTATTCATAAATACTCTGCCATGAAGCTATTTTAAATTTTTTATTCTTCTGGAATCAAAGTAAACCATGAGTAGCTTGCTTGCAGAAAATATTAAACAAATAACTACAGAAAACTATAAACAAAAGAGAAAAAAATGGGTGCTGGCTATTAACTTAAGATGGCGAGTCCATCTTAAGTTAATATGAAAAGACACAGCCAGTAACTCCAGTTATAGTCTTGTAGTCTTGCTGGATGCTTCAAGGAAGTCAGTGATACTGCACTGGCTGAAAAAAGCCAAGTGTTCATTGGCAGGTAAGACAAAGATGGGACATCCAAATGACACAAGAATCCAGCCTTACTGTCTTGGGTTTCTCTGCATACAGTAAACTGTGTCCCTTGCCTGCCTTTTCCCAGTGGCCCAGCCCTAGAGGAAACATGATTTTTTTTCCCCATTTTCTTTTACAGAAACACAAAGTCTACCTCTACTAGTCAGCAGCTACGTCATAGAAGCAGAAAGGAAACAACAATTTGGAGGATCAAGTAAACGAATTGACAAAGAACCACAAGTTTCTAACAGCTCTAGCGTCCTGAAATAAGCTGTCTAGTTGTTTGCCACTAAATTCCCTTGGGAGTTCTAGCACAACTGAACTTTTATAAAATTTATTAGATCAGCAGTTGTATGAGAGGTACTTTAAAAAGTACACTGAACACAGTAATTCATATATATAGCTAAGCAACAGTCCTTGTTTCATGCACCTCTAACCACTTGCAATTTAATATTGTCTGACTGCAGTGCGCTGTGTGATTAGAAAAGTAAGAATATAGTATGCATATACATAGACTCATTGTAAGCAATCACAAGAAAGTATTGCAACATGCTGTATCATCCAAATTTTTTAGAAACAAAGAAGTTTTCAAATTTTTTCTTTTTCTTTTTTTGCTTTGCTTTCAACTACTATCTTCTGCTGACTTTAAAGAAGGAAAACTGAACTACAGTTCTCCTCTGCATATATAAACAGTTGTTCAGGTATCAGATCATCTCCACAATGTAATTAACTTTATCAGGTTTAAGTTCAACAGTATGTTGTTTTTAAAAATCACCATACTCCTATAACTGTCACTCAAAATGTTTTCCTGCATATTTGCGTTTGTACTTTCCAAATTTATCCATTAATGGATATGTCTTCATATATTTAAAATACTGAGTACTTACCAGGCCTTATGGTTAACTTTGAATTTTTATGTCCTCCTGTTATTTAGAAAATTGCTTTCAAAGTTGAATAAAGCTGTCAAAGAAAAGACAACACAGTACACATTAAACAAAGAATATCTGTCAAGGTTACAAAACTGTGAGTCAAATTTAGTTTCTATCAAACTCAAGAGATAACGCTTTACGCGTGAGATTTAGGTGACATGGAGCTTGGATGTAAAGATGTTAGAGAAAATAGAAAAACTAACATGCTGAGGCTTTGAAACATCCAGAATTGCTGTAGGATTTTTTCTGCTGCAGCACGTCTATCTTGCAGTACTTACAGTGAGAAAAAGACTAATGGACTATATAGGGAAGAAAGGTTATGATAAATTGAAAGTGAGGAAGTGAATGAAGAAAAGGACAATGGGTTAAGAGCATTATTTGAGAAGTGGTAAATTAGGAGCTCATCACTTATCTAGAGAAAGAGAAGAGAAAACTGAAGCTGACTACAGAATACTTTCACAGGGGAGAAATCCCAGTGGAGCGGCTCCAGAAGGTGCAACCTTCATCCAGGGCAGGCTGTCAACCCCAAACTGTATGAAAGCCTTAACCCACCACACAGAGAGCATTCTGTGTCTCTCACAATGGCCGTATCTTGTTAGGGATGTTGGTCATAAAGCTCAAAACTTTATTTAAACTGCCAGTGATCAAGCTGGTGTGGCTTACAGAAAGGCAGGTACAACCCAGATGTAAGGAAGAAGGAGTCTTTGCATCATGTGGTGTCATGTGCCTTGACAAGTGGCTTTGGTGGAGAATGACCAAAACCCATTTACTCTCATGTACACCTATTTTACATATGTGACTAAGATAGATAGATAGATAGCACCAAGGAAACCATTACTAATATAAAAACAAGTAAGAAAATCTTACCTGAAGTGGCCATTAGTCTTTGATTCCACTTTGCTTCATAATGAATTCTTTCTTGGATTTGTGTCTGTAAGCAAGGCTCAAAGCTGATTGCTTATTAGATATCTGTATAAAGTTTTTGCCTTCAAATTTTCACACAGCTCTTACAGTCTCCATTGAGTGATTCAGATGATTCAGCTTTGAGTTACACTCTGTACAGGAATTGCCGACATCCAAGCGTATTGTTTTCACTTGAAGAATTACGTTCTGTGCAATGTCCTCAACAAAGTGCTTTGCCATACTGACCACCTTTAGTCTTAGAATAAAGGTTTTTTAAAGAAATACTAATGTCCTTATTTTGGCCATTAGATGAGTTAAAAATAATGGGCCTAAATGTGAAGACCAAGGGCATTTAGTTCTAAAAGGAATGCAAACTGAGTGAAGCTATTTGAACGGGCTCCAAGGGCCAGACTCAGTTACCATCACTGAGACGTCTGGTGCCATGTCAAATGTGACGCTGTATCCCACTTGGACTGAATCTGTCTCTACAGAAAGCTCCAGGCCTCCTCATGTCTTGTATCTACCACTTCAGGCAGATGTCAGATATTTCAGGGTGTCCAAATACACAACACAATCAAATCCCAAATTTTCAACATCATTCACTTGAGTGCAGTATGACTCCAAGACATAGACACAGCTAAATGTGAGCCACAGACATGTAGAAGGCTTGATGTCCAAAATCCCATCACAGTCAATGAGAACCTAGTCAGCAGAGTCTCGAAAACAACACACACTTTACCATAGGTACCTACACAAGGTCCACTGCAGAAGAGCTACTGCAGATATCTAAATTCACATATTTTAACCTAGATATTAATCCCATGCTAAATATCCAAAGAAAAATATGCAAAGACAGTAAAAGCTAATGTACAGGAACCTAGTCAGAAACATATGAAACTAACTCTTAAGAATTCAGAGCACAGAGGTAGAGTGTATCCAAGACCAAATGAATAATTTTCAACATGAAAACTGTAAGTGTTCAAAATTACTGAAGTAAACAGAACAAACCATGTGTCACTGGAAAATGAGAGAACATAAGAACACAAAGCATGATCTGATATAGATCAAGTTCTCACCATGTTTCTCAACCTTTTCCAGTTTGTGAACTTCAATGGTTTTGCATGTGTAAGCTTATCAACTGCTTTGGTCTGCCTATAGATTGATTCACACACTAACTATATAGGATATGTAACAATATCATTTCCTAATCATGGCACAACATGAACCATTTTGTTAACTAGGAGTAATCTGACTACCAAATAATGCTCACACCTATTTAGCAGAAACCTAAAACCTTAATGAGGTAGAATACTTTAAGCATTAAAAATGCAGATCTAAAGGTCTGTGAAGATTTTAAATTAGCAAGTGAGCATCACATTGGTCTAGGCAGCACAATGAATCATTGTGAATCACCTGGCAGAAACTGCAACTCAACTTCAAAGCAAAAATTAGTGGCTTGGACTTCTGGGTGGAGGGAGCCATAAAATACTAACATCAGCTTTTGTATGTAGGAAGCTCATTATAGAAAGCTAACCCTGCCCAGTATCTTCTATTACTAATCTAGGGACTCCTCTTGCAACTCACCTTCTTTTCCTACGCTATCTTTCAATGTAAATGCAAATGCAACAGGTAATACCACTATAGTATGTGAACTGTTTCTCTCCCTACAGAAGTCGTTCCCTTTTTATTCGCTTTGCTCTCTCCAGTAGCTTTCTGAAAATTCCTGTTTTCAGGCACAGCACTCCCAGAGGAGGCTTTCAAACGCATTTTCAAGTCATTTGACCAACCTTCTCTAGGATATTCTTCGCCTCTCTGCACTTTTCAGTCCTCTCATAACTTTAAATTGTGAGCACCTGAACTGAGTTCACTAGATTCCCTGAGTTTGAGTCTGTGAGAAGTGGGCATTTGGTGGAAAGTTACAGGGTCCATCCACCTGATCTTCCACTCACTCTGCAAAGCAGACGCAGAACAAGCTTTCCTTCTCCTGTGACTTTTTGGAGATCCAGTACTGAAACCAGCCTAGAAACGCACCATACCACCCAGAAGCAACAACGGATTTTAAAATTATTCTCCAAGTATGAGAGAGCTAAACATTTTTCTACAACTAGGCCCTTTCCAGATCTCAGGCATGTGTAAGATGAGTATTTGGGATGGTCTTAATCACTTTACACTGTCAGAACAATGTATTGCAGCCTTCAGTATAGAGAGAATCAGACCCAGAATCTCTCAGTCTTGTATAACACACCCGTGGATACGTCTGCACACACTAAGACTTAAGTAAGAGTGAAACTGGACTGAGAACATACCTCCCTACTTAAAGAGAACTAATTAAAAAATGGAATTCAAAATAAATCAGCTAACGCATCTTAAAAGGCAGAGAAGCACAGCCCACGCAGGAGAAGCAGCCAAACTGCTGCCATCCTCCCTCCAGGGGATAAAAGAGGACATCTGTGAAAAGTCCTCCCTTCGGTTTCTCCAGAGTAGCAGGCGCGGGAGTTGAGAAGACATTAATCACATTCCACCCTTTGTAGCTGAGGAAAAAAACCTCAGTGGGGGGAATAATATGACTGAGAAAAAACACCTATCTTTGGGATCAGATTTCATGATGAAATATAACCACCTCTTTGTTGGAGAGGTTCTGAATCCTTGTGTATGTGTAAGTGGGAAGTTAGCTGTGTTTCTCTGCTTTACACAGGGAAAGATTCCCATCAAATCTCTCTGTCTCAGGATACCTTCCAGCAACGGAGATGAAAATATATACAGGCTTCTTGCAGCTGGAGTATATTCTTAAGCTGTCCTTTCAGACACGATGCAAATTCAGAGCTTTGATGGTCAGCGCTGGTGCCACCACCCAATCAGTGCTTGTGTTATTAGGGCTCTCAGATGTGTGGGTGCTCTGTGACCGTTTCATTTGAATATGATTAATGTTCTTTCCTTTCTAGTTCAGGTTGTTTTCTTGTGTTGCTTTGCACAGTCAAACAGTTGACACCCCAGTGGTCGTTGAACTTCACATAGTAGGTGAAAGGATTCATGCATATATATTATGTCTCTAAAAACACTTTGGGATCCTACAGGATAAAAGACACATTTAGAAATGCAAGTCATCATTATCATCAACAAATTGGGTGTTGGAGACACAAAAGCCAAATTCAGAAGCATGAACATTTTTTTTAGTTTCATTTATATCTAAAAACATAGGAGATATACTCCACAGTGCTTACGAAATTCTTCAAGCTGATTTTAATAACAGTCATTATGTTAAAAATGAAACTTCTCCTTGTGTCAGAGATGAACTGGGAAGAAACAAAGAAAGAGAAGTAACTCCTGCAGCACCTTTGTGCCCTTCTAGAATTGCTGTTCATCATTCTTTCTTGCAGCACTTCCCTTGCTCCTTTTGTGCAAAAGGTACCACCATCTAATGAAACAATTAAGGCCTGACAGTTTAAATACGCTATTCTGTTCTTTTCAAACATAAGTGCCAGCCATCAAGACAAACTATACCCACTGCTTCACTATCAGCAGAGTCATTGTTATCCCAGATAGAGTGCCCTAAAAATAAAAGCCATTCTGTATGTGCAGCTTCATCAAGTCAGGTCATGTCAGCCCCGCAGGGTAGACAGCACTGTACTAATTTTATTATTCTATTTTTAAACGTGGCCTCCTTAGATCTTTTAGTGTGTCCTACATAGCAATGCAGAATTGACATACTGTACTCAAGTTCCTACTCCCAACCACCCCCAATTTCTCAATATCCCACCCAGCCAGTATGTTTGCTGTCCAAAGCGATGATGGTCACATTTGTGCATTGCTTGGCTGTTCAGGGGTCATGAGATCAAATCAAAATTAGTATCTGCAAGATTGATCAGTGTTAACAATTTAGTGCCCCTGGCACTATATTTCACGGAGTGCTCCACCCACAAAAGCTGAACTGAATTTTACTAACCCACGAACACAGTTGCAGTGGGAGGGTTTCATCGTGAATTACTGCAGGTACACTTAATGGCTAGAAGTAACCCTGAGTATAATCGTCTCTCAGAGATAAAACAAAATTTCTCATATCTTTTTGGTACATGTGGGAACTTGATCCCCAATAGTTGTCTTCCCACAACCCCAAGGTCACCCAAGCTGTCTAACGTATAATGCTAGCACGGGACACAGAAATAGAGGAAGAATTGCCTATTTTTTTCAAGACAAATTGAAGGAATTCCATTGGCGCACAGACTGACATCAGGCTGTGGCTCTTAGATAACCTTTTATACCTGAACTTTTTACATCAGTTGACACTGGACAGGTACCTACATTGTAGGACAATCTTTCAAAACAAAGAGCTGAACAAGGAAGTACTTTTTCTTCCCTTACACCTACTCTTTAGAGCAACAAAAATAAAAAGCTGATTTTGCTCAACCCTCAAACTTCTAAAAAAATCTTACCTTACACCTGCAATTTGGGAATTAGCACTTAGCCCAGTTTTGACTACAACCCTGAAGCAGTTTCAAGGCAAATAAAAGATATTGCAATTGGTGCCATGGTGGTGGTTTTAGAACATGGCAAGAATATGTTCAGTGCTCAGTATGTGCACAATAAAAAATTACACAATCATATACAAGAGGAAGGTAAGGAAGAGGAACTAGGGTGCTTTCAGCAGTTTGGCTTAGTAAGTTCCTTGGATATTCAAACTGTCATTTCTATCACACGCATGTCATATTCCCAAGGGTCAGACAGGCACATCTTTTAGGGATTTAGGGCTGAATCTGTGGACAGCAAATATCTCTCAATACCCTGTCATGGTATCCCTTGAAATAGTCATACTCTTACCTTGCAGTGTTGGCTGGTAATATCCCAAGGAAGTTTTGCACAAGATAACAAGATCATAGGAGTCACCAGTTTCTTAGAAAGGTCTGGTGCCTGCTGCACTGTATTACGTTGGCTAATCCCCAGCTGAGCTTCTTCAAGCTCAGCCGGGTGCTGCATAGTTGGGTTTTTTATAATTTTTGCCCAACTATCTTTTCATATGGAGGGTCTGGAGCTTGGGGGTTTTTTGGTTCTTCTATTTGTTTGGATTTCAGCCAGGAAAGAAGGAAAGTTGGCCCAATATTTGAATTGCACATTAGAAATTATTACTTAATATCTCTCCACACACACCTCCTAAGCTAAGAAAACAGTACTGAAACAGAACTTAGAAATGGCTATCATCTGCTTGATTACTTCCACAAGTATATTATAGTACTTAGTACTTAGAAGTACCTTAGTACATGTGTATCATCTAACATAGTAGGATGAAGACTTGCAAGTGACCTTGTTCATCTGGTTTCCAAAGGCTTTTCTGCCAGAACAAAACTGTCTTATTCCAAGAACAGCGCGCTGTAGAGAACAAAGAGCATGTTTTCATAGAAATACAATGTTGTGAAAAACACTGAAGCTAACTATGAAGAGAACAGTTCTAGGCACTAGTATGTCTGCGTTAAAATAACACAGCAGCTTGTCTGACACACTTGGTTCCTGAGACGTTGGGAAGGTTTGCTCAGGTGGGTTTCTTTTTTGCTGTCCCAGCACAGCTATGCTGTTGTCATTATCCCAGTCAGCCAGGGGGCACAGAGCTCAGTGTCACACCACACAAATATATCCAAGGGACCAATGTTAATTGGCCAGATACTGAAATTCAAGCCTGACAAAATAGCTACATGGTACTTATTTATTTGTTTTTAATTGTGTCTGCTTTTATTTCCTATTCTCTGTCTGTCTCTTGAATGATCAAGGCGACAGTGAGCAAAGGAGGATGAGAAACCCAAGGTCTGTATTTATCAGACGCAGTCTGAAAGACTTGTTGCCTCCTGAATGTGACTTGCCGCCTCCTGAATATTTCTCTCCACAGGAAGCAACCCTCATGTGTACTCTTGCTGTTGGGCAGATCAACCTGCCGGCTTCACACTTGTGTCACTAAAATTTTCTCAACTTCACTTCTCAGAAAAATGGAGAAGAGACATACCAAAACCTTCTCAGAAAACATTTTCACAGCTTCTCCTTTAATACACTTTGTAGACAGGCAGAACAACGGTAAAAACCAGCAAGCTATGGAGACGCTAATAAATGTATTTGTTTGAAACATTTTAAAAGCTGGGCTCATGCTGAACACATGGAACAGTGAAAGTTTCACACAAAGCAAAGGAGTTTAAAATTATTTTAATGTGTCTCACCAACATATGCTTATGCTTCCATGTCCTGACAGGCTGAGGTGTCTCCCCAATACAGCTTTTGGAGTCTGAAGCCTCCACACATGGCCTCTGAGAATTTTGTTCTGGCAATTCTCGTCCAGCCATCTTTGCTGATGCAAGCTTCAAAATTGTTGCTAAGTGGCAGTTCTACTGGGAAGCAAAGATCTATCTGTGCTGTGAGAGCTTAAACCCCTCCAAAAACCAAAATGCAGTGAAATGACCTTTCTTCTGTTTGTTCTGTTGCAGCAGTGTGTTCATGTAGTGATTTTCAGGCCTTGTAGCTGAGTATTTCTGCAGGACGTTGGCATTCAGTGCTTTCTTTGTTTCTGGATGAATATGTAAAAAGAAATGTGTCATGTTGTTTGAACAGATTTCTGGCCAGCCTTAATTTAGAACTGGAGTGTGTTGCACATAGTTGGCTATTTCAAACTATCAGTCATTCCAAAAGGTTTGCTTTGCTTAGTTAAGAGGCGAAAAACAAGAGTTGGTGAGGCTAATTCTTGGAGGCTGGAATTATCATATCAAACAGTGCTCTAAAGCTGCAACAACCCAACGTCTCTTCATCTGGCTTGTGCTTTTGGAACAAACAGTGCATGACTTAGACTCAGTTTTCATACACATCATAAACTCCAGCCAAAGGGAAAAATAAAAAGAAAAGCCTAGATTGTTATGACATGGCTATAAATACAGACAGTGAATTATAAAAGTAAAATATGTTATGCAAATTACAGCTAATTTTAAAATAGCCCAATCTGCCTACAGAGTGAGTGAAGAATTACATAGCGTTGTGCAAACTCTTAGTTCATTTTTACCCCTTCAAACCATTCCTATTACTCCAAGTTTTTAGTTTTAACAGCAATTGAAAAAGGATTTACATTGCCATGTAAAAATAGCAGTGGGCAGATCTGTAAAGCACTCCAAGATACAGATTTGTTCTAATTAACATTTCTTACTTGCTTCAGGTAGGTAGCTAGTGATTGCTTCTCCTTGAGCAGACAGAGCTTCTGCTGTCTGCTCCTTTCTGTGATGTTAGACACTTAGATTTATGAAGATGCCATTTGGCAGAATATTTTAGAGAGACTTGTTTTAAGATGAGTATTTCTTGAGTGTGAGGCATCACAAGCGGTTTTAGCCTTCCAGCTGTGTTTCTCAGCAGATGGGGCTGGCAAAAGCTGCATGTGATGTGACAGCACAGAATTAAGTTTGAAACAACACTTAAAGAAAAGGTTTGAAGACGAAAACAAGGTCGCTATCCTTCTGATGGGAATCACACTGGGTAAACAAATTTAGTGAGAGGTCAATGAATTCTGGTTAAGGAATAAACCCTACATCTTTGGACTGGCAAGAGACAGTGCCTAGGAGCACACTACTTGTCACTGTCCTTTTCTAGATCGTCTGTCCCCTACTCCATGTAACATATGTCTTACAAAGAGAGCGTCCTGATTTGGGGAATATCTACCCACCAGACAAAATGCTCCACCTTTCCTTTAACCCTCACATAACTCTGGCCAAGGCCGAGTTAATTACTTTATATCACAAGTTTCAACGAAACGGGGCTGGGTGGGGGGAGGGGAGAGAGCAGAAAAACTGTATATTAAAAAAACTTCTCGTGAACCAGCCAGGGAGCAATGCCAACCTCTGATCTTAAAGCTAAAATATGTTTGTCTTAGGGACCTTTCCTGTCTCCCTGTTCCTGTGTGGAGGACTGGATATGGTTCACAGGGGAGGATCTCAGGTTAGGATGAACTGGAAACTCAGCAGTCCGTGGAGTGCCAATTGCTTCCGTCCTCACCCTGCCAGCACCTCCTCCAACAGACCTACAGCCTACTGGAGCTAACACTTTCAGGCAACATGGCTCTGTTTCCTATGTTCAATAGCCAGGCTCAGCACAGCCTGACAGCCTGTTTACAATATTCCTAAGGGCCTGGAGAACTCCTACCCATGAATATGTAGTTTGTCATAGTCATGGTCACCTACCTCTGCTAAAAATATGAGGTTTTGCCTGTGCAAAGGCTTTTCAGCCACATAAAGGTATCCACACCTAGCACTGTGCCCAGACAAGTTTGTCACAGCAGCTCTCGTGGCCACCTATCCTACAGTATTAGGTAACGAAGGGAATGCTTTCCAATTTAATTACTAAGAAATGACTGGCTGCTGGGGATGGGCAAAAGGGAGAGAGTACACTGGCTTACAAGGAGCCCACGTATTTCCTTAATTCTACTGTAGTCTCCTACCCATTCTTCCTCCCAGTCCATTCAACAGCTGTGTTTCAAAAGATTCAACTTCTGGCCCCAGGTTTTCATTTTAATTCCTGATGGTGGAGTTACTAATGCCCTGAAAATAAATAGGCAAATTACACAGCTGAATACGTACAGTATAGTAGCGTGTGAGTATATTTGTTAGTAGCTGGACTAGAAGGACTGCGTACAAGACACACTTTGTGTGATAATACAGTGTCTGAATTCTGTTCTTCCAGCATGCCCTACAGACAGAATTGCTATTAGATATCCTACCTTCTCCTCTAATTTAGTTGGAGACAGTCCAGAAATTAAAAGCCAGGGATGACAGCACAGCGCCAGGTGCCCAATTCATAAAGCTCCTCTCTGTTTATTGCTAGATTTCAAACACTTGCATTGTTTCTCACTTGCCCTTTTCAACTAGCAGTGGATACTCTGGGGTTAGATGAGACATGAAGGTTTCCAGGCTTGGTGTCACTCACTCTGTATATGCTATAAGCAGTGTATTGTGTTGATGTAAACAACTCCCAAATCTGGCATGTTAATATTGCTTGCCTAATTTTTCCAAATGGAAACTGCTTGCCCAGTGAGTCACTGTGTGTTTTCTCCCTCCTTCAGAAGATTTTTCTCAGGAGTCTCCACGCCCTGCCACTCTACTACAAGAATGGCTTTCTTTTTTCATTTCTCTGTAGAATGCCCAATTAGGACATTCTTTTGGTTTGATTTCCCTCCTCCCCTCCCCACCCCACCCCAACAACATGCAAGACTGCATGTATTTTCTTTTTCCATTTCTGAAAACATAATCTTTTCCAGTTCCCCAATCCCAGGTTTAGGGTTTGGGATACATATTTGAGAAATTGTCTTGGGTTACATCTGATCCTGTTCAAGCAGATACAAGGGCGTTTCACATGGCAAAGGTGTGTGTTTTCATTCTGGTCTCTTCCACAGCAACTTCTTCAGACTTCGCCATTTATTCAGGAGAGGAAGAAGGAAATGCAGAGTTCTTGTAATGTACTCAGCCTCCTGAAGCACAAGGAACTAGCAAGCTGCATGACATCTCAAAACAGAAGAGATTTATTATTCTTCAGTATATTAAACCACATATTTAAGAGTTATCTGCTGCCTGAGAGAGCTGAAACAAGGGTAGTGGCTGCAATCTTTAATTTACTCCTTTGTGATTTTCTTGTTTTAATTATGTTTGAAACAAAGGCTTTTGTGGTGGCTTCTGGGACAAGTTTTCACTGGAAGCATGCAAAAAGAGCAAACAGTTGAAAAGAACAGTGACAAGACAGCTAGACAATACTGTCAGAGATAACTCACTCCATGATACTGGTCATATGTCATGTATAAACACACACAGAAAAGGATTTACCTGTTTCATGGTGAGTTTATTGCCTCTTGATGAAAGTTCTAAAAATAGCTTAAACTCTTAAAAGAATTATTCTTCTCTGCTTTTTGACCGTATTAGATATAACAGCAAATAAACTTCCATATGGAGAAGATGGCAAGAAAGTAACATAAGATCTATGTTGATTTATTTTAGTGGGCGCTGAAGATCAAAAGTCGTCTTTTATATCCCTGAATGTCCATTCATGCAAATTAAATAAATCTTTTCAAAAGCATTCAGCTGTGACTTCTTTCAAGTCACTGGTTTGTTTTAAATTTTATTTCCTTTTTTTTCTAAAAAACAGTAGTTTTACTAAAGCAAATTCCTTCATTTTGCCTCAAATGCAGTAATGTCCTCTGTCCCTCTGACTCACATAGACCCGCAGTGCCTAGCCTCAGGCAGCTTTTCCAGTCCAGCTTTTACCTGAAGCATCTTTTAGCTCCTGCTTTGAGAGCAAGGCTGCTGTCAGTGGCCCAATTTGAGGCCTGATCTTCATCAGATGTGTAGTGACCTGTGGCAGGCAAGCTGGCATTGAGCAGTGGGGCACAACCCTGAACATCAGCCTTGAAGGACAGGTTTGGCCAAAGGTCAAAATTCAGGCAAATGGGTTTTGGTATCTCCAAGTGTAAAAAACATGGAATGGATAGCAGCTGCCTGGGATCCAAATCCCTGACTGGAGCATTTTTACTGGGAAAGTAGCAGCGGGGATGGCAGTGAAGCAGCCTGACAACAGGACAGTGCAGCGAGGGGCTGACTAGGAGAGGAAGGGTGAGCACACCGGTCTTTTAAGTGGGTGTGTGTTTGCTTGCTTGACATTGCTTACCTACATGTGCATTGCCTGACACCTGCTCCCACAGGTCCAGACCACCTAGGCATAGTAAACATGTAATAAACCCTTGCTCTAAAATTCATCAGAGAGCAAAATGCTCAGCGTTCCCTGCGAGCATGCCATCACTGTGACCTTACAGCATCTCTGCTTTGGCACTAAAGAGGTCAGGCTTTCAGTGGCTGTGGCTGTGGACAAACACAAAGAGGGCTGCAGCCTGTAGGACCTTGCAGCTTCCCCGTACCGCATCAAAGATGAAACCTTAAGGCGGTCTCCTCCAGCACTGCGCAGCTGGAGCAGGGAGGGGCGGGCAGCGCCCTTCCCGGCCTCGGCTCATGAAAACAGTGCTGCTTTGACTCCCAGCCCTCAAACCTCCCTGTCTTGTAAACACTTGTCAGTCAGTTGCTCCTGAGCAGACAAAGCAAAGTGGCAGGCTCAGATTCAGATGCAAACACTGCTGGAGAGTATCTGAAATAAACAGCGTTCGAAAGTTGAAGGTCCTTTTTTCGTTAAAAACCTTGAGCTATCTCAAATGAAGCATGTAAGAGGTGGCTGTGGCACAAAGCGCAGATAAAACACCTGCTTTCTGCAACGCTATCTGGAAGATCTGCGTGTCCCATCAGACTAATTTTGGTGCTGGAGGAAGGGGAGGGAGGCATGTACTGCCTGCTGCTCTCAATGGAGTCCCTGCACGGAGAGGTTGCTGTATTAACCACTTCACTCTTTTGTGCCAATCTCGTTATCTGTTCTTGTCAAAGCCTTTATTATTCATGGATGCAAAAATCCCATCATTAAAACAGCATAAATATTCATACTGTGTGCATTTCATTTAGCCACTTGGCAAAACTTCTCTGGAGTACAAGAGTTTTGAGGAAATTTGACTAATGAGACCACAGCACAGGAAGTGTGCAGAGTTTTCCTTTCTTTTTACCTGCAAATACATGCAGAAAATCTAATTAAGTAAACAACAAAAGGGGCACATATTCACTAGCAAGGATGATATGCACACTTGTTTTGGCTCCTGTGTCAAGGGGAACACAAGGCCTTTTGTAACGCAAGTATGTGCAAGAACCAGGATACCGTAAAACTGATGTACAAAATCTGATAAGCATCACTGTATGGGTTCATCCAGCTTTGCCTCACATTTAATGCCTAACCATTAGCTTTGTGCATGATCCATGCTCTTGTTCAGTCCTTTTTAAGGCAGAGCAGGCATCCTTCACTTTGCCGTCATCCTAAATTGAAATGTAGCTGTATCCTGCCCCTTGAAAGTCAGTTTATCTGCACTCTGCACTCTTGATTCAGGTTCAGGATCTTTTTGATGGCAAAGATAAAACAACCACCAAAAAATTACTCTCAAAACCAAGTTTAAAAACCACCATCAAAGTATTCACTACACAATGCTCAGTCATGGTGGGAGACCTTTCAAAAGGGACTAATTCTTCAAAATCCTGAGCTGCCAGCTCCACAAGATACAGCTTCGAGGAACCTTGCAGAGTGCAAAGATTTCAAGTTTTTCCTGCTTTAGAACGGCAAGGTGAGGTGTATGTTTTTAAATGCTAGTGGGTTTTCAAAAATAATCAGTGTTGGCCTGGTTGAATGCTAAGGTAAATCTTTCCCTGACTTCCATGAACGCAGTGCTTGACCAGAGGACATATTCTAGAGAACAAAATCTGGCACCTTGCAGATTTTCTATTTAATGCTTTTATGAATTTCAAACAAATAAGCAAGACTTTTACGCATGGACAGTTTACACCAGTAGCCACTTCCGTGGCTGGAAGTCTGCTGCCTACTTCCTGCTGCTGCTTACCCGTCTGTGACTGAATGAGCTCTCTCTTTCCTCCCCACCCCTTCTCCATCGCCATTGTAGCAAACAGAGGCATTGGGATACACGCAGTGCTGTGTAATGCACAGCATGCCAAGTTTCCACTGAAGCATTCACGCCCAGCCAAGGGCCTGATTCTTCTGACCCTCCTCAGGCAAGGGCAGTTCTGTAGGACCACAGCTAGCCATTCGCAATATGTAGCACTCCATTAATTCCAAACACAAAAGTATAAAAGGATTGGAACTTATGTATCACACCAGGGATGTGACTTCCAGCCTAAATATGCTTTGCTTTTGTTGCATTCAGTTTCTAGATTTCTTATTCCACTGCTTTACAACAGGTAAAGTGACAGGAGAGAAAAAACCAAAACCTTCTAAACTTCTTGGGCTAGGTGGTCAGTGATTAGTTGAACCTTTAGTTAAGATACTGCAAGTTACAGTACATGACAACAAAAGGCACAATTGGTTCTCAGCAGTAGAAGGAACAGAGGGATGCTTATATCTACAGTATCCTATTGATTTACTTGACCTTTCCTTTTACAAATACCATCCAGACAAAAACTTCAGTTTTGCCAACAGCAGTTTTGTCTGTGGATAAAGAAATGTGTTTAAGTGTTAAAATTAGTACTGGAAAATATATATTGCTCAGTGGACAAATCTGTTCCACAAAACAGCACTTAGAGCATGCTTTGATCTTAAGAACTGAAAGATAGCTGTGTGTCAGAATGCACTTAAGACCATATATACAGAAAGAGGTATCTTCCTTTCTTCCTTCACTTCAGAAATACATTACAAGGTGGATTAGCATCTAGAAATCACTCTATATTCCTGATCTTGAGGGCAGTGTGTGTGTTTCATAAAGTTGAAGGCAAACCAGAAAATTCTTTCCCTCCAAGCAGACATCTAGCTTGCTGCCCTACAATTTCTTGTATTTGTATTCTTCCTTGTGTAAACAAATGACATGAGAACGTGCTTGAAAAACCATCATAGGAAAAATTAGTGTTTCAAGATGTGCCATTGGCTGCAAGAGTTATCTTGTGTTTTGAATTCTTCCAAATTAAATATGACTGACAGTATCAGTCAGCTAACAGATTTATCTAGGGAGGGAACCAACAAAAAAACCTCCTTAGCTCTTCAATGTTTTTGTAATATCAATTCCATTTAGATTTTTCTCTCAAGGATATTTTTGCATCTAACAAATACTTTGTTTTAAAAGCTTCTGTATGGTCTAGGAGAAAATTTTCAATTAGTGATACTTCAGTTTGCTAGATAGAAGCAAATCAAAATGATGGTGAAAGCAAACTATTGTAAGTAGCTGTCTCGTACAAAAGCAGCCTGTATGCAGCCTTTACAGTGAAAGCTGAGTCTTGATCTGGGCTCTCAGGCATACACCTGTAATACAAAGTTAAATAATTTTAAACTAAACTTCCTAGTAAGAGTAAATGCTAACAAAAATAAGTTACAAGAAGGAAGCACTTTTCAATCCTGTGCTGTTAAAGACTGTACAAAATATAACCATCCCAGTTGGTTACCACACCGCTAACCTATATAAATCAAAGATTGTTTTGAATGAATAAAACCGCTTTGGCACAGAACCATATCATAGTGGTATGATGCATGCCTGAATATTCCTAAGAATGCCCTCAGAGGTACTCTGTGAGCAGAATTATTCTGCAGAAGGAAAGATGAGGGAGCACAAAGGCCCATTGTGCACACTAATGCAGAAAAATGAAATCAAATACCATTCTCAGCAAAAGCAGAGTGTCGTCTGAGCAAAGGCTATTAAGTGTGTCAGACTGCAGGATATTTTCTGGACATGGCTATTATGTTAAGACATACTGAACATGTGTCACTTATAACCCTGCCCTGGCTGTAACATTACAGCTCCAGAGGAAAAAAGTCTGGTGCGTCAGTTCTTTGTATTAAATACACACACTTTTCCTCTCACCAAGCTGTCACTTCTCATTTGTAAAGAAGGTTAGAGTAAGTTATAATTAGTACTTGCTGCCCTGTCAACTAATTAAATGTAATAAAAAGCTTTCAGTGAGATTAATGCTAACATGGTGTAATTACAGCTGAGTTTTGAATGCATGGTGCATTTATTACAGGTTTCGATATGTGCCCCCCACCTTCTGTGACCTAAATTCTCAGGTTAAACCTCTCACATGATTAGTGAATGGGCATTGTCAAAGACAACCATTTCAGACCTAAATACAAGCCAACCCCAACCCAGTTCTGTGCGTTTTTAGAGACACATCAGCCTCTGGGGGCAGGGGTGGAAGGAAAGAGGATGAGAAACAGCCAGCTAGTTGCTTCCTTCCCCATTCTTCCTCTTCAAGAGGCACTTTGCCCAAATTCTCCCATCCATGAGGCTTTCACTGTGCTCAGGTTCTTTCCTCCCTTTTGCAAGGAAAAGCATGGCTGAGATTTCAAAGCCACATCCAACACTATCTCTTTGTCAGCCTGAGGGGCACCCTGGGTGGAGTGGCACCCTGTGCAGCTGCCCCGTTTGCACACCTCTGGGGTTGTCTCTGTTTCTCAAGAAGCAAGAGTTACATGGTACAACCACCTGTCACCCAGGGGAGTAAGGAATACTGCTAAGGAGGCCCAGAGCAGGGCAAGTGATGATGGAAACCATGTACTGCTCCAGCACTTGGTTCAATAGTTCTTAACTCTCTATTTGGAAGAGCTATGAACGCACAAAGAAAGGTGACGAGCTGAGCAGTCAGGATGTTGGTAATTACAGCTCTAGATAGTCAGTTGTGCCTAATGCATTCTTCACACTTTCCCACTCATACTCCTCATTGCTTTCTATTGCCCACAAATATGCACAGTAGGTACAAACAGCCCCCAAAATAATGATGTACTTCATTGAACAAAAATGTAGCCTAAGAGAACCAATTAAAATGATGAAAATCTTTAATTTTATTTAAGTATAATTGTACGGACACGTGTATATACAAATACAGATCTTATGGGGCAGGGATTTTGGGTGGGTTTGTTTTTTGTTGGGGTTTTTTTTTTTTTTAACATTTTCTTTTAAGTTCATATAATGTAAGCATTTCAAAACCAGCACTTATTCATTAAGTGCAAAGAAACTGCAAAGCAGGGCAGTACAAGCACAGGACCACACTGAGCTGGACTTTCATACCCAGATGCATACACAATGAGTGTCTTCAATGGGGTGTCAAGAGTAAGCATGGAAAGCGGATTTCGCAGACTCATGGGTAACCTCCAACATGCCAGCATCTATTAAACTGTACAGACAATGGCAGCAAGCCTATTGTAGGGAGATTTGTCTCACATCCGAGAAGCTCGAGGGCAAATGCATGGGAAAAACTCAGTGATGCCAGACCAGAAACAGATCTGCCCATTCACAGCTCCAAATTAAAAAGGAGGAGGGTGGGAGAGGAGGAAGGGCAGGAAGAGAGAATAGAAGTGTGGAGGGTTGTACATTGAAACTGGTGATTACAAAATCCAAGTGTAATGAAAGGAGGGGAAGAGTTAACACACTAAGCCTCTGAAAGTGACTGAACCATTGCTCTCACAAGGCAATGGATTAAGTTCAGCTTTGAGGGTTAGGGGTGGGGATCAACAGGTACAAATACAACAATTTTCCTTCCACAGTTACATAGGAAGGGAAGCAATCTACTAATCTACTCTCAGTACATCCCAAATTTGTTTCTAGTTCTTTTGGAACCAAGTACATACATATATCGCACGTGACACTGGCAAGATCCTTTCTGGAAAAAAATATTCATGGAAATAAAACCAGAAAGAAAACAGGAGGGAAAAAATAAAGAAATAATAAAGAACAAATAAAATAACAAAAGAATCGTTATATCCCCAAAGCCTTTTTAGAAACAAACATGATACAGAAGAACAAAAACTAACAGAAACCACAGGGCTCCAACATCAGACCTTTAAACACTGAGGACAAAACATTGATCATCGAAAGTCATGTTGTTCCAGGTCTTGACATTGTGAAGTCTTGCAACAGATGAACGATTTTCAAAGATGAGTCCTGTATGCTGCAGTGTCATGGCCACTCGTCTCTCAGTTCTCAGCCATGACCACACTTGATGCTTCAAAGCTCTGTCTTGTAATCAACGCATGATTTTAATATCCTGAAAGTCTATTGTTCTCACTTACAAAAGACATAAGAATCAAATTAATACTTTATTATCAAACACTATATACAACAGAGGTTGCTAATAATACAGAATTTAAAGAACATAGCTTTAACTTGTCTTTCCTTCGCCATCCAAGTAAGTACAGTACAAAACAATATTCTAAACTAACACGAAATGTTACCTTGTCTATTAAAGGATACACGGTATCCACTAAACTGACTGATCCCTATTTTCCCTGCTTCACTTGCAACGCCCTTGGCAGCCAGGAGTGCAGGTCATGGGGGTAGTAAGCCACCTAGGCTGAGGGAGAATCCGTCCCTCAGCCTTGAGCTGGAGCAGGTAAAGGAGAAGGGAGCAGACATCTCCTTAATTTGCACCAACATCCAGAGATCTGCAATGCAACACAAAGCCCATCACTGCTGACGTACTCGGTATGACTGGGGTTGCCTGATGCCATCGAGTACCAAACCGAGTGTCTGGCGTGCTCCTCGCAGCCACCCCACGCAGTGCAGGGACCTGCCTCGCAGCTGCATTGCTCATGGTGTTCTTCATCTGCCCAGCAGGGTGCCGGGACAAAACCAAGGGTTGAATTTCACCAGCAGTAACACTGGTGAAAATTGTTTGCTGTGGATAAACACACATCTTGAACTCCGACATCATTCAGAGACAAAGGATGAAAAATGAATTCACTATTTCTACCTGAAATTTGTGCTACTGGTACGACTGCCGGCAGTTGCCATGAATCATTTTAATATGGTTACCCATCACGCAATGTTATCTGTACTCTGGTTAATAATCCATTTGATAAGGTGCATTCTGATTAAGCTCACCTCATCCAAAGCTTTTTAATTCCTACCTAAGAAGTATTAGTGCGTGGACCAAGCACATCCACATGAAAGAGAGAAAAATACCGTATAGCCTGTAATGAGATGAAGACTTCCCTTCACAGTTTAGACCGCTTATCTTTATTGTGTGCACTTCACACTAGAGGAAATTTCCTACATTCCTCCTGTAAGCACAGGCCCAGCGTTAATGACCGTGTTGTACGATATCAGGCAAGCCCAGATCATAGTTTAGCATGCATAAAACCTCCCTTTACATCTTAAATTCGGTTTCCCCTTTTCCTCCTTTCTTGAACAGTGGGCTGCTTCAACTTCTGGAAAGCCATTAAAAAAAGCCCACGAAGTGCTGTCCATTGAAGCTATCACTCAATTTTGTTATGGCAGAATTTTTCTTCAGAATTAATAGAGAAAACTCTTGTTTTCTTTGAATGCACTCCATCTTTTGTTTCACATTTAACATATTTACCATAGTTTTTTTGTTAGAAAAGCTCTGCTTCAGTCTTGGTCTGGTATTTCCCTGATTATGCTTAGCAGTTCAAATTTCATGGCAGCCTAGCCAAAAAATACCCCAAGGCTTGCACCTCCTGGCAAATGACTTTTTAAAGTTCTATGTTAGCCAAGGCTCAGATCCTTAAACAGGGTCACTCCTAATTCCCTCAAACAAGACAGTCCCATTTCCTAATTGCATCAAGGGTTACCACTTCTCTCACGTGTTTAAATAGGACAAGCATATATACTCACTCTCAGCATAAAGTATATCTAAATAATGTATTTTCTATTCTAGTGGATTTTTAAAAAAATATCTTGTTAAGTCTTTGGGAGCCCATCTAGTTTATCTCCGGCTGATAAACACGTTTCCTCTACTCTTCAAACTGTGCTGGAAGGGGAAAAGACAAAAAATCAACACTTGAATTTGTATTCCACACTTCTTTTCTTTCCCCCCCCCCCCCCCCCACCAATGCTACTAGACTGTCCTGGCTTCTTCTACATGTGGTTTATTCCCATGACTGAGGAACTTGCAGGAGAGACAAATCAAGAGCACACTGGAGATCCTGTGTCCCAAACATGTTTCCTCTGGCCACTGATGTCCTCTCTTAGCATATATTAACACCCAGAGCAGCATCCAAGGCTATCAGCTACTAAGTCAGCGCTGGGGAAGGTCACTTTATTCTCAAAAGTGCCTCTGCATTTCAAGAAAAAAATTGTAGCACCACGGTGATTTGTTTTAAAATAAAATAATCCGGTGTGCATTATCCCCTTAAAACGAAATAACAGAGGCACTCACACCCCCAGTGAAGTTTCCTAAATCTGACCTTGCCTGCTGTGTGCTAACATTCCTAAATACTAACTTCTTCCTCTCACCAAAGACAGAGTTTCTACTTGTGAGCACAAATTTTACTGTTAAAGACTGCTTCAAGACAGTCCTATAAGAAACACTGTCTTTCCCTTTCAGAAGCCTGTTCATTTAGAAACTCCTGGAGGAAATGGTGTTATATTACATCTATTCTTAATATTTCCCCTCCAGTCCTGACATGGTGACACGATGCCTTGCATGATCATCTTACAGTGCTGAACGAGAAGGCATAAATATTGTATCGGAGAGAAAAACTCTCCCAGGCTTTCACTTACTATCCTTATCCTTCGCTGACTGCATCTGCCACTATTCTTCCTTATCCACATACGGATGACACAGTGAGCTCACAGAGGTGACTTCTTAAAGGAGAATGCAGAGGAAAATAAGAATCACTAGTGTCACTATTATAGTTTGGCATTTTCATTTGGAGTCCTTTTATTTATACGGAGGGGTTAAGAAAGTCACAAGGTAGGTAGGGATGGGTACTGAAGCTAGTTATCCCCTTCAAATTTTTGCTGAGTTCAGGCTAAAAGGGAGAAGAAAAGGGAAAAGGGAAAAATAACAATTTGACATCTGCAAAAACAATAAAGTCCCTTTCCTGGGATGAGCAGTTAGGTGGATCTTTGATGTTCCAAGACCCTGATATTTTCTGCGACAGGTTGCTGGAGCATACTGTGCTATAATATCAAAAGCATTGCCAGAAGGAACAATAGAGTTGCCAAAAGCCGGCTGGGTATCCTTGGTGTCTGTGCCGCGTTCTCACCACGGGATGGCTCGGCTGACTCATGTACGGTATCATCTGTTCAAACAGAAAGCATACATTCCAATGAGATTTTGCATCCTTAATAAACTCTCACTGAGCCGACAACTGTAAGTAGATTTCAGTGCCTTTATGAAACAGGGCAATGAACCTTGTGCTGTCATTGACTTTCACAAGCGTGTAATACCTCATTATGTAACCAACTTGGGGCCAAGTCCTGCATTTCTTACTGGCAAAACTCCCACTGAAGACCAGAGGAGCAGAAAGTAAGTCTGATTTCAGCAGGTTGAGGAATGAAAGACTCCTCTTCTAATAAAACACTGTAGCTCTAGCTTTGGATGGCTCATTAGATAGCAATGTCAATAGTGAGGCAGCTAAATAAAAACACCTGATCTTCAAAAGGGCTTGAAGAAGAGTTGCACATGCTCAGAATTAATTTTGCAGTTAATCCCCTTACTGAGTTGCAGATTTTGGCTCCTGAATTTGAAATGATAGCCTGTAAACCCAAGCATATATTCCATTTCCACACATAAAATTTCCACTGAAGTCTCCCACATTTGGGGATATGCAGAGGATGTAACACCAGTCTCCCTTTCTTGAAAGAGAATTTTAAAGGCTAACACGTAACAATCTCCAATTTTATAAAATACATACTCAATCTAGAATACCCCACAGGCAACAGACTACCTTTTATGGTACACAAAATACAGATTTACATATATGCTGCTAAAACTAATGAAAAAAAGAACCAGCTGAGTTGGGAAAACATGCTTATACATTAGTGGCAGAAGAGAACACAGTAGAAAATACTATATGATAATGACTAAAGCTCTGTTTAGTTTTTGTAAACCAAAGATCAGCCTTAAAGCCACAGCTTATACCCTAAAAAATGGCAGGTAAAGTCAAATTCAACTTCAGTGTTGTTGTAGGTGTGGTATTTTTCTTTGCGAAGCCTTCCATATCCAAGTCTATCTAATTTGGCTATTTTAAAAGTAATCGGACGCTTGCCATAAAAAGTCAGCTCTGGGTTTGAATGTTCTTAGTACTACATGAATAAAATAACCTAAACCTTTTTAGGAAGTGTGAAGTGGCCTCAAAATGTATTCGTAACTTATTTTAGAGTGCCTAAGTTTCCAGGAAAATTAACAGTATCTCAGTACTTATTGTAATAAGCTCCCCAATTATATGAGCGGTGTCGACATAACTATGATGGATCTGTCTCGTAGCTCCCATCTCAACAAACTGCACTGCCAGGATTACACTGGGCGAGAGCTGTGCAGTTCCAAATAAAGACAGTAAGGGAAGCAGGAGTCGGGACACTGGGATCACCATGCTGCTTTGGGACGGAGCCTTTCACATTAGGGTTTTCTAGCTTTAGCTAGAAAATAGGTTTTTTTTCACATTAGGGTTTTCTAGCTTTAGCTAGCGCAAAAGCAGGTAGAGCACTAAGCATAATTTAGGTTAATAGGCTCTTCAGACCCAGTTCGGTTACACACAAGATGCAGAGTAAACTGGATTAGCAATCTATCAGTTTTTTTCCAGCACTAATCAATGCTACAGTCATGTCCAGCTTATCAACAGGTCTTCAGTGGTGCTCAAGGCAAAAGTATGAAACGCAAGCACTGATCAGCTGTAAACACGTTCATGTTCAACCCTTCCCTGTAAGAAAGGGACATCATCAGATGAAAGTCCCATTGGTGTCAGTGGGAAAGACTGGCTGGAATAACTGCAGTTACAGATCCTCACCATGAACAGCAGGGAGACCCTCCCAGACACTTCAACCCTGAATGAGGCCCTACTATTTGTCCTCCAGAATTATTCCAAAGGAATCTAATAATTTCAGTGAATGTTGGCTACCGAAAACTGCCAGTTGCAGTGGCTGTCAGTAGCAAAAGCTGTTTCACACTTCACTTCCAAGATGCATGATTGTACTTTGGTGACACTGCAATGAGAATACAGTACTTCACAAGAATAGCTTCCCAATTAAATCATACTCTAAGAAGTTACAGGGAAAAATATCCCTTTTCTAACTGTCAGCTCCACCTCCTTTCCTATATTTAGAATCAGTTCTTCCCAATTTGGAAACACATATTCACTGCCAATGAAGTAAAACTACAGGGGAGAATGACATGCATTACCTTCTACCTTCCAAGTACTGTGTCCAGTTTTGGGCCCCTCACCACAAGAAAGACATCGAGGCCCTGGAGCGTGTCCAGAGAAGGGCAACGAAACTGGTGAAGGGGCTGGAGCACAGGTCTTATGAGGAGCTGCTGAGGGAACTGGGACTGTTTAGCCTGGAAAGAGGAGGCTAGGGGGAGACCTTACTGCCCTCTACAACTCCCTGAAAGGAAGTTGTGGTGAAACGGGGGTCGGTGTCTTCTCGCAGATAACTAGTGACAGGACTAGGGGGAGCGGCTGCAAGTTGTGCCAGGGGAGGGTCAGATTGGAGATTAGGAGACATTTCTTCTCGGAAAGGGGGGTCGGGCATTGGAACAGGTTGCCCAGGGAGGTGGTGGAGTCACCGTCCCTGGGTGTGTTTAAAGAAAGGTTGGATGTGGTACTTAGGGACATGGTTTAGTGGGCAATAGGTGGTGGGAAGACAGTTGGACTGGATGATCCTTGAGATCTCTTCCAACCTTAATGATTCTATGATTCTACCTCTTGCATCACCAATAGATTTGCAAATAAGTCCGAATTTGCAACGCTGAATGTCAACAGTTTTGTCCTAATTACATCCATGAGTCAGCACTAAAACACAATAGAGTTGAACTAGCGTACAGCTGTAATAAATCCTCATTCTCTTTGATTATCAGATACTGCCGTGACTGGAACACTGGCTCTGCTGAAAAACTGAAAAAGCCCTAAACTAAAAAGATTACTTAAATGAAAAATATGAAGATCTTCTATGATGCTGTTTTTATAAACCTATTCTTCACAGGAGAATTAATTTTCTTGTAACATTAAGGGGTTCCTTTCAAGAAATCACCTGGGTTTTCTGTCAATGCAGTCCCAAGGTCTCTGCACTCGTATATTAGAGCACACAATTCATCTGTACTTCTCAAAATCACTTTACAAATATCATTTTCCTTGGAGGTGCAGAGTTATAACACTGCACATTCTTTAATGCTTAGGGAAAAGGTTTTACTTTATTTTAAACACTGAAGGCAAGTGATGAAGAGGACAAAAATCCTGAGTAAAATCTGGAAGGTCACTGTTAAAGACTGGGAATGCCAGCAGCAATTAGAAAAATTTATTTTGACAGCCATGATTTTTCCAGATCACATAGCTTTACATCATATGCTTCAAGTATAATTTTTCCAGATATGCACAGCTGCAATTTTTGTTTAGGGACTTCTTAGTTTTATTATTAAGGAGCAAGAAAAGGGGAGGCCAGGAACAAGGCCAGTTACTTTCATCACTTCTGAAACAAGTGTGATCTCTACAGACTAGTTTCCTACAAATTCCTGAACAACACCGGTGACATTATAAGGGTTAAAAAATCACACAAATGGTGACTTTCAAAAGAAACATGATAGTAAGTAATCTGCTGAACATGACCCTCCTGCCTTCCAATTCTTCTGTCTACTGTGGAAGAAGACAGTGGCAGACTAGGGGAGAGTACAGGAGCAGAAGATGCACGCCCGAGGCAGCTGAATTAGTACATGACACAGATCACATGCAACAAGATCCACCAAGGCAGCAGCAAGTCTGACAGCCTTATAATAGAGAAGTGTGACAGCAGTTGGCAGATCTGGGAATGACTGATTATCTAATGGTCAAAATAATAATGCAAATGTACACTGATGCCAGGAGTGGGAACTTTTTGGTACCAAACCTTCTCATTAAAGCTATTATTTCCTCCTGATAAGACAAATAGTATTTCATCTCAGGCTGCAGGATGTTCTTTGTGTGATTTTGGTTCCCTAGTTTACCTGCTGCTTTCTAATGATATGCTTTTGTGATGGGGCTCGTTAGGTATAGCCATTCAATGGGAAGGAAGCAGCACTGCACTAAAAATAATGCTCAGCAAGTTCACTAAAATCTGACATTTATTACTCGGATGATCTCTTTTGCAAACCAGTAACAGGATAAATACACATTAATTAGCCCATGTTCACCAGATCACAAAACGTAAAAAAGTGCGTTGAGTTTCCAGAGTCATAGTTTACCTAGAGATAAGGAAAGATCACTCTAATGCCTTCTGTAGAAGAATACTGTTAATAAATGTACAAATGTATCTACCGTAAACACATTCTCCTTGCATTTAGATTTGCTTAGAGAATATGTTTGATTCTCAAACCCAAAATTTCTAGGAGAGTTCCAAAAATCCTCTTAAAGAAAAATAAATCTATTGTGTATCCATAGGTAAATCATTCAAGCTGGAAAACTCGTGAAAACCTTATTTATAATGTTGTATAAATAACAACTTTTATTTAAAGGAACTGCAAATAACAAAGAGCAAAAAAATAGTATGTTGCTTAATACCAAAGGGGAAGTCTCCTCAAATAGCGTAAGAGATTAAAAAAAAATAATCTTGGTAATCTTGTTTCTTCAGGGTATGTATTAAATGGTATATATGTAATTTTTTTTCTGGTATAATTTGTTTATTTAACTGTGCATTTTAATTATTGAGGCTTGAATACCACATGTGAGCAGCATGTAGGTACATATAAAACAAACAAGTAATACTACTTTTGCAAATACTTTTCCTACATACCATTAAAGTTGGCGGGATTACTCACACACCTAGAATTAAACATGCTTCTATGTGTCATAAATCTGAGCCATACAAACAATACACATGCACTTTCCACACAGAGACACATCAGCTTGATTAATGGTGGAGGTTAATGCAACTTCGCTCGAGGCAGATGCAGGGCTTTATCACAGCAAGCATTACTCTTACTCTTAAGACAGACCCCCCAAAAAAACTTTAAATGTGCTTCAATGAAAACAGGAGAGGAATTTATATATATGTCAGCGTGTGTGTGCATGTGTGTATGTAAAAAATGATACTTTGCCTAACCAAATGTATACAATTTTAAAGGGCTAATTTCTTACTTAAACACTAACTCTATCAGTGTCATGCACCAGCATTAAACAAGCAGTGGTTCTGTTCTTCTGACAGTCTTTTGAAACCACGTAATAAATGAAGTGTGCTCATTGACTTTATTTCTAAAAGTTTGGGCCCAGTTAGTAGAGTGTTTTGCCAACATTCTGGGTGTTTGGCTTGGATAGGCCAGTGACTTGAGGATACTGGTGAAAATTTTACACTGGCACACAACATACTTTATTAAACTGCATCACCCAAAAAGCAAATACAGCAACATCATTTTTCCTCCCCTGCATCAGACAAGCTTACAGGAAATATACCATAAGAGATATTAGCACTGCTAGAAATGTGCAAAAGCAGAGCAGTTGTACCATGCAAAGCATGCTGAGAGAAGAGGAAAAAAAGTACTGAAGCACCAGAGGGATACACGCATTTGTTAGAAGAGATTCTCTAAGCATACTAACCTGCTGGTTCTAATGAATTTTCTACTTTGTCGTTAACATCGAAAACACGATCATGAACACCTATAGTTTTCATACAGCTGTCTATAACAAAAATAGAGATAACAGCCAAATATGTTAGTGAGATACCCTTAAACTCCCCACTTTCCTTTTTTTTTCTCTCTTTTTTCTATCTATTTACTATATATAATTAAGCATATTCATATTTTAAAGTCTGTGGCACTTGTCCAAATGCCACTATAGTCTTCCATTTGTACAACAGTTTAAGAAACAACAAGTTAGCAACTGCCATGTAATTAAAACAAAGCTTTATGAAAAATGGTAAGAAAATACGATGAAAATCGTAACACAAATGTTGCTGTACAGAACATATACACAAGATTTAACACTAAAAAAAAAAGATTTACTGCTGTTTACTAGACCACACAGTAAAGCATGCGCCACAAAGCCACCCTCAAAAGCTTATTCCGAAGAACTTACTTGCTGGTCGCACAAAGACCTTAAGCTTTAGACAGGATCTCCTTCCGTTATCTAGGATCGCAGAAGCTGTAAATGGGAAAGAAGGACAGACAAGTGGAAGAGTAAGAGAGTGAAAACACTAATCACCTTTTATCTTAAAATAAAATATTCTTTATCTTCCCTTCATCTAAAGGGCTGGATACGTTTCAGCCTCCGCATACAAGGACTTCAAGTGAACAAAGTAGCTTGATTACACAAAAGCAGGGAAAGAACCGTGGATTTTATTCTAATCCCTTTTTTTGATTATTTTACGTGGAAGAAGTGAAGCACATGGTATTTTCAACGTTTCATTATCTCCTTTCACCTTTCCACACCTTTTTCTCAAGAGGCTGTGTAATATTGTTTCTGCTGTAATGCAGGTGTCTACTCTGAAAAGTTACACTTCAGAATAATTAAGATCACTTAGAGAAAAGCTAATCTTGAAACTCTAAGCCATAGGCTTCAGCAACCCAAACAGGGATGAAAAAACAAAATGACACTTTTTTACCATGTTTTTACCGTGACAATGGTAAAACCAGAACTGTGTATCTACTCCCACAAAAGTAGAAATACATGCCATTGCATTCTACAGCAGAATCAGCCTCCATATACTCCAGGACATCTGTCTTTGTTGAGAAAATATTGATCTTGCTTCAGTCAAAACATGATTCCCCATGTTACATAACTGACAAACCAAAACCAGCTTATTCCTTCTTTCTACCTTCCCTCATCATTTCCCATTCAAAGTATTTCATTTTAAGAATACTTACTGTACTAGGAGAAAAAGTGGAAACAACATGTCTAGCACTAGTGCAAAAGATCATACGCATAAGACAGTGTCAGCACACGCTTCTTTCCCAGGAACAAGTGCTGGTGTGAAAACTTCCTTTCTAGAACTGTGTTTGCCTCAAAATTCATGATCATACACCTGCCTGTCAGCACAGACTGGACTCCCTTGTGTATTGTCTGCCATTCTGAACATGTTGGTAACTTCCATCAACATTTGCAGTTTTGAAATTGTAAGCTGTCCAGCAGTTCAACGTGCATGCTGGCAACCAAGCAACCTGACCTGGGCATGCAGATTTTCACTTGTGAAAGACTATTTGCATACACCTTTTTTTTTTTTTTGCCCTTCCAAAACCCCCCAGAAGCTATAGCTGAGAAATACTGCCTGAAGAACTGCAAAGTAATGTTTATTTCATCGCCTAGTTTTCCCCATCATTCAAAAAGCTATGTACTAGGGCAGAACAAGTTGTGTTCTGCAGAAAATGGCAAGTATGGGAAGCTAACTATTGGAAGCTGTCTTGATTTACAAAAGATGGTCAAGGCTGGCAAGACATAAGTTTGTTCTGTTTATCACCATTTGATCCATTTTCATTAATTCTGTCCCTGTTCGTGACAAATAACAGAGATTATTTACACATAGACATATGAATGTTCATTCTTAGTCTTCATTCTAGGCTTACACTTGAAAGGCTCCTCAGCTAATCTGAAATCAATTTCCTTAGTCTTTGATGAGTTTCCAAGGAAGGTGTGGGCTTTTTCCTAGAAGAACTAACCAAGAAGAACTAGAAAATTCAGTACAAACACAAAAAAGGGAGCAAAGTAAGAGTCCAACACAGCTAATGCTGTGGTTCTGCACCTGTTGGGAAGTGCTTGAAAAATTGTTTCCCTCTTTTAATCAAAAGACAGAAGTGTGTAGAAATGATGCTCCCCCTTCACAATGACAAGCAGTTAAGAAGTGTTAACAGCTGGCTTAGCTGTAGGCTCTTACTAAATCAAAGTCAGAAAAACTCCCTCTACTGACATTTACAGTAACTGGTGTGTTATTTAGGGCACAATATTTGCACTCTGTGGTTATATTCAGGAAATGGTGTCCTTTCTGTGGCCCTCACTGAATATATGCAACTGGCTAAATGCTTTGCTCAGACTAAACAGGCAGTTGTAGATTTCTCAGAAGATAAGAATCCTATAATCATTACCACATTTCCAGTATAAAGGTGGAAATAACGATTCGAACATTAGCCAAAAGAGCCCATACAGCAATTTTATCACTAACAGATTTTTCCTGCTCAGAAATTATTTCAGAAGTGCATCATGACATCTATTTATTTAAAGGCAAGTTTTAGCTTTGATGCTAAGATGCTCTTGTTTATGTCCATAAAATAAGCGTGTTTGGGCTCACTGCCATTTATTAGAATACTCTGTTAGTCAGTGACTAACTAGGATATTGCTGACTAGCTAGGATAGCTAGGAGATAATAATATTCTATCTGGGGAAAAAAAAAAAACAAAACCAACCCAAAGAAGGAAATTAATTCTTTGTACATATAAAGTTTGTATGTGTACAAAATATTTGCACACACATCAGAGAAAACAACAGCTATCAACTGGCCATGTTCTTTAGAAGAAAAATATTAAAATCCATTCCCTGATTAAATCTTTCTTCACCAGTCCTTGCATAGGTTTGCACATTACAGACTATATAATGATCAGCAGTCCTATTGCAACCACAGCAATTGCATTTAATCCATCATGCCAGAAACTGATGCAACTTTAGCAATAAGTATGAAAAATTTCCAGGAAATTATGTACTGTCAATGTTTGCAGTAAACGCAGAAAAGTTCCTCTTTACTCATTGTTTTACTCCTTCAGAAGAAATAATAATGAATAAAAAAAGAAATAACCAAGTGACATACTGTTCTGCTCTCATATCTGCCTCAACAACCAAGAAGAAGTTAATAAAGGGATACACTGCAACTTCTTTGGCCTGAGAAATTAAGAACTGTTTGCCAAGCTGGATGACTGCAATTTTTTTTTTTTCCTTCCTTTCTTCTCCCTCCCTCTTCCTCTCCCTTCTCCTTTTCATCTTAAAACAAAAAACACAGACCAGTTGCAGTATTTGCCTGAAGACCACATATATCTGCCACAGGGAAGAGTCAGGTTGGCTCATATCATCTGTCCTCCTCTCACACACACTGCAGTAAGTTTGTCAGTATTGTTCTATCCTCTGTTTTCTTTAGGACATAAGGGTAGGAAAGAGCAAAGCATTAGCAGAAGAACATTCAGTGCTTTTAAGGTGTTTTACTTGCCAGGAAAGGTGGGTTTCGAATGCAGCAGAGTCTAGTAAACTCCCTGACACTCTCTTGCACACTTGCAAAGAGCAACATTACTGAACTCTGGAACAGAGAAAAAAAGAACTGATCTTTGTCAACTGGGATCTGTTGAAGTTATTTCCCAGGTAAACTATTGCTTTTGTTGCTACATTCCACTGAAATTAGCTATAGTATAAGAAAAGAGGTCCTTTCTAGGTGGTACAAAGAGAAATTTCACTCTTCTTTCTGGACAAAACCAGGTTAGCCCCTAAGGCTTTGGTATAAGGCTTTTCTATTTGCCGCATTTTAAAGGTGATATTAGCTATGAAATAGAGGCCAGTTCTGAAAGCAGGAAGCCTCTGATGCTAATTGAACCTGTCCCAAGCAACACCTTCCATTTCAAAAGACAAAATTCCCACGGAAAAAAAAAAAGCAATTGAAACCGTGCTGCACAACAAAAAGAAACCTCTGAAAAAAAGATGTCTTATAAGGAGTAAAAGAGGTTATACCCTCTTTTCTCCATGAATGAAATCAGAATAGAAAAGGTATGACCAGTTTAGTTTGTGTCAGGAATAATCACAATGAAAAACAGAAGTGGAAGTCTGCAGCCTGCTAGTTCCTACATTCCATTACAATTCCTGTGGTACTTCGCTCCTCCCCTGCCCTACCTCACCTTTACCAGGCAACTTCATGACAATCTCCTGGGTCAGTCTTTTAAAGAGCATGTTTTAGATTTCATGGTTACACCAAGACCTGGGGTTAGAAGGAAGGGCACACTAAAATCCCTCTGAAATCACAAGATATATGAGAACACCTCAATGACTACAAAAATAACTGGTTTGGTCTCTTTTTTAAATAGGAAAATTCCACAATTCAAAAGAAATTCAAGTCATGATCTCTGTATTCTGGAGGTGAAAATTCCATCTCCATTAGTTGAACTAGGAAAAAAATAATGCAATGAAGTACTGGAAATAGGACGAGATCCAAGCCAGATCCAAAAATGGTCCATAAAGACAAAATTAGATGAGAAAATTTCTTTTCTCTGAACCACTTCTGGATACCATTTTTATACCCTGTAAGGAAAGGAAAGACAGTGAAGAAAATTATTCTTTCCTCATCTACAGCCAAACCATAAATATTTCAGTATTTGCTAGCTATATTTAAATATGGAAAAAAAAAAATCACAGTTCCCTTCATCCCACTCCTAAGCAGTTCTCTGCTAGAAAGCACATGGTACATTATTAATATATTAGATATAAATAACAGGTTAGGTTGTTCCTCATCCTGATAAGGCTTAGCAGAGTTATTCAATGACTGCTGGAAGCCACAGATAGTGAACAAAAAGTAACATACACAGAAAACAGCGTGGGATCTTTTTGCCCCAACAGTTTTGCAGTTGAATTTACTATGTCAAATCTCAAAAACTCCTTAAAGCAGCGATCCTTTGCCATAGGCTGATGGCCCAATCAACCTACAAAGTAAGCTAATTAAAAAATAAATGTATAAAAAAGAAAAGATATTCAAATTTTAAAGGTACCTTGATTGTCAGGACCTGCTAGTCATGTGACAAAGGCTGTAATTAAGTATTTTCTTTCCTGAGACAGGCAGCAGTTTGGCTGGCAACTATCTGAGGCTCAGTTTCTAACCTAAGAGTAAGTTATTATGATGCCATATATAAAAACTGTCTCAACCATCCTATTTACTGATATTCACACATAATCAGTGGTTTCCTCCACTTCTCATTCATTCTTAGCTTTCTAATTACAGCATTGCACTTTTTCCTAAAACGCAAGTCCTGATAAAAAAAAAAAAATCAGAAATCATAAATGCAATTCAAATCCTCATTTAGCACTACAAATATATTTAATATTCAAGGCACAATCCACTATGGGCCCTATTAGCAAAACTGGAACAGTTCAGTGTACAAATAGCGCTCCATTTATCTAAGCCGGTCAGATGGCACCTTTGTTTCAGAACGGAGGGGGATGCTGGTAAAGGAGAATCCTTTCCTTATGCAGAAACCCAACCATCCTGCTGCATCTCCTCACAGCCCTGATATAACATGCTGCAGATACTCTGCAGATGATAACTCTCTTACTATTTTGTATTTCAAGCTACTATAATTGGAGTATACTCTGAAGGATTATGTGGACACAAGTGGACACTGTATTTTTAAAAACTGTTTTCTTCTGCTCTCTGCTAAGATGTCCAGGAAACAGGGTCTCCTTGTAGAGATGATCTGAGGAATGTTACCAACATCTGACCTCAGTTCAGGTACTACCAGCACCCTCCATGTGTTACACAAATTCTAGCACCAAGTGCTTCCCAACCAGACGCACTGAATGGCAGTATTCGTTCAGACTGGAAGCCAAACGAGAATTATTTTTAACTTCTCCCCTGCACACTAGATAGAGATGCCACATGCATATAGCTGAATACCTAACACTTACTGCCCAGTCAAAAGGATTGCACTTGTAACTTCTGTAATGATGTGGAGAAACACCACAAAGAGCGAACCTGCAGCAACCCCACACACAGCATGCTGCATGCTGTAAATCAGAAACTCATGTTTACGCAGTTCTTCCACTCTCTTAGTCCTGTAAGTTACAGACAATCTCTTCAAGAGAAAATATTTATAGCTGTGATTTGCCTCTAGCCCTTTCAGGCACAATACCACTCCCATTAGTCAAATCCAATATCCAGGTAACCTTATACAACCTGCAAATCATAATTCCACCAACCTGAAGTGTTTTAGCATCCAATATCCTGTGTCAGCTACAGAGCTTTAGAAAGTTTTATTTTTAAGAACAGTCATCTGCTTCTTTCTTTGTAAAGAAATGAGTATGTGTGAGAGCATTAAAAATGCAGTTTTCCATTATGTTTGCCACAGGCAATATTTCTCAATTTGTGCAAGTCAAAAGAAAAAATAGCCTATTAGTTGTTAGAAGAGCTGAGCCTTTCCCCTGTAGGTTTTCATGTGATTTACCATACAACACAAATGTATGCAAATTAGCCAGGTAAATGCAGAATTAGTTATTAATATTCTTCTCACAGTTTAGACTGAAAAAAGTTACAAATTTGCATAAATGGTACAACTGGAAAAGTCAGCTAGAATTTAATGAATCAATAAAACACTCCTTTGTGTGCATACATGAAGTAAGGCCCATACCTAAGGACAACAAAGGGGTCTTCAAAAATATTAATCAAAAAGGAAGCTACCTGAAAGGACTTACCAATCATTTCTTACCAATAAAGAATTAAAACCAGAGAAATAGTGGTCTTACAGAAATCCCAACTTTTGAGTTGAGTTTAATTTAAAAAAAGAATCTTTGCATGTCTGCTCTTTCATTCCAACATACCAGCAAAAGTTTTGTTCTGGTAGCATAAACATGACTCCATTCTGAGAAAACTGAAATATTGAATGTTCGTGACTTACTCATTCTTCAGACCTAAAAAATCAAGCACAATTCCTCAGTAAATCATGACTAAACTTATTTGTACTTTTGCTAATACAAATGTATATTTTGCTTTACTCCTGCGTGCTTAACTGCTTCTTTATCAAGTGAGGGCAAAATCAACCATACCATATTTCTGTACTCATCTCTATGTGTGTACACATACATGTCTACACACATACACAGACTGATATTCTGCACTTCATGCAAAATATAAATCACAAAGTGCACAGCAATGGGGAAAAAGACTTGATAAAAGCTGTGTGCACAACAACAAGCAGATTGTGAAATACAACTTTTATTTCCTAATGTCTTATACCTAATTTGCATTGGCTCTGCACTGTATAAAAACACTGGATAATTATGGCCTATCTCATAAGTGACTGTATTTCTCAGACCCCCTAAAAACAGCTTAGTAAATAGAAATAACTTGCCAAATGCTAGTGAGAGTTCTTGGAAGAAAGTCGTAGTTACTGTTTCTGCATTAGCAGTTAATGTTGAATTAACTATCCCATTGCAACTGCTTGGCCAGGAAGAATATAATTTTTCTTGCAGTTTCTAATCCACTGTAGTTTATATATCTGGTTGAAAGTTGCATGAATTGAAAGTAGGCTTCATATCAAAGTCATATAAAACAAAATCAAATCCTGTATGGTAAGAGATGTAAACCATGGACTTACAGTTTAATTAAGCCATTTATCCAGCATCTTCTTTGTTAGGGGACTTAGCATGGTCTAGCCCTGTATCTCTCTCAGGAAGGTCCCTTATCTGCTGTAGAGGGTGACTTAATGACAAGAGTTCTCTGTTCTTGGCCTGCCTGGTGTACTGGAGACAGACTTTTTTAATGTGAAACGTCAAAGCATCCCAAAGCCCAGCTGGGCACCTCCAGAGGTGAGCAGCAGCTGAGGGCTTGATATGAGGCAGACAGCATCGCTTTGAAACCAGTCCAAAGGTGTATTATACTCATACTGTTATCATCTGTCCTCCCAACTTGCCAAGTCCAGTTGAGTTCAGGAAAACACAGAATTACCTGAGTGCAGGTCAGCCTGTATCCTTCACATCTTCAGGAGAACAACAAAGCAGATATTTCAGCTGAAGAAAAAACCTAACCCTGTCTGAGCTATTCCTCTGAACCAAGCCCTGAACCAATACAAGGACTAAGCTCAGCTGTTCTTTGCAAAGACTTTTGTCTTTCCACCATAAAAACAAGAACAGTTATATTTGTTTATGAACCAGCGCAACACGATCATCTAACTGCTGCCTGAGCTTCCCAGAGAATCTGTCTTGCCTCTGTGGTGTTTCTTCTCATTAAAAAACAAACACAGCTCAGCTGGAAATAAATGAAAGACATATCTTGCTTTGAATGGACTTTCAGTTGCACGTAAGCTCCTATGAAATATCAGGAGGTGTAGATGAAGAATAGATCATATGGTTGCTCACACATGAAATATTTGCTGGCCTTTCATATAAGGTTTCTCTTTCATAAATGCAAACTGTATTACATACCATAAAATAAAGGCTAACATTTCTGCACTAGCACAATATAAATGACTGATGTCATACTCTTCTATTGCAACAAACTAACACTTATTAACTAGAATGAAATAAAAACCTCAGATCTCATTACTGTTTTCAGTGGCATTAACAAAACCAAATACAGTTATTGTACAACATTAAGACTGTATTAGAGTAAATTGCTAATAAAACAAGTTAATACTATCAAATAGAGCACTTAGTGAAAAATATATCCTCCTCATACTTTTCATAAGGACTTTTGTACTTTGATTTTCCCTTGGTATCACTAGAAATAAAATGTTTTTCTTCAAGCTGGCGATCCATTTTGCTAATTTCCATCTCTAAGAACTAGACATAAGTAAATCCTTTGAAGAGACATTATAGTCTTGTTAGTAATGACCTTCTCTTTTTGATCTTTAAAGCAACATGTTCACCCACATGGAATTTGTGGGTATTGTATCATGTTACTAAACCTCATATACTTTAATGGACTTCATATTATCCGTGTCTAGCTTTACCACTGCTGACACTATAATTAAAGCAGAGAGAAGCATTCCGTTCTCCGTTTTCATGGGTTGGCACTATCTTTAAAATATTTAGAAACATTTCTAGCTTCCTATGCTATGCTTGTAAAGTCTGTCAGTTTATAAAAACACAGAAGTAATTATAAATGTTGTATTGTGATAGGAATGTGACATGTACATAGACATGAAGTTACTTCTGCTGACTCACCGAAGCAAAGAGACGAAATATCGTGTTAAAGTCTTTTGAGGAGGGAGAAGATGTAAAGGCAGGAAGAGATCTTCAAGAAGTTGCCTTAAGGTCAAGGGAAATTTAGGAAAAAGCACAGACTTTGTGTTTTGTTGTTATTTAAAACAAAGGCAAAGAGTGAGAATAATGCAAGTCTGAATGTGTTTGAATGCACATGCATGTCCAAAAGTTTGCAAATGCACTGCCTAGAGAGGATACCATTGCTCAAAAGATTTCTGAAGGGCTTTTTCTCTTGGCAAAGCTCTAACAGCAACTTGGCACAGCCTTTACAAAAATGCCTTTATGTGCACAGTCAGCTCTTACACAGACAAATCCGAATTTGAGCAGGATGGAAAACAGATAGGAAATAGAAAAGGCAAAGTTTGTAAAACACACGATAGTAAACTGTAACTCAAGCTCTGAGTCTGACAAGATTCTCAGGGCACAGACCTTCTGTTTCATTACACCTACTATGACAGGGTCCCAGGCCATGACTGAATAGAACACAAACACAGTCGCATATACCAGAGCTATATTAAGAACAGTACGTCTTTTATCAGATTAATTTCCAGCTTGCTCACGTCCTGCAGAGGGACTATTGAACCTTCAATCACTCCATCATGAGTCAGAAATTTTTCTCTAGTCTTTAGAAAGATTTCCTTAACCCTTCAATTTGTCGCCTTTACCATGAAAAATTCCCTAACCATCAAGCTGTAGTTTTCTTTTTAATAAAAATTTGTCCAGTGTATCAGGCAATAGTAGTTTTGTTTAAACTTCTAGATCCCTGCTTCTTTCTTCCACTTGTCTAGCTTGTGTTCAGTGCCACAGGTTGCACTCATTCTTTGAAATCCAGTTTTGAAAAAAGCCAACCTACATGAGAATTGCTGCAGCCTCATCAAGGAGAACCACTGCCTTGTCAGGACTTTGACATGTCTCACCTATGCCAGGAAAGGACCATAGGCTGTCATAACTATGACGATGGGAAAGTCTAAAACACCCATGGGATAGCTAACCTTTCATTTTACTCTGCCACAAATTATTTCCTTCTGCGCTACTTTTTTTTTTTTAGATTAATGTGTACCACAGGATGTTTAGCCCTATTTCCAGTGATCATTCCCAGATGAAGTCAAAGTTAGATGTATATGTGTACACTTTTCCATAACTGGGACTCAAAAGCCCTGATGGTTTGGAAACCATTTCTTAAAAGCAATGAATATCTCATAAAATTGTTGAAACACACAGGTAACTGTCAAGCTTTTATCTTCTGGAATTAGCATGACAATTGTTCTCTCAGAATCGAAGCATTTCTCCACCACTCTTCCAGAAAAGTCCCTGTTTCATACTAACAATCTTCCCAAGCAGATTGGGAAATTCTCATCTCTATATTCCACCTGCTCCTTTCTGATCTAAGCAAGCAACACCCCTGTGCAAGCTTGGTCCTCTATTCTGTACATATTAACCAGTTAAGGGACTGGCATAACCAAGTTGTGAACAGCTGCTAATGGTGCTTCCCATACATATCTAAGATCATACGTACAGAAAACAATACGGGATAACACAAAACCACTTACTTGAAAGCTCCTTGCAGATGCATATTTCACTTCAAAAGAGATGGACAAAAACTCTGCTAAATTAAGTTCTTTCAACCACGCAGTATCCATCACTGCTCAATTTAAGTGTCTCTAACCTAATGTGGTGTCTCCGCTCCTCTGTGCGCGGAGACCTCAAGCCTGGTCATACTAGAGCAGCCCTGCCAGTGGAGTACACAATCTCTATCCCACATTCTGTAACCATGAAGATCTACTTACTTTTGTACCTCAGTTCCTGGCTAGTGTGCATCATCCGCATGGGATACAGTTCTGGTAGCTGTGCAGAGCTGCATGATAGTGTCCATCAGATGCTTCTTTCCTCTCATGTTTAAAAGTAGGTTGAGTGTACCAGGTTTCTTCAAAGAAGCCCAGATACAGTCTTATTTACCTTAGGAAAAGTCAGGTATGTATTTTCTCCTTGAGTTACTGCAGCAAAACATGCAGCACTCAAAAAAAAATTCCTAACTGAATAAACAAAAAAATCCAGTCTGAGATCAAATCTCTCACTTTGGGGTGGGGGGGAAGCATCAGATCCGCAAATACGTGTGTACTATTTGATGTGGAGTCTTAACCAGCAAGTGTAGCAGATGCTTTCATACACATCCATAAATTACATGACACGGTATTGCTGGCTGGAGGGCCAATACCCCTGGGTATGCCTGCATGGCTGCTGCAGCGCCAGCTATGGCAGGCTATGCATGCCTGCTGCTCGCCCGTCCCGCTGTCACAGCTGCCTCCGGCACCAACGGTGACACACGGGGTCCAGCACACCTCAGCAGGGCTTCCAGCCAGGGAAATGGTAAACCTGGGTCTGTCTCATGGCCTCTTTAGGAGACCGCACAGCCAGAACCAATGACACAGAAGGATCCTTCTCACCGTGTTCCTCGTTAAATTTTCAGATCTCTGTAAACTTCCAGTTCACCTTTTAGGGGTGACTGAATAATTTGTTCTTTAGCCAACTAAGAGTGCTTGTAGTACACTCCCGCATTTTTCTGTCCTCTCCTTGTGAAATATCCTGCAGCGACAAGACTATTTTTTTCTTGGATTAAGCTGGACTTTTTTTTTTTTTTTTCTGAAAGCCCACAAGGTGTGTAATCAAAGCTGGCACTGCAGCATCCTAATTACGAAACCCAGCAAGGAACTTTTGCACACATTTTGTGGACTTCAGATTTCCCATTCACAGATCTTCTGGCTGGGAAAGTAGAAATCATGAGAGAAGTTCAGGAGACAGAACGCAGACTGGCAGTAAGTAATTTTTCACTTCTGCCTTTAATACCAAGATCAAATAAAGAAAAATTGACGCTGTATTTGTAACATGGCATTCCGTTTTTGTTTGAGAAAACATCCTGAACTGCTCAAGAGGACTGACAGTGGGTGGAGAGGAATTAAGTTTTATGTTTCTGTTTTGTTTTATTCAGAAAAAACATGCATCTTGAAACAGAGCTGCAGAAAAATAGCAGGTCTGAAGCGCTATCAGTGCTAGTTGCTTTCTGCTGAGCTGAAGTGACCATTTTCAGATCCTTTCAATCTGTGGTGAAAAGATCATTACCATCCTACTCCCAGGAAGTCAGTCCTCCTGCAAGTGAGCTCCTTTGTTATGAATATGGAACAGATGGAACCAAATCTATCTGCTCCATAGGAACAAAAACACTTACAACCTAGCGCTCTCTATTAAAGACTCTACTTAGCTCCTTTATAGCACTGGCTTTCTGTGCACTGCTGTGAGGTTTTGACTTTATAGAAAAAGGCACGTCATAAAAGCAATAGTTCTTACTCTTAAACCAAAAGCGGTCTAAGAACTGCAGAAGATGAATGCAGAGTTTAACCTGCATGGCTCCTTGGAGATATGCAAATATTCAATTACTTTTTTTTTTTTTAAGCTGGAGAAAGGATTTTTTCTGAGGAGGAAAAATAACCATATGCTGCAAAGGCTGTGCATCAATGACAGTGAAGTACATAGATGATAATATGCTACTCACTCTAATAAATGTTGAATCCAACTATGTTACTGCAAGAAGGAACATGGATTTTATTTGTACACATGTAAGTGTGGATCAAGATGACATTTCTGCAAAGAAATCTGCATCAGTCTTTCAAAAATTGACTTTTTTGGTAGGAAACAAAACCCCCTGAAATTAGGTCCCCACCGTGAATACAAGAAAGATTTAGTGCATCAATTTATCTCCAAATATTGCATCTTTTTGGGGACTATCTCCTAAGACTTTAACAGAAACTACATCAATATTACACCAATTAACTGCAAATTGAAAATATGCATAAACTGTAGCTGAAATCAATAGATATAGTTACTGACACTGCTCATTTGCAGCAGAGTTAAGCAGATACAGGCAGAGTGTGTGTCACTTCTCCTACTCTAAGAACAACAATGAATGTTTATTCCTAGCCACTCATACACACAGATACAGTTTATATCAAGTTCTCACAAAAAACCCATACAACAGAAGTCAGCTGCCTCCTTTACTCACTGTTTAATATGTTAATACATTTACCGTCTGGCTGCATTTTCAGATTTAATTGAAAAAAGGATTTCTGTGGCAGAATGCTTTGATTCTGACTAAATCAGGTCTTCAGGCAAATCTCCCCCTGCCAGCGAAGGCGCAGCTTGCCTGAAGTCGTAACCTTTGTTGGCGGAAGAGAACTGGCCTTGAAACAGATCATGAAGCAGATGTTTTATGCCAAGTCAGAGTCTAGGGATACACAGGCTACTGCAAATAAAGCTCTTCTCCTGTCTGTAAACTCGTTTCAATTCCCCACAGTGTGAAATACGAACTTGACAACAAATGGCCAGTGTGCTATGCAGCACAGCAGGGACAGCAAGTGCCACAGATGCACCAAGGGCTGGAAAACTCCTTCATTAGGTCTGCTTTTCAGTGAAAGCCTCGGCAGTGACATGTGGGAGCCACCTCAATGGAAGGTAATGGCATTTGTACACACAAGTTTCCATCAGCTCTAATTATAGAAATTATGTGCACTTGTTTGGAGGAGAAGGAGGTTCATATGGCTGTATCCACCATTTGTGGTCATTAGTGGCTCACGACAAAGATGGGCTTTTTAAAATCATTCTTCTTTAAAATTTTCCCATCTGAGACATGGCTGCTGATAAAATACACACCTATGAGTTTACAAAAAAAAAATAAAAAAATCCCAGCAGCTGACTGTCAGAGATCTGCTGCAGAACATACGACAAAAGTCCTACAGGAAATCCCACTGTTGAGTAGTGGAGCACCTTCATGCTAGGCGAGGGAACGAGCCCTGCTCGCACCACCTCTGAGCAGCATGCTGGGACTCTGGTGGCACCTGAGCAAAAGGCCAAGACAGTCCAATGCTCCAACTCCCTCTGTTATTGGTCTTCCTATCTAGATGTTTCCATCTTAAAACATTACCTGTCTAGAGACACACATTTGCTCTTGAGAGATAGCTGTTTAAAACACTAGTTAAACGCAAAAGAAACCTTGTACTTTCAAGACAGTTTCCATCCACATCAACACTACAATGACTCTTTTATGTGTTTCTAAGCTAACAGTTGTGCTTTGTGTTAAAAGGAAGGAACAGCTAGCAATACTAGAGTACCTTAGCCCTTGATTATGGGAGAGCAGAAACAGGGCTCACGTTGATAAGAATATGGTATTTGCACTTTAAAAAAAAAAAAAAAAACAAAAAAACCAACACAAAACCAAAACCCTTCTAAAATACAAACATACCATTCAAAAGAACCTACTGACAAGCTTTCAAAATGTTTACAGTCTGCAGCAGAGATTACATTTTCAGAAGAAGTCAGTGCTTCATGTGCAAAGCATTTTAGAAATCTGGCCAACTATTTGGATACCTAAGTGACAGCTAAGTACTTCTAAAATTATGACTCTAATTGGGAATGCTAAGCACTTCTGACATATGGCCTGTAATATGCAATCTATTTATTCTACCTGCTTTTGGACTGGGATCAAGGAAGAACAGGATTGAAGAAGCATATGTGCAATTTACATAGAATAAATTACATATGTTGTATCTACCTCTGGTTTAGGTGGATTGTGTTGTTATTTTTTCTATTATTTGAAAATTTATGTGGTCAGGTGCATTTCAGATCAGTCCCGTAAAGCCTAAATAAAGATTCCACTCAAATGTAGATGCACAGAAATCAATGTCATTTTCATTGATGGCTAGGTAGAAAAACAAACCACGATGATCAAGTAATCAGTGTGCACAGTTGTCAGATATTTTTTTTCCAGGAGTTGAGTTAAAGTGAATCAAATTAATAATTTTTAGCATTCAATGTACATACACAATCTCTATTTACTTTTCAAATCTTAAGTAAAACCATCAGTGGGAAATTTATGTCAATAAATAACTCCCACACCCCCCGTTTCTTCATGAAATGGTGCAGAAGAAACTTACTGCTACTTTTACTCTTTTTTCCCCCCTCTCCCCTCACAGAAAGGTATTATTTCAGGGTCTTCTGTCTTCAGCCTAAAATACAATTGCTGAAGAGCCAGGGCAAATTCTGTTGCTGTTTTATTTGTGTGGCTTTCATTGCTGAATTCTGTGTAGAACGTACCAGTACTTATAATTGCACGTCATATTCACAAACACTTTGTGGAACAGCGTATATTCTCACAAAAATCTAGCTGTACTCACACAAGTACCAAAAGTTAATTTTAATTTGCATTTCTAAAGCACATTGTTCCTCATCCTCACAGTCAATACAGTTCCAGAGCTCTTCTTCCTTTGTTGATGATTTGGATGAGGGAATTGAGTGCACCCTCAGTAAGTTTGCAGATGACACCAAGTTGGGGGGAAGTGTCGATCTGCCGGAGGGTAGGATGGCTCTGCAGAGGGACCTGGACAGGTTGGATCGCTGGGCAGAGGCCAACGGGATGAGGTTTAATGTGGCAAAGTGCCGGGTCCTGCACTTTGGCCACAACAACCCCAGGCAGCACTACAGGCTGGGGGCGGGGTGGCTGGAAAGCTGTGTGGAGGAAAAGGACCTGGGAGTGCTGATTGATGCTCGCCTGGACATGAGCCGGCAGTGTGCCCAGGTGGCCAAGAAGGCCAACGGCATCCTGGCCTGTATCAGGAATAGTGTGGCCAGCAGGAGCAGGGAGGTGATTGTCCCCCTGTACTCAGCCCTGGTGAGGCCGCACCTCGAGTACTGTGTCCAGTTTTGGGCCCCTCACCACAAGAAAGATATCGAAGCCCTGGAGCGTGTCCAGAGAAGGGCAACGAAACTGGTGAAGGGGCTGGAGCACAGGTCTTATGAGGAGCGGCTGAAGGAACTGGGCTTGTTTAGTCTGGAGAAGAGGAGGCTCAGGGCAGACCTTATTGCCCTCTACAACTACCTGAAAGGGAGTTGTGGTGAGCTGGGGGTTGGCCTCTTCTCGCAGATAACTAGTAACAGGACAAGGGGAAATGGCTGCAAGTTGCACCAGGGAAGGTTCAGGTTGGAGATGAGGAGAAAATTCTTCTCTGAAAGGGTGGTCGGGCATTGGAATGGTTTGCCCAGGGAGGTGGTGGAGTCACCATCGCTGAGGGTGTTTAAGGAAAGGTTAGATATGGTACTTAGGGACGTGGTCTAGTGGGTAATAGGTGGTGGGGGGATGGTTGGACTAGATGATCCTTGAGGTCACTTCCAACCTTAATGATTCTATTCTATTCTATTCTATTCTGCCTACAACTTCAGTGTGACACCAAGTTCCCCAAGACATTTATTTTTGGCTTAAGACTATTTTTCACTCAAAATGTTCTCCAGTTCACTAAAATGAAAAAATCATGGGCAGAAATATCTCCTCTCAGTTAGGTTAGCATATTAAGAAACATTTTCCCTAGATGGTCTTTTGTAAGGGCTTTTCCCAAGCTAATCCTTAATCCACATCTTTCAGACCTGTGTAAAATCTAGAACAGATTACTGGATTTCCAAATTATTCCATAATTTAGTTAGAAGCAATGCTATTGTTTCTGATGAGGATAAGCAGCTGGTGTGGCTGAACAGAGAGTGGTTCAAGGGTCGGAAAATGCACAGAGCCCTCAAATCATGCCTCACAGCAAATACCTGCTATTACACAGAATTAGGTGCCAGGTAAACTGCAAAGCTACTGGAAAAGGCAGTTTCTCCCTCAATTAAGAAGGCCGCAATGGCATGGCATGACACAAAGTTTGGAGAACTCCAATAGAAATTAACATTTTATATTTTGCATCCCAAGGATTTTGGTGGCAAATCAAAACGCTTCTTTTCTGAGAAGCAGACATACTTTCTTATGGAAGCTGGAGCACATCTGTAGAGAATGGCTCCTTCTGCCATTTTCTTCAAGAGGAGAGACTGCAGTGGGAATGTTTTGCCTCTAATGCACACCCATTTCCACTGCAGTTACCAGGAAGAAGGAGAGGGAACTAAGCACAGCAAGGAAGTAAAGTTAGCACCTCATATAGTCACATTTTACCCTGAGAAGCACTGGAAGCAGTCCCCTTCCCACACCAGGGCTGAATTTATTTTTAACCTCACTTTAACTTTGGAAAGGACAAGAGATGTGTAGTGATAATGGCATGATTATGTCACATCGAGGACAAGAAAGAACAACTGGTCAGTTCAGCCCATAGAGGAGATATAGTTAATCTAGTGAAAGTACACTACAAGGCCCAGGTGGCACTGCACTGGCATTTTATATTACAAACATCTAAACTTCCAGTGGAGTTAAAATTATGTGTATTTTTAGTTTAACAAAATCAGCATTTTTATAATCACAATAGCTAAAGCCTTTAACACAAACCCATTATCTTTTAGCAAAGATAAAAGATATCACATATCAAATATACCACATGTCAAATATGTGACTTTTTCGTATTACTATTATTTTATGTATATATGCACAAGTAAGAGCATACAATCCATACACACATAGCTGCTACATAAATATATGATAAGTATAGGAAAAAAGGTCACTGAGTAGAGAACTAAACATTGTTACAAACATTTTGCCATTTTTGAAAAAACACTACCTCTAAACCACCACTCGGCCTTAGGGAAAGAAAGGGTAATAGATTCTTCACTAAATAGATTCACTGCAAGTTTCACACATGCTTATATTAAGCCATGGATATCATCAAGTTCTTGCACCCCACTGAATTCACCAGCTGCCCCGTACTAATTTTGGGGAACGAGGGGGCACATTAACTCCGTGTCACAAGAGTTCCAAAACTCCACGAAACAGAATCACCCCGGCGGAAATATCTTAAGGTTGACACTGAACAGCAGCCTTCCCTATTACAGCTTGAGTACTACCCATAGTAAGTTTCTCGGGGGAATAACACTACCTCTGCTGATTTTATCATGTACTTTTCTTGTGAAATACTTCACTGAAAATAATTGGAACCTAATGATGCTTCAGAGGAGTCTCTATGCGAGAGAAAGAAATAATAGGAAGAAATGTTATGTTTGAGACTATACTTCCTTTTCACAGGATCCACAGACATCCAATGGGAACTGTCAGAGCCACCAATCAATTAATTTTCTAATCTCTCTGTAATGACTTTTTTTCTCCTTCAACCCTTGTTTGTCTCCTTTGTAGCAAACAGCTGATTTCTCACTTGCTTTTTTCTAATTTCCTCCATTTTGTACCACCCTAAGATGCGAAAGTGGAAGAAAAAAAAAGGAGTTAGCCATAACAGAACAAAATATAGCATGTCTGTTCTTTAATTCCTTGGAACATGATAAGCTCAAAAAGTAGTATGCTATGAAATCGATTTCATCTGTCCAAAACACGCGAAAGCATGAAGGTCATGTTGGCAGTCTGCCCTGCATTGCTGTTAAATCCGGCAATATTAATTTTGACCTCTTTCTTATCATTCTGGTCATTTCTTCACACCCTGTATGAGTTCATGGACTGCTCCTACAGTACTCGACAGAACTATTTGCAGATGCATGGAATATGAAGTGGTCTCCTGTACTACTTTTTCCTGGAGATCTAAATAGGGCATATGAAGCCATCTTGAGGGGAAAAAAAGGGCAAAGAGAGAAGAAAAGCATGATGGCAAAATGACCAAAATGTGATAAACCAGCAGTCAGACATATATCTCACTGCTATTGGAAATTTGGACTTGCCAAAAAATTAAGAAATGTGGGTCTGGTTTGTTTTTTTAACCTCATTCTGCTTTGTTGATTAACCTGTTTCTGCTCTTAAAATAAATTACACCATCTTGTGCCTCCACTGTATAATTTTATCAAGGAGGCGACAAATCATGCTGGCAGTGATGGTCCACACTGAAGTGGAATGCATAGTAAAATACAGTTTTCCTCAAATGAATTGCTGAAACCGTTAATCTTTATCTAAATGCCCATAATAACTGTTTTGTTCTCTGTGGCAGTTGGGAGAAAAAAATGTCTTCCAGAAAGCATTTTGGCAGCCAATCTGCTTGTTAATAAAACCTGCAGAAACATGTGTGATTAATATAAATTACTAATTCCACTTTTAATGCCTAAACGTGACAGTGACTAATTTACACAGTTTCGCTTGAGCTGCCACCGAGTATTCCAAGTGGGACCGCAAACAAAAAAAGCTGTTGCACTGGTGTACGTTCCTAAGCAAAGCCACCGCAGGTGCAGCGCCACAGATGAGGAAGCCTATCTCTGGCAATAATTTTTAACCGTGCTGGCTGATTGCTCTGCTTAGGCTGGGGGGAGAGAGTCAGCAGCGAAAGCTACCTAACACCCTCCTAACGTAAGCTGGAAGTGGCACGTTTTGTACAGAGGCAGACGCTGGTTACAACAAACTGAGGCTGCGAGGCAGCTCTTGCTGCTGCTGCCTAGTCGGCAGCATTTCTTTAGTGTTACAGTGGGAGACAGCTAAAATCTTCCCAACCTGAGCTCGGAAGTCGGAACTGCGGCAGAGCGTGTGGGCTGGAATGTGGGCGCTTGGCAGCACACCGACAAACAGCTGCCAGGCAGAGGCGGTCCTGTGATTGCACGGATTACTCCGGTGAGACACAGGTAAGAGATACAGCGCTATCAATGGTGAAAAATAAATAATATCCGTATTTCAAGGCTTCAGATAACTGGTTCGACAACTTACAACTTTTGGTATAATTGTACTTTAAATGTATTCTTAAACATGGTTATTACTTTGAAACTCCAGTAGGCATTATAATTTGCCTGCTTACATTCAACTGCTAGTAAAATAATTTTAAAAGTCTTGTGAAATATAAAAATTTGAGAAAATTTGCTAAATAATAACCTAACCATGTCAGTTGCTCACATCTGAATGCACAACACTGTCATCATCCTCACTGGAACACACCATTGTTTCTGAACAAACATATGGTTTGCTTCTGCACCTCTCTCTGAGAAAGAAATACATTTTCTACCTTGCTGACATGCCTATGGAGTTTTGACTGTGCTATTCCTCCCTTCTACTTCTGGATGCTGTTTACAGAAAGGACCTAAGGAAGTCAGATCCCACCTCCATGAAGCACCAGTGGGAACTGCACACGTAACTCCATTCCCCTGGGAAAAAACAAGTTCATGAATTTTCTGTGCATCAGCAGCCAGAAGCAGAGAGGTGTTAACACTAAGTCCCCTTCAGGAGAACAGGTTGCATTTTTTTATATTCCCCAGGATGCTTAAGAAAGGCACAAAGTCTTTTTCAGCCGAAGACTACTTTATTTCTGCTCAAGACTTCTCCGCCAGAAATACATTCGCATGTGTGCAGACAGCAAGCCCTGCTGCAGCTGCTGCTAGGGATCCTGACTTCAGTCCCAATGCAGGGCTCTGCTGTAGGACAGCGCATTCCTCAGCGCCTTGCAGCTGAACGTCTTCTGCAAAATCCTAAAATATTAGACAGAAGTAGTCCACGCGCAGTTTTTAATGATACAGGCATCAAGATACAGGAAGATAACCCAATGTTACTGAAAGCAGATGTGCTAAACAACACGTACGAAGAAATCCAAGCTCATATCTTTACAGTATCACCACCTACAATTCTTAAAGCATAATGTACGTTGAACTGTTCTGCTGTATTTTTCCCTGAACACATTCTGAACACCACTATGACTGAATTGTCAGGGCTCTTTAAATTGATTAATATACTGCCATTCTGATTATCCTTCAAATAATTAAGATCATTACACCCCCAGAAGATCAGCAACAGCAACGTTATTCCCCATATCCATCATCAGGAGCCTGGTAACTTCTGTGCATAGAGGTATGGCACGAGTGAGATTCTGATACACCTTCAAGCCATTCTTAATTCCCTAAAGCAGTGCTGTATCTAGCTGGCTATACCACTTGATACTTTAAATATTAAATATCCATGATGTAAAATGGAAGCCAGGGAGATTTTAGAGGCAGTAAAAATCTCATTTGGCCAATAATGTAGATATGAAGATGACCTACTGCTTTCCTGAGGGAAAGCAGAAACATTTGGAAGTCTGAAAAGATTTTTCTGTAATTTTTCAGAATAAAGCACTTCTATGCATTTCTGAATACTCTGTGAAAAATCTTAGTCTACGTTGTTTGTATTGACTTGCCAAGAATCCTGGAGATAGGAGTATTAACTGCATGTGCCATTTTGAGCCCAGAGAGAGTCTTGGCTACCTCGTCTGAATAGCACGCATTACTGGGGAATAAAAAGAAAAAGTTACTGAGAATTCCACAACATTCTCCTATTTTACAGCCTCCTCTAATACCAGAGGGTTAGCTAGCTTAGAAACAAATTTACTTCCTTTAAATCCAAGTATTTGTGAAACAATGAAGTTGAATGTTGAATATTAACCAGAGAAACAAGATCATCAGCCAATTGCTCAGTATGTGGAAGCTTTTTTCATTGAGGGAGTTTGGTTTTGGTCTATTGGTGGCAGGCATGCATATATTCTCAGTTTGTATCAGGATACACAGACAGTATCTGCCAAGAAAGTGCTGCCTTGGTGACTTAGTCTGAGGAACAGGGAGGCTAACATGCTGATGACACGGAGGCAACGAAGCACAACGCTGTTATTCCAAATGTCACCGCTATGTTCTCTCCATTTCTGTTGGCATCTGCTCCATGTTACAAAACGCATACTTCCAATACAACAGCTCATTAAACAGGTTTCGGTTTGCTCAGAAATCAAATTAGAACACTGTTACAGAGTTATAAGTCCTCAGATAATTATTATTAATAATACACTCCACTTCTATGAGTTCTTTCATCCAAGGAATCTACATGCTTCACCTTATTAATCTCACAACATCCCAGGGAAGCACCACTGCAAAAAGCCTCACCCACTGCTGAAGTGCAGCCACCTCTGAGATGTTAAGTTGTAGCTGTTGAACATCAAAACTGATTTAAAGCAAGGAATGATGAATGGTCCATCAGGATTTAAAGGGCTGTGTGCAATTCATTCAATTGTACTTCCAGCAGAACACTGGAATTTAAATACTTTTAAGAAAGTTGCAATGGGATTTTTATAAGAATCACAAATATTTAAAATTATAGTAATCCATAGCCACCAGTATAGCACATTTAGTCATCATTTCCCATAAGGCAGGTGTGTCACTTGTGGCCTTATCAAGTTCCTAATGCTCCTTAGAGGTTTTTAAGCAAGGACTAACCGATCTATCTTTTTAATGTTTGTGATTTGACAATCACATAAAAACATTCAATATATGCTATATTTTCCTACAAAGTGACCTGGCCTTCGTTGAGCATGCTAGATGAGAAGAAAGAAAAGACCGAGGCAAGAACACCCTGTCCCTCATCCCTTCTGTCTGTGGGCACTCCTTCATTCTTCTAATGTCCAAAATCAGCACACTTCAGTAGAAAGCAACGCAAGTCACGGGTCTTCCTGCTGGGTGAAGACAATATAGAATATGTTCATGAGACAGCTTTTGAAGTTGCTCATACATAGTATATCCTCCCCTCTTCTATATTTGTGCTGCTGTCAGGATGTTAATGGCACATGAATCCAAATCAACTTCTTTCAGCTTGTTATCTGAAAGACATTCATTCCCTTTGAAAAACTCAAAACAATAGAGACCAGCACTTCCGTGGGTTCTCTCTTCATTTTCTTAGATGGATTCCTCCCGAGTCTCAAATTATTCAACAGCTTTTAACGCTCCCTTTGAGGATTCTAAGAACACTACCAACGTCAAAATCTATTAGACACTGGTGATTGTTTCTGCTTTCTTTTTAGCAGGACCAGCACTTAATACTTCTGATGCTTTCTAACAGAAACCAGTCCTTTAATCTACACACTAGGCTAAGCATGAATTCCCTTTCAAAGGTCACCTTCCTTGTCTGTCTAATGTTATCACACAAAAATATTTTTTTTAAGTACACATTTATCAAACCCTTCCAATTGCTTTGATTTCTTTCAGAACATCTCGAGTGATTCTGGTAAACCAGCTATCAAAGCAGGATTCGTAGTAGAGTGGCATGTCTGAGCCCACTGCTGTCAAAGTAGCATCAGTGTTTATGCTGATCAGATCTTGATTGAAAGGTTAATGGGGGACCCAGCAATAAACAATGTTTCCCCAAAAGAAAAGTGCAATTAATGCACTAAAAATGTTTATAATTCCCTCAGCATCTTTTAATAACGTTCTTTAGTTAACCTTCATTTTTTAGCTTTTGGTGCAAACCAGGATGTCCAGAGAGTTCCAAAAGGGATCTTCTGACCTTGTGTCTTCAAAATGCTGCGAGAAAACACAAACATCAGCAGAGCCTGCACTGACTAACACCTGCTGAATTGAAGACAGAAGGCCTTTTTTCACTTGCTGAAAGACAAATCCAGTCCTCACTTTCAAAGCAAAATATCTGCAACGTAAGTCAACCTTTCCCTGAGTAGAAACAATTTTTAACAAAAGTTTAGCCTATGGAGTAAATACAGTGACTTTTTCTACTGCCTCCAGTATAAGCTGAACATGGCATGTGAAGACTTACCATCGATCTGCTCTACTCATATTCTAGAGCTCACACAACTTTCTACAGCTAAAGCCTAAATTTTGCCCCAAGCCAAATCTCTGAGTCCCAGTATTGGCAGATTCAGGGGGGGCACGTATCCAAACCAGGCCTTTTACAGCACATAAGTTATTGATATGAGGGAAAAAACCCACACAAACTTGGGTTTTGCTGAGAGATCTTCTCATACAATTTCAGACTGTGCTCAGTGGAAAAAGCAGAATAATCTGTTTTCATGTATTTTGTTTTACAGAAAAAGGCACCATCGGTATTGATCAAGAAGCCAACTAGAGATCTAGCCAAGGACTTCTTGGGACAAGTAGCATTTGTTAGACACAGACAAAATGACCAACTGCCTGAACAAGAAGATAAGCAGATACACAAGGTACACAATGGGCAATTGCAAGAGATGTCCAGTTTCTATCATAACTACAAATGGAAGACAGATACTCCCAGAAATACAGAGGAGTGCCATTAAAATGGAAACTAATTACTTCCCCACAGCTGTAAGGATGCTCTGAAAAAGAATCAGTATTAGGTACATTGATGAACGATTCTTCTTTACATACAGGCAACTTTAAAATCAGGCTGACAGTATCTTTACTTTTACACTGGTAAATGCATAGATAAAACGTCCACTGTGCTTTCATTGAATTTCCAAGATGGTGTAATTTGGCACTTATGACAAGGTCAGTTTGGTGGTTAAGAAATTTGCCTTCACAGGTATGACTGCTTATAGAGAAACCATACATTTGTGTTAGATGAAAAAAAAAAAAAGAACAAGTGTTTCTAGAGTATTCCTAGTTAAATATTACTCTGCTGTCCCAGCTGGGATACAATAACAAAAGACACAGCTGACTTCCTCGAAAAAAAGTAAGTACCCTAACTACTAGCCAAACTGTCTACGATAACCCTTGATTGATTCTAATACTCTCCAGAATGCAACTGAGTAGTCACACCGGTTTCTTTACATTATCTCCTTTTCCAGCAGGAATTTCCTCAAGTAAGTCAGACTCAAAACCTGAGAAATACTATACTTATGCCTTCAGACAGCACCTCCTACCAGCAGACTTACAGTCAGCAGTATAAACTGCTGTGCTAACAACACCAACTGGTTCTGAAAAAGCCAAGTCTCCAGGTCTGTAACAGGATGAAAGAGGTGTAGGTTTTTTGGGAGGGCTCACATTTACCTTTTCTGATAATTCAAGATTAGAGTTCACAGTCTTTCTGTTTTGTGCTACCATTACATCAGACTAAACCTCTGGCAAACATGCAGAGATTCTCAAGTCAAATAATCATCTTACAGTGAACTGTGCCTGTTCATGCAGAACATCAATATCCACTAATATTAAACTGGTGCTTGAGCAAGAGCAACGAGCTCCACGCAGCTGTTTAATACCATTCTCCGAGTACAGGAAAAACGCCAAGTAACTGTTAACAAACTACAAGGTAAAGATTTCTCCATAGTTTCTCCCATACAGCCTATTCATCCTTGCCTCTATGAAGCCCCCTTTCTTAATTCTTGCTATACCAAACCAATCCTAAAAGAATAATGGCCAAGCTTGCAATCTGGGAAGCTATTCCAGGTTCTTCATCGTAGAAAGTTTTTGTTAGGTCTGTGGTAATTCCACAAAAAGTGGACAGTGCCTTTCCCACACTAATTGCTGATTTGTATAGGGATATATGCAATATACATATGTGAGTTAGACTTCTAAATTCTGACAATAATTCTTCATTAATAATCAAAAATCCTTACCACCACTACCAAGCAGTGGTGGTTTCAAGTCATCCCTCATCTCCAGGAATTCAGTGGCTAGGCCACCTGGAGAAAGCATTTCAGTTCTACCGCAAGCATCTCAGGTGGAAAGGAGGGAACAGGAATAAGGCAACTTGATGATAACTGTTTTAAAACAGGCTTACAGTTTTGAGACAAAAAGCCAGGAACCCTCCCAAAAGTTAACCTAATCATGAAACATGGGATTTTACAGGACAGAGAAACTGCTACAGAGTTGTAAGACGGACTAAAGAAAAATAATAGCACAAACACTGAACACTTAAACACACACTCACAAAACATGGCAAAAAGAGTAAGCTCAGCTTAACTGTCACAAGAGACTGCTATTGCCTCAACAAGAGTTCAGCTAGAGCCCTTATTAATAAGATAAGCTAACCACCTAATTAATAAGCAAAAGTAAGACAAAGTAAGAGGTATTATAAACACTTTCTTCTACTATTGTTTTTTCCCTAAGATCTTTTGAATCAGAGAAACCTCCAGAGGTGTGAAGATGGTTGCGGAGAGATGGTCCAACTACCTGACAGCTGTTAGAGAAAAATGACAGCAGGGTTCAAACAGTCCCACAGTTTTGGGAACATGGTGAGGACAACTTCCAGTCTCAGAGATGGAGCAAGCCAACAGAAGACAGGCAATTTTATATTTGAAATTATGAAAATCACAGATTCTCCTACAGAAGCAGCAGCTAAGACCAGGGTAGAACATCATTTGAATAGAAGCTCTCAGGAGGTAAGAGAAATTTCAGGAAAAGAAGGAATTAGTGCAGAGAAACAAGGATGATGGGGAACAAAGGCAAACATTAAGAAAACCAAGGGAATAGGTAACAGCAGGTTCCCTGGGAATATATTCTGTGAGGAAAAGGAGTATGTGTGTACATGAACACATATACGTATGTGTACATATGGATGTGTATGTACAAGAAGTGTATGTACAATTTTAAGTACAACTTTACAGAATCAGTTTCTAAATTTAATCACAAATTCAAGAATGATCAAAAATATCATTTATAACCATAATTAAATTCAAATTATAATAGCATACTATCCTGGTATGGTCAGGAGTAAGACGGTTACAACAAAAGCTTCCTGAATTGACAATCAGAAGCTTCATGGAAAGAAATGGTGACAACAAACATACAGTGAAATGACACATCATTAAAGGTGATACAAAGAAACAACATAGGCATTTTGAAACAAAATCAGAAAGACATGTGCATGAATTAAAACTAGAAACACTAATGAAAAAGGTTACACAAGTAAGAAAACTATAAGACCACAGGATTTTTGAAAGATGAAAGGAGCTCTTTTCTCAATAAGAATGGAGAAAGAACCACTTAAGCTATGTTTAGATAAATTACACGTAGAGCCTGCTAACTGCTAGAAAAACCTTTAAGGTCTTGCAGAGAACAAGAGAGCAGCAAGAGGATTGTGAAGAACAGCAAGCCTATCTATCTGGCGTCTCTAGGAAAAGGGTATAAGCATATATAAATTATATTCACAGTGATCAAAAGACTAAATAAACAACACATATAAAATCTTGGAGGATAAGATGATATAACCAGCATAGATTTCTTAAGGATAAATCATGTCAAATACTGAATTCTTTGATGGAATAACCAGACTGATTGCTCAGAGAAAAGCATATGCTACTGATTAGCATTAGTACAACTTCTGACACTACATTAATGATACAGTACTTTCAAGGAAGGAGCCATGTGGTCTATCTTAAATCGACACAGGAGCTTGGTATAGAAACTGTGGTCAGGATTCTGCAACAACCTGTACCAGTCTGGTTCTAGCTGTGCTTTCATTTTTTTATTTCAACAGCTCTGATATATATTTGCTAAGTTATTGCTGATATTTTATTCAATACTTAGCACATTAATAAAAATAAACCCCCTGTGATTAAGTTAATGAAATTTATACCCTCATTTTGAATTATATATTTACATAACATTACACATTTTAGGATCTTATTTTTTCCCCTTCCTTGCTTTTGTGTTGGTCTCCACTTGCACAGTACTTCACCTTAACCTGCATACCCAAATTTATTTTCCCTTCCAAAGGACATTAAAATCCCTGACATACCACTAAGTATTTAGCTTCTGCTTTCTCTATATATCATTTGCTTCTGTTTCAGTAGGAATACTATTTTGTCTGTTTTCAGGCTAACATACACTAACCTGAGGTTAGCACCTGCTAAGAACTAAGGAAAAATTGAGACTTCAGGTCATGATCTATTATTTACTTTGCCCGGTCTCCCATTGTGTGCTCCCCCTAACTAGATAAAAGTTAAAAATTTCACTGTAAATATTTAATAACCTTTTCTTCTTTCAAAAGTAAACTTAATCAGTACTTGTTGAATACACGTCTGCAATGTTGTTTCTTCAATGAAAATTTTATATCAGAAAGATAGATGCTTTTTTCCCTTGTATTTTCCTAGAATGATAATACAAAGAAGGAAGATCCAAGTTCATCTAAGCACTGGCATCACAAAGAAAAGTGGTATTTTCAAAAGCAACAGTTCAGAAAAAGAGGCAGTGATTGTTCTCAAATTACTGTATTTTCTGAAAATAATAGAAGCAAGAGAGGCAAGTCACATCCTTAAAAGGTAAACTGCGAAGATTTTCGAAAAAGCACCAAACAGACAGTAATTAAGACAAATACCTAACCAACCACTTAATATCTCTGTGTTTCCAGAGGTCTGGACTACACCATGTATTTTGTAACCCTTAAATATAATATGTACCAGACTGACGCTACATAGTCAGCCCTCCCCCTCTCCTACAGAAAGGGCAAAGGTTTCAGATCTGCAGAAAAAAGGAAAGGAAACCTTCCTTGGCAAAGCAGTAATTTAACATGCAGATACAGAAAGGTAACTAAGGCAGTCTCTGTAGCCTGGACTGGAGCCTGCTTCCAATTTTGATGAAGAAACAGAGAACAACGTTTCACCATCCTGTTTCTTCAGCACAAACTAAGAGAAAAACGTTCCAGGATGGATAATTCGCCCCTGAGAAGGACTCCATTTAATTGTTAACTTAGTGTACAGTGCTTCCTTGCAACTGCTGCATTGCCAACCTCGTTACTGTCTTCAGCAGAGCGAAGGATGAAGGCAAAAAATACTTAAACTACAGAAAAGGATGACAAACGCTTTTGTATCTCTGAAAATTTAATTTCAGTCAATACCAGGCCAACGAGCTACTACTAAATGAACATCTCTCTGCTGTTAATTTTTTGCTATTTTACCTTCTAGTAAAAAAAAATAAAAATCCATCTAAACACAGTTGAGTATCATAAAGCTCCTTATATTTTAAAGCACTTTGGAACAATTATTTTGAAGGGAGACCTTGACAGTTAAGTGTCTCAGTTTAATGAATGTTATGGAAGACACACAATGATTCTTAGTGAAATATTGAATTGAACCACAAATGAGGAAAACCAGGCATAAGCAACCTGGATGTATTTGAATAATAATGTCCTGCTTGAGAGTTCAATGGATTTTGTATGTTCTAACAATGAAGCTATTAGCTAGACAGACCATGCTGAGACTTGTCATATTTTTTCCTTCATTTTCATGTTTAGTTTTCACCTTTATTAAACATTTGGTTTTCTAGATTTTAAAAAAGGAAAAAAGAGAATTTTTTGTTGTTTTAATTCTTGGTTTTTTTACTGCTTGCAGCTACTGATGCCATCCCTATGCTACATTTTATTGCAGACATGTGATGGTAAAGAATGCATTCCTTAGGTTAAGTATTCCAGCTTGTTTTACTGATGATGTTCAGGAACTGAAAAAAAAAAAACGAAAAAAAAACCCAAAACCCCAACCAAACACCAAAAGATCCAGTGTTTCCAGGGAGCTAGATTTTGGAGCTTTGGAAGACACAAAACTCCTGTTCAAGTTATTGAGAAGCTTTTGTGAGTGACACGAGTAGGACTGGGTGTACACAATACAGATTTATTATTCACTTAACTCTGATATCTTCACATGACTTTTCATGACCATATTAAAAAACAGTTTTAAGTAACACTACAGTTTGCTTTTTAAAATTAATATTATTATTACTGTTGTTATTACAATTATTGTGCTTCAGCACAGGAACAAGGCACTGTTCTTCTGACGCTGAATCACTACGCAGTAGAGGTTTTTATTTGCTGGAAGAAAAAGAAATGAATGGAAAACTATCCACTAGGAATGTATTTCCCTGTAGATTTAGAAAGGGAAAAGAAAAATCTCAATGCTGAAGAAATGAGGCTGAAAAACAGGGATCACACATACTCAGTTTCTCTGGTGAAATGAGGTGGAACGACTGTTTCACAGTAGAAAGGCCAGCTACACATATGAAGGCAATATTTATTGGGATCTACAGTCTGTCTAAAGCTTTCAACTCTCTAGTCTAACACTAAAAGCAGAAAAAAAATACTGCTGGAGCAGTCAAAACTTGTTAGGAGCGGAAGATTCAGGTACAAAACAAACTGATGAAATAAGATCTTTGTTGGAGGATTAAACAAATGAGACAGCTGAAGCAGTATATCAACTGCATGGTAGGGTCAGGGAATTAGTTAGCTCAACCCACTGGATTTTTAACCTCCTGATGTTTTTACTTTCTTAGTCCCAGGCATTATGCTGCATCTCCTCTGGGTGCCCAGACCAGCCCCAGTGCAGGCCTCTCGAGGATGCTCCCCATTGCTCTGGGGAGTGGGCATGAAGGTGTGTGAGCCCGTTCACGGCACCCTGCATCGCCCATGCTGACAGAAACAGTTTGTCTGAGAAAGATGGGGAAAAAAGGAAAGAAGAAAAAAGGAACCACTTGGCTTGACGCTAAGAGTATTTACCCTAAGGAATGACAACTTTAAATACCGCCAGACTACAGCATCAGCATCCATACCACTTACAAACCACACACACCTCACTTTCTTTGGGGGATAAATATTACAGAGACAAGAGTATTTCCCCCGAGCAAATTAAAAAAGCAGGAATTTCACAAGCAAAGGATCATTTTTCCTCATATTTGGGGACAGCTTTCATCCTACCCTTCTTGGTCCCTCCTCCTCTACCTCAGAGTGCTGGAATAAATGTAATAGTGCTTTCTGCTTTAAAAGTCAGCCACAGTTCAGTGAACAGGCTGACACGCTATTTCATGTGAGAAAAGATGCTGTGATTTAATCTCATTTTCACCTGCTAGATTCCTAGGTAACGTATCTGGGGATAGTTAAGCCTCCATTCACTTTAAGACATCTGCATTATATACCGCTTGGCCCTCCGCATTTCCACAGAGCATAGGTGAAAAATTAGCACCTGCTGTGCAATAGTGGTAAATTGTATATACTCACAGATGTAGAAATACTCCCGGCCTGGCCTGAACTCAAATCCTAGCGAGAAGGGCGTGAAGAGCTGGAACTTTTCCGAGAACTTCAGCGGTCCGTTTGGGGAATGCGGCCGGTTACACTCCCACCTCTTGAACCCTTTGGAGGTGTGATCGCAGGAGTTGTAGCCATCGAAGTTCACCATGTACAAAACGTAGCGTTCGGTCTTATCTTCTGGCACAGAGTCTTCATAGTGAGGGCAGAACACATCCAGGTAGTCATTGATGCAGACGTCGATGTGGTAGTCACCCCGCTGGAATCTGAAATCACAGGAAGAGTTCAAATGTAAGCACAGTTAACTGAAGATGACCTTTTTGCAGGGTAACATTCTCATAGAAGGGGCATCACTAATGGCAGCTTATTTTGCTCGAGCCATGCACATTCACTCTCGAAAATAACCCTTACAATTCACCAGAGCTAACAGAGACTGTGTATGCAGGACTATGATCATTCAGTCTTCTGGATAAAGGTTTTGCTCTCTTCTCTTACATCACTCTCTTGCTAACACACACCAAGTTATAGGCTATCTTTCCCTATGGCTTATTGAATAAACAAAGAAACAAAGTGGCTGTTTTATTTGGTTGTGGGTTGGTTTGTGTTGTGTTTTGTTTGTTTTTTTTTTAAATTGGAGAAAGAAGCAAGAAGCAAAGAAGCCAAAACTGTATCAGTCTCCCCAAATCACTGTCTATATAAACATCTATATATCCACGCAAATAAATAACCCAAACATATCCTCTTCTCTGAATCAGGCAGTAATCACCCCTGTGCTAAAAGCTGATTTGACTGCAAGTACTTAATAGTTACAAGAACACAAACAGGTTTACTCTTTCTTCATGATTAGCAGCAGTTTGTCAAGATGCAAAGAAAAGCCTGTATTGCTTTCCAAAGATGTCTGAAAAGCAGTGCATCTCCTTTGCCAGATGTACACACGGAAACGTTGCTCTGTTCAGATAAAAAGGATCCTGGGATACAAATTATCAGCACTCAGCCTAATGTGACAGTCCTCAACAAATGTCAGCCGAGAAATGCAGCGCAAGGTACCAGCCCAGATGCACTTTATTATCACTATTATTATTACCGAGGAGTCCTTAGAGATGTGGGATTCTTGTTTTGTTGGGGTTTTCTTTTTTCTCTCCTGCACATTTGACTTACATCACTTCTCTAATGCCTACTGTAGTATCTGGAAAAAGCTATGGGAACAAACTCACTGCCTCCACCGGAGCTTACACCATGATGGATTTAATGATTCCATAAACCAGGTCTGTACGTCTATCGAACTCCCTGGGGCAGCCAAAGAAACCAGCCACTGACCTACTCCACTTCAGGATGACTGGGCTACTTGTAGCTTCCCCCTTTCGCAGCAGCAGTTGTCAAGTGTACCACAAAGCAATAAAAAGGCCATGACAGATTTAACTATAATACTTCTTTTTAGCTGAGGGGCATATTTTAAACACCTGATGGGCTTGAAATCTGCCATCTGGATCCTTCTATCTAATTTCAGAGAAAAAGCAATGATCTGCTGGCCCTCCAAGGATAAATTCAGAGCAAACTATACCTTTTCATATCCCTACAATAATTTAACTTCAATAAAATAGCTTTTTAAAGGGGAAAAACTGAACACGCATCAAGGCATGATATATCTGTATAATTTCAGCCAGTGCACAGCCTCATGGTTCCATTTTGTAACGTGGAAAAGCCTCTCTGAACCACAGTTCTTCCAGGAGAATTCACATTTATCTAAATCATTAGTTAAAAATATATTTTTGTACTCCAATGCTTTCAAAACCTGTCACTTGAACAAATACTGTCTTAATACATTTGCAAAAACGTTTTCAAATTGCTGTCTGTTCTCTGTATCAGTTAACAGTATGCCATTTGTTACAGGTAATGAAGAGTGTCTTATGAATAGGAAAGAATCTGGCAATTACTTTTTTTTTTTAATTACAGCTTAAGTACATAAAAATGAGTATATATTTATGTGTGTTTGAGTGTGCGCGCTTCATTTTTAACCATGCAGGTGACAGTCTTCGCAAGGGATTCTCAAGGTTACCTCTTATATGAGACTGTGCCTTCACAATAATGCCCAGTTACAGTTTTGTGACAGTAACTATACACTTCTAGGACTTCACTTACATGATTCTAGACATTCAGGATCAGAGTGGTCTCCTTAACATTAGACTTTTAGAAGACAAATAATCTTATATGAACTGCTTCTCCACATTCTCTTTAAGTCAATGGAGAGAAATAGGAACTTCTCAAGTACAGTTCATCTGACCTGTTCAGGCCAAAGGTACACTGGAATGAGATGGATCACACTCCAGAAGCAGCTATTTCTCTCATTTAACCAAAAGCAGAGCCTACACAGACATTTCCCAGACGGAGTCTGCACTGTAAATAGCTGCATTTGAAGGGAAGAATCCAACCATGATAATGGAGATGATACATGCACAGAGACAGACAGGTAAATATGTGATCCCACCTTAAATCTGCGTTAGCAATGAAATAAAACGTGCAATCTGCACCAGCGAGCTGTCCTACCCAATACAGCAAAGAGCTCATTTGATTCCCTCCTGGCAAAGTCCCCTACAATATTCTTGTTAAACAAATAAAAACACAACACAGCCATCCTCTTTGATCACTGGTATTTTAGCAGACTCATTCTTATTTCTGCTGCCCTAAGTGCTGAAGCAGCTGAGTGTCTTCATTTGCCCAGCACACCCTTGCCTATCAAACACGTAGAAAGGAAGAAGCAAGGGCTGTCTGCAGAGCAGGTCTGAGGGTGAAGCACACAACCAAGTCCTTTTTGTCCCAGTGACCTTCCCTCCCGTGCTCTCTCAGTATTTTCATTCTGCAGTCATTCGCCGTAGCCAGAAAGTTCACATTTACGCGTCTAAAAAAGGGAGACGATGGTGCACGTTTTAAGTGATCTAAACTGCCCTTTAGACGGTATCGCTGGCATGGCAGTGAACCTGCTCCGGGGAAAACATGTACCCAGGTATTTTATCAGCAGTTCTGAGGGAAGTCTCTTCACTCCGTATGGTAGCAGCAATACTGAAAAGATGTTATTAGCTAATTAAGAAGCAGAAAGAACGTATTTATTTCCCCTCTTGTAATACCTTAAATAAGTCAGTAATCAAAACCTCAGCATGTGTACTGAAGAGATGTAGAACTAATTTTATTTTTCCAAAAGAGGCTACAAAATCACCAGTGTGCCTCTTGGGGCGAACTGAGACTACTCTAGTTTCTCCAGCTACATGGCACTGTGTTGTATTTACCTTCTCAAAAAAGAAACAACAAAGGCCTCCAACCTGAACAGAAAGGCAAATGATGGCCATTAGTAACTCATAAAAAAAAAAAAAATCTGTTCAGACTCCTCAAAGCTATTAAAGGAAACACTTCAGAAACACATTTCCAAGAATTTTAAACCACATCCGAGAGGAAACCACTTAACATTTACAGGTTGAAAATGTCTTATTAGTAGTGTAATGTCAGGTATTAGAGTGAAACAAAAGTTCCACTTCAAATGAAGAAAGCATTTATCAATGTTTAACCACCTACGTATGTTGAGGAGCACAACAGAATAAAGGTGGAATCTGTTAACAGGTATATTTGTAGAGATGACAGGAATAGCAGATCTTCTACTGACTGCGTATAAGATTTAGTAAGTTCACCCCTTTTTCCAGTCCTGTTCAGAATAGAAGGCATGCTTTCCTACAGTCTCTAGTAATGCTACTGATGTTCTTTTTCTTTTCTCAGTTAGGTCTTTGTCCTGTTCTGGCAGATCCTCGTCTGGACTCTCACACCCTTCTGGAACCACACCGGTAACTGGGATTCTTTACATAAATCCCACTATGAGGAAGAAATCAGTCCTGTCTAGATTTCACATAACTGAAGATTGTGTTGTGGTAGAAACCAACCAAAAAGGCTTCTCCGAAACTGACAGGATTTACAAACCTTCTTGCAAATAATGTCATTTGTCTCCATGCGCTCTGGCTTGCATGCAGCAAAACACAGCTATTCTTCAAACATAATTAACCTTTGTTTTGTGTCAGGTGGCATTCAAACAGTGTCTTGGAAACCTGCACACTACACAGCTAGCTATTAGGCGGTAGGGCTATAAAAGCCATTTTGAAGACAGAGACAGATAGTTAAGTAGCTTCTAAACCTAAACATTTCCATAACCAACAAACATCAACTTGCTACATGAAACTTCTTCCAGCAAGGAGTCACATGAATGTTCCTGTGCCCAAGTGTTGAAATGTGCAGGTATTCAAGATGCAGAGAAAGAACTTCATGGTCATTTTAACCACAGAAACACAAGACTAGCAAAACATTTTCAAAGTGATTAATGCCTTATGTATTCTGTTTATCCATTAACACAAGTGAAAGTACACAGTCTGTGTGCATGCTTCTCTTCGTAAGTTTAAGTTCTGAAGCATTTGTGGCTTTTCTTTAATTCAGTAACTTTGCTGGTCTTTGAAACAAGTGATGATTTATTTAAACAGACATTGAGAATGTAACAGCAGCTCATTTGTTTGGTTTTTTGTTTCTCTCTTCCTTTCTTTCTTGGAATAAACACTATAAAAATCCAGTTTAAGAACAGCACAAATAACACTAATTGTCCATTACCATTTAGATAGATAAAAAATTGCAGTAGCTTCTGCTTGTTGCTTCCCATACAGATCTTATTAGTTATATTCTATCTTTCTTCCTGTAAAATCAACACACCAGATGCTCTTCTTCAAGATAAGTGTACTGGAAAATTTTCCTTTTACTATGTCAACCTTTCTTTATTTGGAGTCTGTTCTGTCAAATGCATGCAGTAAGGCTTCATTGTGAACCAGAAAAGACTTCAAATAAACTGCTCTGACAATGAATTATGAAATTCTGGTCTTCGGTCTGGCATCAGAAGGCAACAAATACAAACGTCCTCAATTCCGCTGCCTGGAGCCTGCACAGCCAGTAACAGCAATGCACAGCGGACGCTGCCACTGCCGAATGGCTTACACCAGTTGCCTTGCTCTCAAACGATAATCTGAGATGCAAAGCAACATCAACAAAATTCACTGAACTGATTTATTGTTGGGGTAAATACAAAGCATAATTACTCATCATTCTTCAGAAACAGCACAGCAAAAAGTTACTACTTCTGTTTTCTAAGGAAAAAAAGGCTTCTGCAAGCAACACGTGCATATCCCTGCATCTCCAGGTCACTCAGTTCCTCCTTTTTTATTCTCAGAGCCACTAAGCCAGTTTTAACTAAATTTAATGGAGACAGAGAGGTCTCAGAGAGAAGTCCATTCCTGCAAGTTCCATGAAAAAAGCAACTAGGTGAGAAGATCCCATAAACACCCCAACAAAGGATTAACCACCGCTAGACTGTTATTAGACAACAGAAACATCTCTTACAAATGCTCCAGACACAGGAGAAGCTTTGACTGGAAAATACAGAAATAGGCTGAAAACTAAGTTTATCCCTGTTAGCTAGTTATGAAACTATTTGCTTAAATTATTAATAAACAGAGATGAGTATTGCATTTGTAAATGCAATAATACACATGACCCAACCATTTTCTGGAAAAAGTTAACATGCTTTAAAAGGACAACATTTTAATCGCTTTTACGCTGTGATGATGTCAGTTATTTACCATTCCATACTACTGGACTTGCTCACAGCTTTGGTCTCTGTTTAGGGTGGCTGGCGTAGCGCATTAGACCATCCCAAGCTCTTCTCACATGCTATGACTGTAACACAGCAGGGTAACTTGTGCCTCATTATTCTTTAGACAGACCATGCCCCCTTGTTTCAACCAACTTAAAGCTGTTATGTGTGATAGGGGAAATCTTGTGGTTGTTAATTATCTGAGGGGTTGTGGGATTAAGTGTACCATTTTACTGCAGATAATTTTAAAGATGCTATTTCTGTGCTACGTAAAAATAACCTCTTTAATGCTTTTCTGTTCTTTTTACTGGCTTTGTCACAGCATTTAATAAACTCTGTTCCCATAGCTCTGCTGACATCAACAATGATTCTGATGCACAAACAATGAAGTAATCAAAGAGCTATTTTAATTTTGGCTCTATTCAAACCAAAAGAAAACTCAACATTTTCCAGATGCTAAGAGAAGTGGGTTTGCTAACAGTAGCAAGTCAGTGACATTTTAGATCTCTAGCAGGATATTGCTACCCTGAGCAAGCAAACAAAAAAAAGAAAACCACACCACCCTGTAATATAAAGGAGCTGTCTATGACCTTTTTAGTCCTTAGGTTACAGTTTCACAAGTTAAGACAAGTTCAAAACACCATGAGAAAACAGTATGTAGGAAGCAAAATACTGACTGACAAAACAAAAGAGAAACAACTCATCAAGGCTGTTGTTAAAAAAAAACAGTATTCAAAAATTATGCCTAGAAAAGACTGCAAGTTAAGTACACAATGCAGAAAGAAACTTATTCTCTTGTCATTAAGTCCTCTATTCAATTACCATTTATTGGAGTAATTAAACACTGGGAAAGGATGCCAGGCTAATTGTTAGATTATGATAATTACACAGCTTTGCTGTGCTACAGCTGATCAAAATAAGATGTGGTCACACACACTCAGCTAAAGCTTCTCTGCAATCATCAGGCTTCCATGGGAAACTTATTACTATAATAAGGCCACTTATTACTAGTTCATTATCAATCAGGCAGAGAAACTTATTATTTGTAACCTTCGTTTTACTTTCCCACCCGCTCTGCCAGAACAAGCCTCCCAAAAGGTTGTACCCAGGTCTCTGCCTTCGGCTGGCTCCCTTCCATCACAATTACACAGCCGAGCAGAATCAGGCTCCTGCACTTGAAAGAGTTCATCAGACTTCAAATTACTGCTTCACAAACGGCTGCAAGAGCCTATCGCGTTTCCTGAGAGAGCTGAGTGATCTCCCCCCGTTTCACTTCACACACATGTCAGAGATCTACCTTCCCCTTTCATTCCCGCTACATCCCTCCCATCTGGGAGATTTTTCACACCGCCTGGATGGGTTCAAAAGCAAAAACCCCAAACAAATGAAAATCAGAAAGAAAAGAGCTGCATTAAGCTGGGCTTTATGAGAAAAAGCATCAGTTTTATGTGGCTTGTCTCCCTGGAGAATCTCATGCCTTCACCCCTTCTTATCAGCCAACGGTACAAGAGAGGCATTGTGCCTTTCTGTTTGGAGGGCTGGGGTTTTTTTGTTCAATGACAGGATTGTGATCAGTTACCATTGTCTCTGGTACTTCATACTGTCTATTTAAATAAGACAAACAAGTGATCTACTATAAGGACTAGAATATGGGAAGAAACATGAAACAACTCAGTTTGAGCCAGCATTTAGGTTTTCAAAGAAAAGAACTCATTAAGCACTGAGCAGCTCTGAAGAGTCAAAGAATGCTTGGCCAGAACAGAAGAAATTCACCAAAAAAGACCAAACTCATGATAATTAATTTTATTCTGTGCTGATACAAAAACTAGACCTTTTGAAATTTCAGAAACACCTACCCCTGCATAGGCAATTGATCTGGAAACTCATTAGATAGGACAGGCCAAGGTTTTACTGCACTATCAGTCTTCGCTTTCTTGAACTTCATTTTTCCCATGCTACGAAAGTTTACAGCCATCCTGCAGGTGAACACTTAGAACATTTAATTCTTTTAACTTCCAGAATGAAGAAACCTCCTCAAAACCAGTGTGGCAAAAGTCTTTAACTTTCTGGAAGCAAGCAAACAACTCCACTTTTTTGTTGTTGTTGTTTTAAATAAAACCTGATTGTTGAAAACTTCCTGATGTGCCTTAACTGAGACACATCCTTTGCAAAATAGAGAGCCTACATCCAGAAGGAGGCGGCTGCTATTAGAAGGATCATTGCAAAAAAGACTGCAAAACACTGGAGGAAAGGAGTAGGTTTGAAATGGGAAAGGGATATATCCTATTTAAAATGTAAGAGTTCCGTGAATAACATATGTTGCGTTAATTCCATTAGCCTGAGAAACCAGAAATTATTTTTTTTTCCTGATTCTATTTCTGAACAAAAATTTTCAGTTGCATCACAACAGTTAACGACTTTGATTTTAAAGTATAGCCACATCTTTCATTTATTTTTATGCTTTAAGAGCTCTTTAAGAAATAAATCGTGTAAAAATGTGTTTACTCCACTTACTGTTAATAATTTCCCCCTTACACTCATAACTGTGTTTATTTGTACAGCTGGGTCCCGTATTGACTTTTTATAGCTGGCACTGCAGAAAGATTTATGTTCAACGATAATGCAAACATTAAAAAATAGAAACTAATTGCTCTTTCCTCAGTAGATATGAGGGAGGGAATAAACAAATCAACATTTATTTCCTACCTATAAATCTGAGTACTCCAGAGATTCTCAAGTACTGCAACACCCTCACCCACTTAACTTCCCATCATTCTGCACCTCCTAATCGATGAGCCAGACATTTTTCATTCTGTTTATTAAAACTGTTTCCTCAGACTCTGCATTTGTAAAATTTGTTCAAAGCTGGCACACATGACTTTCACCTGATGTCTCAGATTGTCTCTTTTGCTGCAACTTCTGAAGCAAAACACTCCTCGCATCTAGGGGGTTCAGTGACACAGTCATGCTGCGGGTGATAAGGGTGATAAAGGGGTACAACATGTCACAGCATTGATCCCAAAGAGGTCAGGCTCTCATTCTCAGCTGTCCCAGCTCCAATAGCTTTAATCCCCATGACTACAGATGCTACCTGGCTATTGATTTTCCATTGCCGTGGGCATTTAACTTGCATAGATGGATGAAGAGAGGAGGAAGGGGAAGGTAAAGGCAGAGTTACTATTCGTCAAAGGTGCCACTTAGATTTACAGGACAAATTTCAGCATTGAAGACCCTGGTAACACAATCTGAAAGGCACCACACCCAACCAGATGCTAAAGGCAGCCTGAGAGTTATGTTTGGAGACTCTATCCACACCACGAACCCAAAATGTCTGGGCTGAAGCCAGTCTCTTTGTTAAGTTGATTTATGGACACAAGCTCATTACTTGTGTTCACATTAGTACCACCCTGGAGTTCACAGCAACATTTATCCCACTTTATCTGAGGTGGAGCAAGGAAATCTGGTAATTACTACTCACATATTTTCTAAACATGGTCATCAATACCATCCACACATGACTCCCCATTTTTCTACTTTAGACACTAACACCACACAAGATGTCAGCTTCATCTTTTATTCCACACTTTGCTTGAAAATACAAACCCTACCTCAGCTACCTCTGGCCTATACAGGGAAAACTGCATTTTGCTGATTCATTAGTAAATCCTTCTTTCTTAAAAAAGCAGGAAAGTCTTACCTGATATCTGCTGTACTAATACACACTTCACGATCAGGCACATTTGGGAGGAAAAAAAACGTATTCAGGGTTTAAATTCTTAAAACTTAAAACAAAATAATACTAAAAAAAAACCCACAGGTAGGGGTGCTACTAAAGAGTCCGAACTGGGCTCTAACAACATGTGTTGACCATGTGTCTAACCCAGAAGACACAGTCTATCAGCCTTGATGGAATGTGATTCTGCGACTGGTATTTGCTAACCCTGCCGGAGGCATGTGCTGACATCTGTTAATGGATATGGAGAACAATGCCCTGTCTGCAGAAAGGTCCTGCTTCTCACACTCGCAGAACGAAAGAAAAGAACACTTGCCCAACAAGCATGTTGACCTGCGCGCTGAATAATAGAGATAAACTGCAGGTCGCTTCCACGAGGAAGCGTACGTAATGCAAGTCAGCTTCGCAAGTTTATTTTCCCGCTAATATATTAAAAGTAGAGTGATGGCTAATTTACATAAGCTGAAATCTCCATCTCTTCCATACTGCTAGGAAAAAAAATGCTGCCTCCGTTTGCACCAGTAAAAATACAGGCCGTGTTTGAGAAGAAACGTACATTTTGATATAAGTGCCTATCTGTTGCATTTACACCCACATTTGCTGGTGCATTAGAAATGCTTTCTCTGACATTAAGCTATAGATGTTTATTATTAATCTTTCAATCTGTCAACAAATCTAATGCAAAATAATTTGTGATCAAATTAGAATTTGGAGACTCAGACACCCTAATAACTTGTAAGTGGCAAAATCTACCCTTTAATTTCCCAATACTTAAGTGTATAAAATGAAACTAATCCTCAAGATGTTTCACAGTATTTTTATGTTTAATAAACTGTGTATGTTTTAATAAGCCACGGTCATAATCCACCTCCTCCAGCTAAACGGAATGAATCCAGATGTAATATAAAATAGCCTCTGCAAAACGTAGAGAAAAAAAAAAATCACAGACTGACACAAACAGACACATAAACATAACAAGAAATTCCAGTATCAAACCATGACTTGCTATTAATATGAATAGCCTACATATTAAAATACATTCTTAAAAACTATTTTAACTTGTTCACGTAAAAACAAAGTTAGAATAGCTAACAAGTGTATAAATATATTTGCTGACAATTTGCTATCAGGCAAGCCGGCTTCAATCAATGAATTTATTTCTTGCTACACAATTGCTTTATGTTTATTTAAGAGACCCAGAGGAAAAATATTTCATTTCCTGACATGGAAATGGCATTTTAGAGAAAGTTCTATAGAGAAGTCTAATAATTTAACCTTGTTCCTGTTACCCTCCCATATCACTCTCCTCTATGCTACATGAACTAGCAAAAGAAGTACAACCAGAGTTTTAGATTACAGACTGTAGCAGCACCAAGTAGCACAGCTATTATAAACGGTAGAATTTTTCTATTTTCATTTCTGTAATTTCTTCTAAAGTCTTATGGAACACAGACTAAAATTTTCCATGAGGTTTAATATCGATACATGTGGTCTCTGAACAAAAGGACCTAAAATTTTTTTTTCACCTTGAGAAACTTATTGTGTTGTATATCATATGAACAAGATAGGTCCTGATTCAAGCCAGTTTCTGTTTACAAATATGATTTGAAAAGGTTTGCACTATAAAGTGCCAATCAGCCCGTAAAACACCTAAGACATTACAAAGATTACAGTCAGATTGGCAACAATTTTTTTAACTGAATGAGATCGACAAATGGTGGAATTCAATGCAGCCTTTATATTACTCACCCACCATAATGTGGTTCCTATTACGGGGTTTTGGAATTTTTATTTCTTCAAGAGTGACAGACACAATCTTTCAATACGTATAAATAAAGCTTGAATTGATAAAAGGTGCAAAACCTGCTCATTTACTTTTATATGCATGAGTAAAATATTCATATACAAGAAAAATAAGGAGAAAAAATGCACTGCTCTCAGATCAATCAAAAATTTCAGAGAGGTAAAACTGAAGGTATTCTCTTAATTTCCCTATAGCATTTTTCCTAAAAGAATTTCCAAATTAATCTTAAATGAATACTAATCTTCAACCTGTACTGAAATTGCTTCATTCACAACTGAACGATGATCTCGTCTGCATAAAACGTATTTTTGTAAGCACAGACACTAAGGTTTAAGATAAGAAGCAGAGAATATCACAGAAAAATTAGACCAAATGTTTCTCCCCCTGCCCTCCCTTCTTCTTCCTACTTGTTATAAAGACACCAGAAGTTCGGTGTGAGGAAGCAACTGCACAGGTCTAACACAAACCATTATTGTCTATTGGGAAGTCTTCACATGGTTCCTTAGATGTTACCATGAATTACTGAGCACACAAACTATTTTTTCCTTTCTTTCTTACTCATAAGTACTAGCTTAGCAATAGAGAAACAAAACAAACCTAAAACTCAGGAATGACGTGTTCATAGCTTAAGCACACAGTTTGGGCGTAAACACATAATCTGAGGCTAAAGAAACAGCACAGACAATTTAGACCAACTATGTAGGCAAAAAAACCCCAGCTACAGAGCATCAATGTCAAAAGCAATGAGAGCAGTCATCCTGAGACAGAGCAAATTTCCATCAAGGCCAATAAAATACTCCCAACACTGGCCAACAGAAGTTATCTAGACTAAACAAAATACCTACAGTCATACCTCCCTAGCATTTCTCCCAACAGCCACCAATCTTTTGCAGAGCCAGAGGTTCAAGCTCTTTGTCTTTGAGAATGATGGGTTTTTCTTCATTGGTTGGTCTGACCATTTTTTAAACCCCCTGAAATTTTTCAAATTTGACGCACTACAGTCTGTGGACATTGTGTTGTACAGCCTGGTTGCCAAACGCAGAAGTACCTGCTCCTCTGCATTTCTGTGCCTGGCACATGACAATTTCCACCAGAGACAGAATTTGTACCATGAATTTCATAGCTAAGAAAGTAATTTACAGTCTATGATGCTGCATTGTTTAGATGATGAGTGATAAGAAATGAGACAGCTGATTGCAAGTGTCTAACCAAACGCAGTAGTCTCCAAATGTTTATTAATTGAACATTTTCACCTTTGCCACCTGTAACAGTCAGAGGCAAGAGTGCACCTCGTCAACCCCTCAGAGACAAGGTTCTTCTTTGGAGACAAATTTATGCGCTGAAGAAAAAGTAAATCTTGATTTCTGTTATCTCAGTCTGTCATTTTAATCAAAATAAACACTTATGTAAAAGAATATATTAAAATCTCTGTTTAAAATCATCTCGCTGGCTCCCCAAGGAGGCTGCCACATAAAAAAAGCCTAAACAAATGATGGCTGCCTAGTTTTCTATTGTCTGTAATACAGGTTTAGCTAAAGATTGACTGAAACAGAATACAGACCTCAACATTTGTCCTTCCATTATGTATGTTCTGACTCATAACCAAAATAATACAGCTCAGAAGCCTTTTATTGCATGCACTTCAAAGATATCTTCGACTTTTATATTGCTCAGCTTCTCCTGTGCTTTTAGGGATGCACACTTCATAATCAGATGGTAATTTCTTTAGGAACACTCTTCTATTGCTCAAGCTTGCTCTCTAAGGTTGTTGAGTGGTTATCTATGCCCCAAAGATATATTGCAAAGAACTTTTATAGTGAAGCAAACATAACCGATCTTCTTATACACCTGCTTTCTCCTACTACACGGCAAGAAACATCTGTAGAGACCTCCACTTCCTTCCCTCAAATTAAAAATCATCCCCTAAATTATGCCTTCCAAGCTCCCAGGAACAAAAGGCAATTTAGGGTTTTGGTGTTCACTAAACTTGCAGGCAACATGCTGAACAGCTGGAGGTCATTTGCTTTGTTTCTCTAACTTTTCCCTTCATCAATGAAGTGAAAAAAAATCTTAATTATTTTCTACATTAAATATGTCAAATGAAAGACAAATCATGGTTTTAAATATATTATCAATACGCTTTGATTTATTAGAATGCTAACTTAAGCATAGTGATGAATCTATCTACTTCAACTTTTACATCAAAGAAACAAAGCAGCCTGAACCTTCCAAATCCTTTAAAAACGGTTAACAGTTCCTTGGATTACGGAAAGAAATAAATCGACAGAGAACTACTGCCTTTTGCTAAGCTATTAGACTGTTTTTGCTGAGTTGCTGAATCAAGCTGTTTAACTGTTTTTTCCATTTCATCAGTTATTTTGCCTTTGTTTATGAACTAGTTCTGCTAGTGATCAAACATTTGGAGCTTTTTAGTGCATTTTCCCACTTACCCACACATTGGCATGTTTTAATTCAGGCATTTAAATGCGCTTAAGTATACATTAAGAGAAATTTTGTAAGATTACACACTGGTCTGAGTAACAGTGCATGCATATTTATTGTCTATTTAAATAATAACTACGACTGATGTAAAAAATACATCCTGACACAATAGCTCCAAAGTCCCCAAAAGGTTACAGATATGTGACTATTAAGTTCCTCTGTTCTAATAAGCAGCTCTGTTCAAGACAGCAATTAAGCTGATCCTTTAGAATTAAGCACATACCAAGAAGAGGGATTTAGGTAAATGGTTAAATGCTTCCATGAATTGAGTTCTAACTGTGCAGAAAGCATTCAACAAAGCAGTGTATCTTCATGGACTACATAGTGGTGTAAAATTATTATTATGCTGATGTCAGAGGAAAACTACCTCCTCCAAAGAAGAATGTGTGAACACAGCATTTTATGATATGAAACATGGTAACGAATAACTTCATACTAAGAATCATTCATTACCAATATTATTACAATAATTCCTCTTATGACTTTCATTTAATTATTCTATCTCCGGGAAATTGAACTACAGATATCTTAGCAGTCAATATTTGACTCTTAATCCAGAGAGGGAAAGGGTTAAAAAGCTTTTACTTTAATGAGTGGGCACCTTTCATAGCATTAAAAAAAATATTAAAAAAAAAATCTTACCAGGGTATAACATTTTAAATACGGTTCTTTGGTCCATTAGAAGGTCGTGACATCACCACCACTATCGCCTCATAAGCAAGACAAAAAAATGCGCTGAGACTTTAGCAATACACTACCATTGATCATAACAGCAACCTGAATGTAGGTAGCAGCATGTAATTCCCGTGTCTTCAAACATTAGAGCTTAATTCACTTCACCCGTATAATTTTCCTGCTTTTATGTGCTGAAATGATACTCATGATTAAATACCCAGACAGCAAGAGACTGAATAGGCTCCACTGGTTAGTATCAGTTATGTATGTGTGTTGCATAGAAACACACAGTCTGTTCAAACGTGTGTGCTCATAACACATGGGGTATGGAATATCTACTCTCGTTAATGCATTACAAATGAGTAAACTTGCATTAAGGCTAATTGAAACCTGTTCTTCCTTTCAAAATCAATTATTTTAAACTCCTCAACCTGAAACACAGAGATCATTTTCCAGTGCAGCACAATAGAGAAGATGACTTCTTAATATGTTGGGGTTGATTGGCTAAACATGGTTTCACTCACTTCTATACCCTTAAAATTAGATTTTTTGTCTGCTGAACATTGTTATTTAAATTATTCAAAGTAGATAAAACTTAAGAATCTCCATACTGCCATCTAACACTACAAAAACCAGCTCCTGCTCCCAGAATTTTGTTTGGTCACAGTGGTAGCAAGATCACATAGCTAAAAAACCAGTCACTTAGCAAGCTGAGCTCCTTCACCAACAACTACAGAAAAAAGAATCAACTTGATGTGAATGATTACTTTTAAGAATGGGTTAAATTTGGTGTAAAACTCACAGATTGTCCCAAGAAGCAATTCTTATATTCAATAACAATGGAAGGAATCCATATTCTGAATTTTTTTTTTTTTTTGTCATTCCACACTAATTTTTATGCTAGAGAAAATTATGGGATTTACATTAATAGTAGCAAGAAGCTTCAGAGAGTCATGGCAGGTGTTGAGGGGAATTACCGGTTCCGACACCTTCTGTGCTATACCTAACACAGGCAAAACAAAAAGTAGGAACCGAACGTTTGTGCCTTTTATAGTTCAAACGCATTGAGCTTGTTTCATTTTTTCAACAATAGTAAAACACACACTATACAAAAGGGGACTGGAAGCCGAAGGAAGAAAAGCATTATCGAGTCATTAAGGGGTTTTACGCATACAGCAGAAAAAGGGTACGATTAAGTTAATGTGACAGCTTGCAATTTACTTCAGTTACACAGGATCTGCAGACAAAAACGTCCACCCCGCAAGAGCTGCTGGATCAAGTTCCACCTTCTGCTGCAGCAGGCCGAAACAGGGAGCAACTCCCCAGCTGCAGCACGCGAACACGTGGGGTGAACAGGACAGAACCAGGCCTGCTAACTATAACATTTAGTTAACTTATAGCGGAAAAGGAGACAAATGACTGGCGCAAGCTGCGGGCCGAGGGCGCCCACGGCCATTTACAAACACGAAGGTTCACTCCGCGGCGCGCCCAAGTCGCGCGTTAGGTTGCACAGCTGACGGTTTCAATGTATGCTTACTCTCTGTATGAAAATGGGTGTTATGGGTAAACATGCAGAATTAGATACACACTCACAAACACAGTATATCAAAATAACGTCTACAGGTTGCTATTACGCACCAGAAACTTAAAATCTGGATTTACTGTCTAGGCTAGTAAGCTTTCCCATTTGAAGGCCAGCTAATGCCTTCTGGCATCAGTCTAACATAAATAAGCATGCACACACCCAAGCACTTCAACAGAAGAAAAGACGGTCTTAAGGACAACAGGTGGAGCAAAACAGGTATTACTCAAATACTTGTTGATACGATTCAAGAGTGCTCAAGGCCATCTGATGCTTAGGGCCACGGGAGAAATCAGCAGAGACCTAACCTAGCTAATTGTCTCCCTTGATTGTGATGGTTCTGATTAGAAGAATAATCAGCTCTCAGCAGCCCTTAGGCAAAAATGCCAGCCGAGGGCTTTTTCTTTTTTTTTTTTTTTTTTGTTTGAAGATGATGCACTGCAGAATGAACACCAGATCACATCATTAAACCACTCTTCCAAATATTAAAGGGATTCCTATGCAAACACAGCCAGTAATCCCCTTCGTAATTAGCTTGAATGTTCTCCTTCTGTCATTTTGAGATTGTATTCATATAGACTAAAAAAACGCTGATCCCCAGTTTTTCTTGGATATGGGGAACCAGTCACACTTCCTGATAGAAAAATAAGAGCTGTGAAACTCCAGCAGTCCCTGGATTCCAGCAGATCAGGTTATCTGATGCTAAATTAAATTATTAAGATCTGGCTGCATACAACACATTCATTTGAATACACTTCTAGTGGTATTTTGACTGATTTTATCTAAATATATTCATCCACAATAAAACTCCCATTTTGTTTTCTGACTACATCATCTCTCCCCATTTTTTTCAGATGATTTACTATCCCAGTCACCAGGAAAACTTCAAGCCAGACATACACAAAACAGACGTCATACTACGTTTTCTCAGTACTGCTCTCTTCTGATTCTGAGACTTTTGGTTTCTGACTACAACAATTCATCCTTCCATTAGTTGCCTGCTGCTGTAAAAAATGTATTTGTTTGAATGCAGAGTGATACGTATTGACAATTACACTCCCCAGACAGTAATTCTGAGAAGCACACATCTCGCCACCATTTTTGCACCACGGTAGATCAGCTGATTTAATAACTTCCAAAACTGTTAAGCCCATCACGCACAAAAAGCTTAAAAGCAAAGGAACAAAGGGGCTCAAAATAGGTTTTCGTAATGATTCTAGCTATCACACACACAGAAGGAAAGGCTTAAGAGCAGCTTTCAGTGCCTGAATTATGCAAGGAGATCTAGGCATCCTTCCACTCGGCTGACTGAAAAAGCGGACCAAAAGCATGTCTTCAAAAGAATTACCTACAGTGTGATACCAGCCATTTCGTAAGGGAAAGCGAAGTCTGAAACAACTGATCTTTCACATTCTCCCTTTAAGTATGTCCACATTAATAAAATTAAATAACGCACCGACAACAAGGTTTAAATGTCTGAACAGCAAAAAAAATTAAAATCAACAGTCACTAAGTACACTTGACACCTGAAGGTAATTACACGTATGGGAATCCTGACAGGAGCAATTTCTCCTGTGTCCATTTTGAGCTATTTGTCTTCCAGAAAGTTCACCGAAAGAATGTGTCAAACTGTCTATTAAAGGGACAACCAAAATATGCAATAAACACATCCATATTTTAGCCTCTGACCCTTGAAAGCTGGCACATTTTTAACATTCTTCTTGTCAGGATAAGCAAGAATCAGCTAGCTGTGCGTATCTCCGCCCAGACGCACTCACGCTGCTAACAGGTCTTGTCCGGGGAGAGATGTGCAGGGCCCTCACATTTACAGCTGTCAGCCGTGTTGCTGGAAATCATTTAACCAAAGGGGGAATGAGTAAATGTGTGAAAGAGCTTACTGCAAACCTAGTTTATAGATCCTCTACGTGTCAGGAGACCGTATGTCTTTCCCAAATAGAAATTTCCTTGAAACAATAACCGTCTGCTGCTTTCAGAATGCTGTGCAAGTACTGAAAGAGAAAATACTTTTTTCCCAACCTCAAGTCCCTCCATTCAAACAAATGTCGACTGACAAAAGATCAGCTGTCTCTCCTCAGCGCTGCAGTTGGAGCTCAGAGTATTCTAGAAACAGAAACTTTCACATGGCTCAGTGTGAGCTGCTCATTTCACCAAGACTGCTAATGAACTGTAAAACCAACATTTTGGTTCAGTTAACACTGGCATCCCAGCTCCCATAATAGATGACCACACTGACTTACTGAAGCGGAACCTCTGGCTTTGAGTCTTCAGCGTGTAGATTTCACCTGCAACATTTTGCCGTGCTAGCAGGATTTTCAGTCCATTTTTAATGCATATATACTCATGCACCTCCTATACCCTATCTTGGTAAACATATATATTACTCCAGCGACTCTTCTGTTACGAAATCCAGTAAGGCAGTCAACAACACTGTAATTAGAACCAATAGCTAATTAAAACAATTCTTGAGTACACGGCTTTTTTCATTTATTAACTCTGTTGACGCCTGCTGGTTTACATTGACATGATTGATATCAGTAGCCAAGGGCACCATCTATGCTCCTGCAAAGCCTAATCACTGCCAGAATCTGAGCCAGCTCAGGATCTTGTTCCTCTGTCTGTCACCTGGTTCCCAGGCTTCACAGAGATGCTGGTGGACCTCTTCCGCAAAAATGTTTGTAGCCCTCTCCTCAACTCCAAAAATTGGTCCCTGGGCTAAAGGCTTCCCCCACCCCTCAAAAGCAGCAGGAGTACACCGCCACACTACAGGCAGCAGAAGAGCCAACGGCTCTCAGAACTGCTGTGTAGCAAGGAAAGGTTTGTCTGAACAAGCAGAGCATGAAGTTGTGCTGCTTTCGAGGTTCATACAGTAGCATCATGCTTCAGCTAAAAGACACATCCCAGACCTTTTAGTACCCATTAAGACTGCAGAAAATTTAAACATCCTCTTGAAACAAATAGCACAAATCTCAGTGTAAACAAATGTTCCTATGAGCTTAACCAAACCACCAATGACCTAAAAGCAGTCTCATACAGGGGTCAGTGCAGAAGAGTTGCCTTCATCGCTGACTTATTACAACTTCAGGAAATAACTTAGGTTTTTGCACTGTAAATCCCCCCTGTCAGCAGGCCTTAGATTTATATCACTGATAAATGTTTTGCAGAGATGGGCTGGATTGGGTCAATAGGGTTACATCCAGCGTCTACAAAACTGCACTTATTTTTGCTTCCAGCCTACTCTAAAGGATTTTGCAGGTCAGCATCATTAGCACTTAATCAGCAGAATACCTGTGTAGAGTCCTACTATTTCACTATTTGCAGCTAGGGGCTGTAAGGTACTGTGTCCTGATCTTAAAGTAGAGATGATAGTTCCACATTCTTCTCTGTTTTGGTCTCAGGCTTTGACAACTCAAGCCTACGTTATTTTCCATCCAGATGGCTTTCTCCAGAGCAGAGCTTATTTGACTTAAACAGAGCTCCCACACCAGGAAAGCGTGACAGAAGACAGCTTTTAAGGTTTAGCCCCTCTAACTTACCAACTGACAAAGTGCAAAGAAGCCTTTCCCCACACCTATAGACTTCTTACCAGGAACTTGAATACACTGAGGACTGCATCTCCCACACACTTAGCACATGGCTACGAATCACTCTGAGACCCATCAGCTGATGAGCACAGTGTCACAGCACCGTGATAAAATGGTTACCGCAGAGGCTCCCTGTTACCCTGGTTTCTCCTGCAAAGAAGTGAATTTCTGCACCGTTTTAACATAAAGAAGGAGGAGCTCATCGAGGCATTTTGAGACACTGGGAAGAGCAGGATGCATTAATAAATACACAGAGTTAACCACTACTATGTCCACATTTTTTCCTTAATATTATTAATTCTTGTGCATTATGGCATGCAACAAAAAGGTGGGTAGACAGCTGCCACGAGAGAAAACAAGGCACGGAGCAGTAGATTAGGGACCTGAAAAATGCACTCCAGTGTTGGTCTAATAACAGATTTCCTGTATGCTGTTCTACCTCAGGTTTTCCGTGGCAAAACCAGCAATATTTCACTGCTGTGGGAAAATAACCAGTGATGACAGAGTCATTTGGATACTATGAGGCCACATAAATATCTAATTACGAAGATGAAATGAGCAGTACATCCAACTTTCAGATTTATCTGCTATTCCTGCAATTTCAACACCCAGTTTTGTTTTCTGCCATGAATTTTGAGCAGCTGCACAGGCAGGAGACCTGCCAACACCAGGAGTAGCTTCTGCCACCTGAACTTCACCCAAATCTCTTCATAGCGTCAGACGATATAGAGGCTTGCACAAGACCATTTCCTCGCTGAAGCAGTCACCACAGGAATCAGCTGCAGGGAACTAGCTGCAGTGTGTAGGATGAATAAACATGTAAGCGTTACTGCTGTGCAAGTAACTTTTGGGTTTGGGACATGGGAAAAGCCTAACTCTTACAATTTAATTAACACTTTTAAAAAAATGTATTTTCTTTTTAAATACCGAAATGACAGCAACTGTTTTCCCGAAGAACACTCAGGGAATTGAACATGAATTCATGAATAGCTTGAGTCCACCTGAATCTGCTTTTTAATTATTATTTTCATGCAAAGAAGAACAACTGAAAAATAGAACTCAGTGAAACACAAGATTTTATTTTCTTCCTCTCTCAATAAATTCTGAACAGACGCCTCAGGAGCCAAACGTAACAGAAGTCAGCTCCTTTCACAACAGGCAGAACACCCCCATACAAGTGGAGAATGTGGATGAGAATTTAATGAGAATTAACAACAAAATGTTCAGGATCCGTATTAGTGGGTGATCATAATACATAAAAGGAGCAGTGAGAAGCTGGAGCATAAGATCATCTTAATAGCAGACAAGAACTTGCTGTGATGGACATCAGTCCCAGCTGGGCAAGGGCTCAATGGTCAAAAGGAGTCCAAAATAACCTCTTCCTCCTCCTCCTCCTCCTCCTCTTTCTCCATGCCTGCTTCTGTGCTGTGCTTTCCCCAGAAGCAATGCCTGGGGCTAACCTTCACTCCAGCTGCCTTCCTGATTCATAGCTATGGACCCCTCCAGAGGGCAGCCGCGTATGTCCCTCTTCTTCTGCTCCCTCCGCCTGGCTGTGGCTTTAGCAGGACGGCTGGGATCCAGCGGGAAGAACAGCACTGCTTGGTGGGCAGGAGGAATCGCAGGGGAATCCTTGCTGCTTCCCTGCAGACTGACTGCATCAGGACTCCAGGATGCGCTTGCCAAATGCACGTCACCAGGGATATGCGGCACTTGGCAGTTCTGCCTAGAAACCTGGTTGAAAGAGCTCCTCTCCCTTTTAACCTATTTTTTTTTTACTATTATTTTATTTTGTTTTTAATAACTGCATAATGTTTTGTTTAGGCACTTTACCGCCATGCTGCAGCACTGCAAAGTCTCAAGCGCGCACTGTGATGAAATGCCTCAGGGAGCTAGTTTGCAGAACATGAGGTAACATCAGCTTTGTAACTTAATTCCCAGTGCACTTAGCACAGATGACAATGAGAAACAAAAATCAAACTAAGTTTCAGAGAGCAAATTTCACCAGGCAGTGAGGGAAGGAAAGAAAAAACTTTTTGTCTTTTTAATGAGGGACAGCGAAGCCCGCTCCAGAGAAGAAATGCGTTGGCTCCAAGCATCAGAGCGGCGGGTGACGCCTGGCAGTGCAGGACTATACCGGAACACGCACCCAGCGGATACGTTACTAGCACCAGCTGCCAGAGGCCGATGAGTGTGCCTGCGTACTTCAGCAGGAGAGCAAACAAGGGACCACCGGAGAGGAGCAGTAACTGCAGGGTGCCCAACTGCGCTCACGTGACGGCAGAAGTCGTTCTGACTTCCTTTCCTGATTGATTTCATGTTCTGTCCTTTCAGGTTGCCACCATAAGTCCAACTTATGGAAAAAACGTTTCTGAGATAAATCAGGGAAGTGAGAGTATGAAATTATCACAGAGCAAGCATTCCTCAATTCCTAAACATGTTTAATACACCAGCAAGTGACAGCTTCTAGATTTCGTTTTCTCCTTATTTACTAAGCTTGTAACAACACGTTGCCCCTTCATTCATGCTACGAACTGCACCTCAGCCACACAAGAAATACCCTGTGCTTTGTCCTATACTAGCCTGGGCTCTGGCAAGACTGGCCTGCCAAGTCAATGCCTTTGAACAGAATTGCATCCAATAAGCAATTACAGCTAGGCATGGCCCTTTTCTGCCAATCAGGCAAGATAGAGACCTTTCCCTACCCTCATTTAACTTTCTGCCTGTTACCATGTAAAAGGATTGATTTATAAAGAACTAAGAGTGTACCTGCTTTTTGACTGAGCATCTGCTTTGTACATATTGATGAGACAAGGAAAAAACTGAAAGTGATGAAAGAAGGACCTAGGGCCACAAAGAAAGAGGTTGCGGACTCCATTCATTTTTTGCGCTGTCTTCTACCATTGCCAGCTGACGATTTCTGCTCATAAGAGAGAGTGAACTATCCACAAGTGCAAAATAGATACAGCACAAATTGATTTGGTGAGATCACACAGACATGTCGTACGAACAACGAGGTTCAGTTGCAACCTGTCACAGAGAAAGCATATCAGCACAACGGGTTTTCTGAAAAGTTGCCTGAGTAACATATAATGCACCATAGGAAAAATAAAAAAAATAACGTTTACTTCTGACAGAACTTTCCTTTGCATTTTTAAGAAATTGGTTGCTGGGAAAAAAAACTATTTAAAGTTACGCTGAATCACATTTCCCTTACAATTAACTTCAGATGAAGAACTGAGACTATCTTGCCCAGGTAATCTTTATTACTAGCTAAATTCAAGTTCTTCTGACAGAGTTCGTGCGTTGCTGTGAAACACTCCAGAAAAAGCAGCAACTCCCTCAGAATATCTTCAGTCCCTAATGTGCAGTTCTCCAGATCCTTCACACCTATTTCTAAACTCAAAGTCACTACTCAAAATTTTGAGAATGGTAAGCAACATTATTTCATTCTGAACACCTCACAGGCTGGAACAATGCACACCGGACACTAATTTATTCTCAGTCAAGGATGTAGCCCTTTTACATATTCACGGGAGGTATCTTCCTCTGACTAACCGTTCAAGCTGTCCAGTACCTTTAGGCAACTATCACCTCTTGAGTTACCGAAGGCAAGAGGCAAGCAAGAACCGTGAGTAGCAGAAAACTCTGAGTAACGTACCGCAGGATATTTTACTTCAATATATTCACTTGGGTCATAAAGTCCCACTAGCTATGCATTAGCACATCTTTGTCAGCCCTACACTGGCTCCAGAGGCACTCAGCAGACATATGAATCTCTTAGGTCTTAGACACATGAGAGACTCAAGGCAGGACAAATGTCTTTTGTTAGCTTTCTGCCCCAGAACTACGGTCCCCTTGGTAGCTCATGCTTGCAAGTACTGCCTAGCCCCTCTCCCTCTCCACTCCGGAAGGCAACCCCCAACCCAATGGGATGACTGTGGCCCTGGAGAGCACAGCTCCTCATCAGCTTCCCTATCCTGCAGCCCAGTGTGGCTCACGGTACTGCACCAGGTAACTGGCTGGTCTGTTGAAGCTGACTCACCCAGCTTCAACACTTTCCCCCATCCACTCCCTGCACCAGTCAGGGCCTCCCAGAAAGGAGGGGACATTCCAGGACCACACCAGCTACTTGCTGCTCGGCTTAGGTGGCCATTCCTGCACCTGGGCAAACCACGTTGACCTCTCAATGGAATCATGGCTGCCGCCTTATGCAGCAGACCACAGTAACAATCAATTTAAAGCACACCAGACATTAAACACATACATCAATAAGCTGATTAACTGATTTAATCAGGCTGATTTGTAAAAGAAGTCAATTATCTAACAAAGGCAGTATCTTTAAATAACCATCTGTAACTTACGCAGTGGCTCCTGCAACATTGAAGACTCAAAGTTAAACTGCGTTCCGAATTCCTCACCAAATACTTTTAGTGGTTTGCAAAAAGGCTTTAAAGAAGGAACTTTCTGCTTCAGGCTACCCAAATTCCAGCGTGTCCTACATACTGTAACCTCTTGATGAATGATTTCCTGCAACTTTCAAAATGTCCTTTTTTAGAACATTTTCATACGCCTTGGGTGTATCAGGTGATCCATGAAACCACAATAATTGTACTTCATGCTGAAGACCTTAAATGCACGCAGTTATTTGACAGACCGAGACATAAGCATTTTAGATACAACGTAATAAGCTCTTGGCCGAAGCACCATTGAAGAATGTAACAAATAAACAGAAAATAAAAACATCTGCTCCACTGCTGGGTTGGTGTTAGTACTGTAAATTCAATTGCAAACTTTGTTCCAAGCAAGCCACCCACAATGCTGCATAAGAGACAACAATTTAATACAGAAGGTTTGAACCTGTTTCCATTAATGTCACTGGGAATTCTACCACTGTCTTAAATAAGATTCCACAAAACATCTGTTTTTTGGCTGCAGATTAAAAATATAAAATAAAAAAAAATCAGCACCTGGGTGGCTAGAATTCTACTTGTGATTTTCTGATGAGTCTCACGTGTGCTTTAAAAGTTCTCTTCTTCCATGTTTGGAGTAGCCCCTGGTCGCTTTACAAAAATGGAAAAACTTTTCTCTTTGCACTGAGGCAGCTTGAAGAAAAGGAAACCTGAAAATCAGCATAACCCATGAAGTTCATTCAAAACAGCTGGACACTGTGCCTACAGAAAAGGGTGGTTTGGGTGGGTTTTTTGTTGGTGGTTTTTTGTTCTGTCTTTCTTTTTTTACAAATACAAGGAAGTATTCATGTTGAACTGCTTCCCTGAAGGAGTGATCCTCTTTCTGTATCTTGGAGACTTATTGTTGCTTTTAACTGTATGACCTTTCTCTGAACAATCCCAAAAGCCTCTTCCCAGCCAGAAATTAGAGAAATGGATAGAAAACCTCTTAAATCACTATGTAGCAAGGAAATAGATTAAGCTAAAAATATGTTTTCTAAAAAAACATTCAGAAATAAAATCACTTGGGCTTAACACTGCAGTGTAAGAATGTAATACTGATATAAAACAGAACTGTAACCAAGAGAATGACTAGATCTAGAGTATATGGTTGAGAAAACCCCTGCCTGAATTGATCTCTGAATGATAAAGCTGGACACATTTCCTCACACAACAGCTGAATCCTACGTTTTCTATAGTTTTCAATAAATCCACAAACCTCCCCATAAGCCATTTTCTCTTTCCTTTTGAGGAAGCAGGAGGGAAGCAACATGGAGAGGAAAGGGAGTGACAGACTTTCATCTGAAACTGCTACAATCGTACATGACTCATGATCTGCTTTAAAGGTATAAGGATGCAGTTATAGAGCTATATATCTGGGAATGAAGTGTTTAGCTGGCAAACCTCTTCTAAGCACAGCAGTAATTTTCTTATGCAGGGTCAACTTACAGTAAGGCTGGAAACAGGAGGGGGTTTAAGTGTGAAGGAAAGTTACTCAAAGCAATACATAAAGTTTAAAGAGCACTGAAGAACTTAAAGTATGAAAAGCTTTTAAGATACAGTAAAAGCAATTACTTGCTGATACAGCATCACCAGGAAATTTATTACACGCAATTTCGCTGAGAGACAAATAAGAGGCACTCTTGCACTAGAGCAAGTTACCATGAAGTATTTTGGCCCTGGCTTCGCCTGTAAAATGTAACTTTCCATTCTCTGCCTTGCATGTAATTCCACTTCTTGACTGAGGTATTAGAGCAAACCAATATAACTCAGGCTTCCACTACACTCTGCTGTCCTAAATTCGGAAAGAAAGTTGCTGCAGGTTGCATCTCCTCAACCAAATTTCAGCTGAAACAAACTTCCTTCCTCAATTTCTCAATCCTTACTTGTTTCAGCAGAATCTGGGATTAAATCAAATACTGTACATGGCAGGTAATTGTCTCGCACACAAAATAAAAAATGTAAACAACTGGAGAACAGTTTACTGCTTCTTATTCCAAGCTCTTTTACTTAACAGGGATGGGGTGGCATTTGCTCCTTTGCTCATGGTGGCCTGTGCTCCTTTGGCCTGTGCTCCCTTGATGAGGGGGTGGTATCTGTCGGGAATGTTAAACTTGTGCTTTGTCCTTGGTGTCAATTCACGGAGCTGTGGGCAAAAACAGCACCAAAAGGTGATCCAAACATAACCAACCATGTTTTCTTCAGTGAATATTTTATAATACACTTTTTTGCTTCCCATCAGGCTTGGTAATTTCACAGGACGAGTAGGTGACTACCCGTCCCCTAAACACAGCAATATTGCTGAACCTGTTGCTTTTAAAAAATACAGCTATTTCTTTTACTGATTGCATTGTTTCTATAGGCTAGCAGAATCTTTCATTGGCTTAAGAAGTGGCACTTTCCTCTATCCCTCTCTATTCCCCTGAATACTTCTTCAGCTTCCTTCTCCTCTTTGAAAGGAGAGAGCGAAATGCAACATATTTAAGATTCTCTTTTGACAGCTATTTAAAACTGAAAACAAAGCCTCTAGCAAAGGAAATTCATTGATGTATTCTTTTTGCAAACACGGCTTAACACGTTGGCCAAGCCAGACTGTTAGCTATCGTGTCATAGTAACTATAGAAAGAATTCAGACCACTCCAGCAGAAAGCATATGAAGCAGATAATCAAAATACTTATTAGACTTTGCTCCTAAGTAAATTCATCATAGGTTGCAGAAAAAATTCACTGAACACTTAATCATGTAGAGTTCCCATCAATTTCTATTCCTAGTTTTCTAAGGGGATTTCCACTTAACTAAATGAGTTTGTCCAAACACATCAGCCTCACAGCTTGGGGACAGCAAAGAATGTAGAGAAAAACCAGACCAAGGTCACAGCAAAACAGTCCTCCCAGATTCCTGGGGAGGGAATGCATAGCCGTGCTCTTTACACCCCTTGCCTCCTACACCATCAGCTGGAGAAAGTCACACAGATCACATCATGTATCTTGTGCCTATAACACTTACGGAACTATAACTGGGGCCCAGAAAAAAAAGGACTTGAGAGCGAGTGAATGAACAACCATGTGCATACACATGCGTGCATGCTACGGTAGAAAATCTCAGGTCGGATTCCCTGTAGCGGTTAAAGAGTTCGTACACGTCTTGTCAGGGGCTGGAATAAGCCTAAGCACAGCCACAGTAAAGCTCTACATCCCACTTGCATCTGTTAATTCAAATATGAAAAGCCAAAATGTGCGCATACTGATTTTTATTTCTGAATTTTTCTTAGTGGGGATTACTTCTCTTTTATGTTGGCTAGGTGCGTTGCTCTCACACACACACAGTCAGAGACACAGAACATATTCATCCAGCGCTTGCTGTGACAATGACCTGTGCAATTGTGAAGCCAGCACAAATTACAATTTGCATGGATGTTAGAAGAGAGTGTTCCAGCAGATGCAACAGTACAGCACAAATCATACAGAATTAGGAGGAAAAGAAATAAACGCTTGTTTTGGAGCAACAGATTTCTTTCATACTGCAAATACTGGAGTAGAAAAGCACATATTACTAAAGGACTGAAGCTAGAAAAAAAATGTATGATGCCTACTACTTAAATTCTCATTTCACATCTCATGTGGTTGGTTGGCATCCACTTCTCAGCTTCTTTTACATGTATTTTGTAAGAAACAAGTTTGCTAGGTTGTTGATATGGGATTATTTGCCTTCTCTGGCTTTTTTTGATGAGGAGGATGTGTTTCACTATTTCTCGTTTGGTCCCTGCAGAATTTCAGTTGTGTTTGGCTTGAAACAGAAAAGTAATGCACACGTCAGGTGCACAGTAGATATAGATGGATGCACAGCCGAGTAGATGGAACAAATACATCTACATAAAATCTATCTTCAATAATATTTAAAGGAACATTAAAATACAGATGCTTATTTAAGTCGAAGAACTCTTGCAAATGTTTTTTTTTTCCCAAAGCCTGAAAGTTGAAAATCAGTTTATCACCAAATAAAATGGGATTATAACACAGATTTAAACAGGCAAGACCCCTATCATCAAAAAAATGAAGAATTCATTTTAAGCAATGGTCATTAGACAGAGAAGAAAAAAAAAGGCTTTTAATGATAATATTTTTAGTATGTACTTTCAAGAAAAAGGGGCAAATATTTATGAGAAAACAAACTAATGATTGTATTATTATGAGAGCAGAACAAAATAAATTTTATAGTTTCTCACTTGTCAGCAAACTACTTCATAAGATATCAGCTCATGCCAGAAGCAATCCTTTCACAGACATTCCTGAAACATAATTGTGCCAATCAACATTATTTAGAGGAGTGCTCACTTTCCAAAGGTGTTTTTGAAATACTCCAGTATTCAGCCCTCACACTCCTACAATGCAAGGAGTTCCCTGGGGTCCTACAATAAAACCTCTTCTCCTCCTCCTCCCTTTTACACACATATGTATTTTGTTTTTAGGAACTAACTTTGAATCAGCAGCTCTGACAGATCTTACAACAGAAATTATAAGCTAAAATCCACATGACTGAGGATTAACCATTTGTACTCCAACAAAAGACAACACAACTGCTTATGTGCTTTAGTGATTTAGCGAAAGTGGACCTAAAGGGAATTGCTGAAATGTAACTGAACGCTAGTGTGCTGGTGGACAAACACTTTTTTTTTTATATGAAGTTAATATCCTCACAATACGATGTCTGCTAATCTCCAGATGACAGGGGAAAGAAGTGAGTAGAAGCAAACAAGACCCTTGTTATATGGCTTTCCTCTTTCCTCATTTTCCCTTTCTTTCTTGTTCTCCCCAGGAGCTCTGCTCCTTTTGCAGTTTTCCCATCTTGAGCAACTATGGGAGAACCTCCTAGTGAAGGCAGTCCGAAGAAGTAGCAAAACAGAAGAACAGCCCTTTCAGGGAACTTCTCCAGCCAGCAGGTAAGGCAACTTTATTTGGAAGGCAGGTGTTTTTCCAGTCAAGAAATCTCCTATCAATCTCTTTCCACCCAGCTTTCCAGCCTCCTACTGCCCTCTGTCATGCCAGAGAGAAAAACTCAAACTATGTTTTTGACAAACTCTCTTTTGAAACAGCAAATAGAAGGAAACACCTGGTAAGCTGTACTCGGTGCTAGTTTGGCTCAAATCTTCCACCTTAGCTGGTCCAAACGACAGCGATCCACAGCCCGCAGACTGAAACAAAAATGAGGAACATGCTGCTCCACTGCCACCTTCATAAATATTTTCTCCACTGTATTTAGGAAGTGGACTGTGTTAAACTCTGTGTTGCTCTGGTGTAGCCCTACTTATACTTACGGACTTGCACACTTATTTTTTCTCATAGCTCAGTCTCACCTGACGAAATGGCACTCGAACCCTGTGGCCATTGCTAAGGTTGATGAGATGATCTTGCTACTTTGAACTAAAGATAGCAATCCTTCCACGCTTTCCAGGCAAGTATTTGCTTGTTTTGATAAAGTGAAGAAACATTGTGACCATTCCTTATGTTTGTACAGTATATCTGAACACACAAATATTGGTGCTCAGTGGACAGTCAAATCCATACCTAACAGTTGTTTTCATAAAGAACGTGAGTCTGGTACAAAGGAACAAGTTGCAGTTATCTGGAAGGGGAAAGCTGCAGACCGCCACTGTCAACCCAGACCTTGGCAGGTGTAATTTCTCCATCCTTACTAATATTGTCTTTCAGCACAAGGCAGAACGTACAAATTAGATAAAGAAAGCCACTGCCCTTCTCTACCAGGGAACACCACTACAGTATTTATACTACACAGGAGTTCCTGTTTCTGTACAATAAACAATTTTGTCAGTGCAATTTAGCCTCTAAAAAAAGTTTTAACACCCAAATGACCCAAATTTCAAGAAAATAAAGACATATATCTAAATTACACCTTCCCAGCTAAAGATGTGTTATATGTAGTCTTTTCTTACTCAGTGATTCCAAATGGTCTTCCAATGTAAGAATGATCTCTGGTGATGAAATATGAAGAGGTGATGATTTCCTCAAATTAGGAGGACATTAACAATTAAGTGTTAATGTGAACATTGTTACAGTAAGGCAATTATAACTGTATTCCATGAAGAGCTATAGGAAATAATTACTCTTATTCTCAAGTGATAGATCTAAGAGAATGAGATTCCTAATCTTAAATTCATTACACAGGCAGCTCTCATTTCCTAGTCTAAGAAAGAATCAGTCTTTCTTTATTGGTAAGGTATCTCCTATCTTTCATTCCTGAAGTGTGCATGCACCTTCACTTCTGCTTGGTAGTATCAAGCAGTGAGCTAAAGACATTTTCAGGATATCTATCTATCTATCTATCTATCTATCTCCAGGTGCAGGTGCAATATCCTCCTCACTGTTCACTGAACACTGCTCACCTCTTCCAGATGCCTCTCAATGCAAAGTTCACCCAGAACCAAGGTATTCTCATGCTCATTCAGCACAAGAGATTCCTCATGCTAATGCAAAGACTCTCCAATCGATGGTTCTCTGACCCAGTCTGAGGAAAAACCTTACCTGAGACAGGTGCAAGTGCATCCTATAGCACAATCACCGCCTAGAATCTGCAATACAAAGAAGTTGGCCCATAGTAACCTGCATGCCAATGCTTGGCTGCCAATGATTTTTACGACCTAAATCTTCCAACGAAGCAAGAATATCACAGTCCTTCCTGTGGGTTAGTAAGCTTTGATAAACTAATGGGAGCGGGGTAGGAGGAGGGAATCTTATTTATGACTTTAAACAGGAAAAAAAAAAGCCCAAGTGCATTTTTCGTGCAAAGCAAAACAGAAGGTAGAAAAAACTGGAATCGGGCATAATAGCAGCACCAGTGCCTCTAACCACAAAACAGATATTGAAACCCTTCGGTCCTCAGAAATGTGCGTTCTTTGCTGACTTCTAGACGCTATCACTCCACACTCTCCATATTAAACACAGAGGTAGTGGTTGGCTGTAATAATTAGGAAAGCTTGCCAAAAAGATGTTAGCACAAGGAATGCATCAGGTGACAGAACAGTGCCTCCAAGGACTCTGGGACCTGTCAACCTCTGTAACTATATCCTCCTGGCCTGTCACAGTAGAGTTAATTAGAAACATCTGTAGAATAGAGATCAAGCAGAGGCAGTAGGGGCAGCTTATTTGCACAAGAAAGGTACAACTCATGTGGGAGGTAAAGAGGGTAGAATCACAAACAGATACAGATCAGTTACATGAACCTGATCAGTTATCTGAGCTACATGCACTTCTGAAATAAAACTAGCTAAGTAACGCAAATGCAAGACTGATGAAAAGCCTTAACTGTAACGCTGGCAAACTGACTTCCTGGAATCTTTGCAGCGAGAACGAGTCTCCAATGACATGCAAAACACCATTCATCTGTTCAAACATTATGGTGTAGGCTGTTCCACATGTTCCTTGGAAAAGCAGACTATGTTGCCTTCACCTTATATTTTTGCTAAGGACCTTCAGAAAAGCTACAAATGCTAATTTGTTGAATCACAGTTCCTGCTGCTGCAGTTTATGGCAAGCAAATCCCTGTAACTGTGAATTCCCTCCTCCCTCCCAAAACAAGATGCACTTTGGCAAAAGTCTCCGTTAAAGGTAGAACTAAGAATTTTTATTTCTCCCATTTCCGAGGCATAGATCTTTCAGTCTATCCAAGATAATGTGCTACAAACTGAGGCTGAATGATTGAATATTATACACCAGACAGAATCCAAGAAATTCAAATGGTAAAACAACTTTATGCCTGGAAGACAACTTGGCAGGGCTGTGCACACGCAAAAATACGACTCAGAGAACTTTGTATTTCTGCAACTCTGTCCTCCTACGTCCCCATTAGAAATGAAGAGTTTTCAACAAATGAGTACAGGATTGACTTTTAGGCTCCTGTGTCTGGGCACATCGAAACTTGAGAGAGAAAACGAAAGTGAAAAAAAAAAAGAATTGATTTTGTTTAATCTGTAAGATACATGATTAAAGAAAAACAGGATGCGGAGTACTCATGCGAGTACTTCAAGCGAGCATGAAGAATTGCATAAGCAAATCACATGATCAAAATACAAATCTGTAAACAATTTTTGGCAGGCATTTTCTGAAGCACTTATCTCTAGTTAATTTTAATTTGATACATCGCTGACCCTTGGGTCCCCAGCACATATTCCCCAAGCAAACAGTTGCATCTGTTTATGTGACTGCTGCCCCAGCACACCTCAGCCCTCACAAACTGCCTGTTACCATGCAAGTAGTGGCATACGGAAACACTTGCCCATGAATCAGTATGTCCACACTTTGGGCATGCCTGCCTATAATCTCAGCACAAACAGATTTCATGGTTGCCTAGCAAGGTGAACCAGAGTCCCAGGGCATGGGCACCTTCTGCCACTTCCACTGCTGCACCAGGGTTGGCAGCAAGGTATGATGGCCAGTTGTGGGCTGCAAGACCTCAAACCATCGAAGCGACATTTGTTGAAGGTTATTTGTCAGAAACACTAATTTCCCTGAGGATTTCTGTGTAAAGAAGATCACCCCCAAACTTCCAGAGGAATGCCTGTTTGCTGACTGTAGTCCTCTTCCCTCTCTCGTGTCCAGCAGTCTCACTTCCGAGAGTCTTCTGTTTCAAACCTCAAGAAGTCCCAGCTCTTCTTTAGTTCATTTGTACTTACTCCTCACACTGCTCTGTTTTTTTCTTTCAATTCCAGCTTCTTCTGCTCAACCACTCGGAAATTTAAAAAGGTTTGTATTACCGCATTGTTAAGGAACAATTTATAGCCATGGTACTTAAACAACTAATTATCAGATTTTGACATGTATACACTTTTAAAAAGAGCTTTTTTTTTTTAATAAAATAAAAGCTCTCAGCACTTAAGAGCAATATACAGAGCTGCATGAAATAACAGCTGGAAGTAACCACATTAGTGCTCGGTAGAGCTGAGGAGCTAATAACTCTGGACTGCAAAGATCTAGCTGCTTTGGTTACTGATAACTCCGAGTGTGAATGCTACTGGATTTTGTAGCACAGCCTGCAGCAATGCAAAACTGCAGAGTGGTGGATCAGAATGCAAAGATCATGGTATTTGGTGTTTCACTTTCACTGAAAAAAAAAAATATGCCGTCAGCAGTTTTGTATGGGTAAAATCTTGCCAGTTTATTCAAATTTGGAGTGTGTGGCCCTAAAATTCCTGGCAGGAAGTCGAGAAGAACTAGTACTTGGACATTCCTGTAACAGTCTATTACATGTAAGGTACATCCTGGAAGAAATCCAACAGCCTGGGCTGAAATGAAGCAATGTTTTCTTTTTCCAGATAGTTTTTGCTGATCTGAAAAGTCTGCACCATGTACCACTGCAGAAACACTTAAGCCAACAAGGATATCAGTGTGTGACTTAATAAGGCACCTAAACAAGACACTTGCTGATACACAGGCTACTTAAATCAAAGATATGCAAAAAGAAGAACAGATTTTTCAGGTGTTTGGTTGGGTTGGGGTTTTTTCCTTTTTTTTTTTTCCCCTGGTGTCTTCTTTCAGCAAAAAAACCTATTCCCTGTGGAAGGAAATTTTCTTTTCTTTCACACCACCATAGACTGCTGGCTGTTTCAAGTGCTTTCAATAACCAAGCATCTGTGCAATTACAGAAAAAGAACTGGTGCTAACATGTTTCTTCTTTAACAGTATTAGAAAATAGGCATATATACAATTTTCAAAACGTGCAGGTACAGGATTCATTCCTGACAAAAACAGGAATTAGAAATCTGTCAGGTGTTCAATTACACAGATTTCTAATTAAAAAAAAATTATCTAGATGTAGCCATGCTGCCTAAACCTTTCCAAATCTATACTGCCTGTGTCAAGTTACGGCTGTGTCCACACAGGGTAGGCTGAGCTCCCCATGGCTTCCTAACTCACTTTAACAAGCCATCAATTAAAGGCAGATATTTAGAGGAAGCAAAACTGATTGGTTGCAGAGGGATTTCTGGACATTTTAACTGATACCCACTGAAAATACATGAGAAGGATTTCAAACTCTGAAAAAACTGACTGCCAAAAGCCTTGACAGATATATAATGCCATGATAGAAATACTACACATTATGTCATATCTAATAACCCACTTGTGCCACATTACACAGCTGTTTTTGTTACACTGCAGTGCCAAATAGTCCCTTCTCTCTTTCCCTCTTCCTCACCCTAAATTAACAAAGAGCAAAATTAAACTAGCAGTTTTGTGGACACCACCTCTATGCAGAACACAAGTTTTACCGTAAACCAAAGTCACAAAGATGAGGTAAGTAATCTTCTTGAGAGCAAACAAAATTTTTATTTTCTTTCCCAAACTCATTAAGAAAGGGCCTGATTCCCACAGGTTCACACAGAATAATTAGCAGCAACAAACACTGGTAGGATTTCAGTGTGTAGGTCAACTTATGGGATTAGTCACAAAGGTTTTGTAAATTTCAGAAGGTATCTACACAGATGTTAGGGGGAAAAAAAAAAAAGGCTATATAATGGATGCAGCCAGAACAATTAAGTAGTTCAGAATTTCTAAGATTCCCACAACCAATAAATTTTATGGAAAAAGTCATGAAAGTCAGATGGTAAAAAAATATATAGCATAAAAGTTGCAAACTTCTAGACAGCTTGTAAAAGAGTGGTAATGCAAGAGGGAAATGGTAAACACACTAACAAGAATTCATCAGTCTTAATAAATAGGATAGGGTCACACGGGTTTACTTCTGGAACCCATAAAGGTCCCTAAGTATCTAATTATTTCTGAAAAAAAGTCTGAGCTTTTATTCCCTTCTATTCCTCAATAGATTAGCTCATTCTTCATCAGATAGCATTTTAAACGGAAATATACTCCTTTTAAGAAGCTAGGGTTTGTTTCTTATTGACATGATCGAATACTCTGTACCATATGTTCATCCAAGGGAGTATTACTGAGCAATATTAGACGCTACATCCTAATGGAAGTAACATACAACGTGCTTCTTGGGAGAAATACATAACAAAATCGGTCATGGCATCGGGTCATATAGCAGCTCCAGATTTTTAAAGACAATGTCAGATTAAGATCAAAAGCTTTCACTTCTGAATTTCTATTTTACTGCAGACTACAAAAACGTCTTTTCTGTCACCTTGCCAGGGGAAAGACTGGGCTACATCGTCACCTTTACAAGGAGGCAATCATCCTCCTCACTAGGCAGATTTTTAGTTCATTGGGCCTGACATAAAATTGACAAGTGCTGCTTGTTCATGTTTTTGTGAGCAGTGATTTTATAGCGCTGCTCAGGTTGGTAACTTCAGAAATCGTAAGTAACAAATGCTACCTTTGTGACCAACAGAAACAAATAATGAGTAACGCATCTGTAACTGCAGGGTACATATGTGAGCAAATGCACTGTAATGGGTAATAAAAATAGCACTGTTCCGACTGTGGTGCTAATTAGAATCTGATTTGCGTATTTAAAAGCCGTAATTGAGCAGAACCTATGCTACCAAGATTCCCAGGCTGGCTGCACTTTTTAGGAACTAATGTACTGACCTCAACAGCTGAAAAACAAAAGAGTGAGTGGGAGTAAGAGGTCTGCCTGTAAACGTACCCCTGCCCTCTGTTACTTTGGCCAAATAACAATTTGTGTTCAGCTGAGGTGGCTTTTTTGCTGAAGATGCCACTGAAGAACTGGCGAGGTACCCCTGCTGCCAAACAGGGCATTACCAGGGAGCTTTAGAAAGTAGGACATGACACAGTAATTGATTTCGAGAGTCTTTCCCTCCTCCCTTCCTTTCCCTGTTTTCTTTTCCCCCTTTCCAAACCTATTGCTTTCTTTTTTGAGCTAAAACCTGTATTCCATAGTAGCACACTTAAGAAATTCAACCTCAAATACAGCAGATGATTACCACCTAAGACATAACATTTGCAAAAAGATTTGTATTCATTAAAAACACAACAAAACAAAACAAGCTAGACTGAGAAACTTCTTTTCATAAGTAATAGCGTAAATATCAACAGCTCCCAAGTTCTGCACTGGTTACATACAACAGAATGTCACGTGTGTCCCATGGAAAGCAAAAATCATTATGAAACACAGAGGAAAAAATCCAAGTCTCCTCCTCTCACCTCCAGAAAGCAACTGATGAAGGCTCAGCTAAATGATGTACCCACTGTGTCCTTATTATGTTATCTCAGCTATACATTCAGTGCCCCTCAGATATTACTTAAAACCCCTTGGGCTATTGTCTAAATTGAAATGTTCGCTATCCCCAGTATTTCAGTACTATTAAAAATACAACCTGAAGCCATAATGGGATTTCTCCCTCCTCATTTTCTCTAAGTAAAACTGTCCTTATACTTGTGCAGGCACCCCTAAGCACTACTCTCTGACGTTCTCATCTGATGTGAAAGTTTATATAGGGTTCCATATGGTGATATCCCACATACTGCTACATATATTTAAAAAAAAACAACCCAAAAGTTAAAAAAGATTAATCTATAAGCGCTCTATTTCTGCAGAGTGGCAAAATCCTGGGTATTCTGTCCGACATCAAGAAACAGGAATATCTTCTTACAAAGATGACAATATCAGACACAATAGATCAAATGTTTAGATACGGTGCAGAACAAAAAGAATAATTTATCAAACTAAGTGCAATTTATTGAGTTACATTTATAAAATTATAATGATAATTAATAACAATTATTAAAGGTACTGGCTTCCTGAAGCAAAGCCAATTCAGCAGACCGACAAACGTGTGTTCTAGAAGAGTATCTGGACCGTTTGAAGGATTTGGCACGTTACCCAATTCGTGTGTCAATTGACGGGGAAAGACAAGAATCGGAAGCTGCTGAAACACTTACCATGCCCAACACCTGTCACGGCTATCCCCCGCCCCACCAGCCTCCCGTGACGCACTCAGTCAAAGCCCGCGCAGTGTCCCCATCCGCCTGCCCCCCCCGTCACCCCGATGCTGGGCGAGCTAATTAGCGACTTGTCAGCTCGCTTGTGCACAGCTTAGCATGGAGCTGGGCACAGGGCAGCAACAGGAATCCCTTTGGGCCTTGTCACGACATCATCTGGGCAGTGTAGCCTGTGATAGCAGAAAATGAAGCCGGTATTTATACGCGGGCATTAGAAGGGGGCCCTCCCGTATCAGGCTTAAGATGACAAAATGTCAGCTTCAATCATCTGACAGGCTTTGGTCTCCCTCTATAACCTCTTTCTTTTTGGCTGCTCTTTTTTTATATACACATATGACACTAACAGAAAAATAAATTGAAAAGAGCACTGAGGCAGAGTGCATTTCACGCACTGGTGCCAATGTTTCATATCTCATGAACCTCAGGAAAACAATTCGTTGAACTAATTAGTTTACAGTGTTTAAGCAGCTTGTTTCCCGTCTTTAATCTTCTTTATGTAATACTGCGAACAAAGCCATATTATCTTCTGATTTTTTTCTTATACAGTTTAACAAATATAATCTTTTTTTCT
>VWZZ01001878.1:364042-408522 GCA_013399095.1 Psophia crepitans
CCCCCCCCCCCCCCCCCCCCGAGATTACTTCACTTAGACATCAAACTACCATACTCTTCCTTACTTTTTTTCTTGTTAGGGAGAACAATACAAACAGTACCAATTCATTTGTTTTTCAAAGACCTTCAAGATTATGCTATACTTTTTTCTTTTTTTTTAAATTTTATTTAAATCTTACCCAGTTAATTTAATTTTTTATTTTTAGCTATCCCTTGCAAAGCAACTGTTTTTGCCTCCCTCTGAAAATAAAATGACTGCTCTTCTCCCTCACTGTCCTAGTAATCGAACAGTGTCTCTAGCTTACGATCTTTGTTGCAGTTGTTTTAAAAAGTAAGTAGTTAAAAATAAACCAAGCAAACCTTTAAAGCTGAAACACGTTCATCTTTTTACTTTCACCACCAATGCTGGCTTGAATTAGAAGAAAAGATAAACAAACAAACCAAACAGCCCTACTCAGGAGCCTGGAAGAGTGTCTATACTTCCTAATTCCCTTAAAAGCCTGGGACTGTGACTGTGTCTGGAGCTGGCTCAATCACAGCAGCTCACTACCACTCTCCCTACCTCACACTGGGGTCCAAAACCATGAGCAAATCCTTTACAAGGCTTGACCCGGTAGGGACACAGTACAAAACCTGCTGGAGGCCAAGACATTACTGTCCTGGTCATTCTGCCTCTTGTCATTACCATGTGATAAGCAAACTCCGCAAAAAACCATCTGCGTCAAGGCAAGCCAGGCTAACTTTAATCAACGTTGATGGTGGGTTTAGTAAACCCATACTGAAAGATTGGATTTTCTCAGAGAGCTAGTTAGATTTTCAAGTCAAAGCATATGGTCAACAGTATTAATGGACAGCTGGGGACAGCAGCTTTTTAAGCCACTCCAACGGGGACCATGGAAGGATGGGTTGTTATGCCCAACACATACAGCCAGGACGGGACTTTCTGCAACACAGAGTCAGAGCTGCTGTCTTTTTAAAGTACGGAAAGGGAGAACGTAGTACGTGCCTTTTACCCAGTACTTTAGTGGCATATTCTACCAGTAAAGTACATATTACTGGTATAATTCCTGCCTTTGGTATTATTTCTGGTTTTATACAAAGGATGCTTGATGTAAAATGCACAAACCATGCTGGAAACAGGAAACCAATGCTCCAGCCACAAGGCGAGAGGGAAAAAAATATTTCCCTGTTCTTTTTAACAGCTTGTCTCTCTGAACAAGATGTCAGACATCTCCGTGCTTAGTTGGTACGTGCTTAAACCTCTTCCTTGATATCACTCTCCCACAAGGAGGCATCATTTGGGAACAGTGACCAAGTCCTCTATACTTGGACAGTTATTTCACGCAGATTGTTGGAGTCCATGTGGTCAACATTATCTACCTTTCTGACTCTTTGCTTGCTTTAGAACTGTTTACAGTCCCCCAATGCTTATAGACATCAAAGTTCACGCTGTCCTTAGTTGTCAGATTCCCAGTTACTCTTAATTAGTACAGCGAGGTGACACAGCTGTGGCTTCACGAGTGCAAGAACACCACCAAGAACTCGATCCTGCTGTGCTCAAGGGATTTCTCCCTTCTCCCCCAAGGTTAATGCCTGTAACTCCTCCGGGAGCTAGCAGCTACACAGGCTGTTTAACTGAAGATACACAAAATCTCCCAGCTACTTGGGGATTTAGCAGTGACTGCAGATAGCTTGCATTATTTCTGAATGCCTGAAAGGTTACAGGAACAAACTTTGTAAATGAGTGAAAAGCGTGAAAAATATTAATGCTATATTAACTTCCATTAACCTTCAATTTACATCCTAAACTGCTGGATTAAAACTTTATGGGTTGAAGTTCTGCTTAAAATTTTTCTCCTTAAGAATACACGCAATCCCAGAACCGTGTAATGTTAAATACATGCAGTGTTTTCTATTCAACACAGACTAGTACCAGCAAACAGGCTGGGAGAAATGAAAGATGTGAAATTACAAAGCTGCAAGAGCACATAAATCTTTAACCATTTATTCACAGGAAGATTCTGAAAGCTTCTTAATTTCTCTCCTCATTTTATCATTTAGTTTTGGACTAATGTAATGAAAATTGGAGAGGGATGAAGGATGCCTGTTCCCACTACCCTTCTCTCATTTAAAGCAAAAAACATGCATTTTTTCACCTTATGTCTAATACTTAGCAATATATGAAGCAGACCTGTTATTACTCTTAATATAACCCACCAGTGAATCCCAACCTCCTATACAAAGTTTAAACTGTTAGCTCACAAGGAAAGACGAGATTTTTCTTCCTAGAAAAAAAGGTGTTTGTGACTCATGGGAGCTGATGAAATAGGTAAAGGTTTGATGTTTGCAATATTTTTTAAGAGAATTAACTACATCAGCTAAGACTGGATAAGACTAGTTTGGCAAGAATTTTTTTTTCTGGTCAGCAGGAAAATTCATTCTGCAGCAGAAAATCAAGTCTCCATAGGCTCATCTTCACAGGTGAGTCTTTAACTTGTTTTTTTCTGATTTTTCTGAACCTATTACTGTGACCAACAAAATATTATAAAGTATCATATTAAGTATATTCAAGGGGATGAAATACTCATACAATATTTCATGTTTGGTTTTATTTCTCATCTTCACCCTGTCACATTCCTGATAAGTTTTTTGGTTTTGGTTTGGTTTGGTTTGGTTTGTTTTTTTTAAAAAGTGTAAATAGCTGCATGATTTACCATGGCTAGAAAACATCTGTGCATACCTAGAGAGCTCACATGCTCTTCCTTCTCTTCAGTTAAAGTCTACAAACAAAACTTCTCGTTAGACAGCTGTGTGACAGAAATCCATCACTGTTCCTACTAAATGCAACCCCACAGCCTACCTACTTTGTGATCAACCAAAAATACCACTCAATCAATATCTGGCTTACTTCCATGATTTATTTATTTTTTTTAATCATTAGCCAAAGCCCGGCTAGATTCCATGTGTGTGATGCCCCACTGCCTTTACATAGAGGTTTGGTTTTCTGCCTTCTGGGTTTTGGGGTTTTTTAGGGTTTTTGGGTTCCCATCGTTTTTTGCCCCTAAGAAATCCTTTGCACACCTCTGCGTTATAAACGGGTTATAGCTGCTCCTTCCCAAAGGAATTCTCACTCTCTCTTCACACCCAGACACACACATAGCTCTGCCCTGAAAGGGCAAACACTACAAGCTCTGCTTGCCCTTCACTGGAGAAGATCTGGCCCCGCAGCACCCTGCCACCAATTTCAGCTCTGCATGGTTTCTTACACAATTCAAGTTTCATGCACACGTCGGTAAATCCCTAGTCACCGGTGGCACAGGCACCTAAATGCAGCTCCTCAGGTACGTTAAAAAATAAATAAATGAAAAAAAAAGGTAATTGAGCAAGACTGCAAGGAGCTGTTACTTGTCCTCTCCTGCTGCAGTTTTATCACAAAGGAACACCACTGGGGTTTACACTCTGTATTTATGGGCATCAGACTGTTAATTAGTAATCAAGCTGGTTCACAAGTATTAGTCAAAGGTGCTTGTTGAACAGTAATAAACATCTCACACTCATAACAGTCTTTATCTTATTACAATTTTAACTCCAAGAAAAAACAGACGCCACAAAATTTTCCGAAAAGATTAGGGAAGTAAAAAGTGTTGCAACATGTTTTAAGATAAACGTATTTAATTTGAACACTCAAACTTCCTGTGTGCTCATGTTTGTTATCTACCTATACAGCCTCATTTTGGCTTTTCACTTTTTATTTAAAAACTATTTACTTTTTACCAACAGAAAAACATTACTCCTACAGTAAGGCTTGCTTCTCAAAGCTGTACTTTGATCTGTAAAAACATTCTCAAATTCATCCCACCTGCATTTTCAGTAAAATACTTCTTCTGTTCCATAAAGTCCCTGTGTTGAGGGATTTTACCCATTACCATAAAGCACAGGACTTTATTCAAATGTGTACAAGCTCTCTTCAAAGCTAAGAACCCAAAAGATAATAAATTAGACTGAAGTTGCTGCTGTGAATTGTGTTTCTGGCTGAGTTGATGCTCTGAGATTTTTCAAACTATCCCAAGTAAGTGAAGGCTGGTACTCTTCCTACATTGATAAAAAGAAAACTGTTAGGTCATACCACCAGTGGTGGCTAATGTAGGATTTAATGCATAAACCTGATTACTTTTACCAGTTCATGTAGTAATTAGTGTAGCTAAAAAGATATTGCAGATCTCAGAAATAAAGGGAACATAAGCTAAAAATGTTAAGAGACATATCGTTTATCTAAAAAAACCACTAAGCAATTAAATGGCAAACACCCTCACATTTTGTATTCATGGGAATAAGAACAATCTTAAAAATATCTAAGAACTATATGAATGGAAACAGAGAATAAATAGGCATTTTCTTTACTTAAAATGCTTGATAGCATCATTTTAATGAGCCTAACGTAGTAACAATATGGCATATGTCCTTATTTTGCCAGTGAGTAAGTCACAATGACAACTATATTCCTGCTAGCTGTTATCTGTGGCTTTGGTCAATGATAATGATCAGAAATAGTATTTCTACCTTAATGATCTATGAGGTATAACTTACAGTAATCCAGTATATATTTAGATATGGATGCACTTTTACTGTTTTATTGTACTAAACCCTCCCATTTTATTTTTAAAAAAGTTGCTAAATTGTGAATCAAACTAGGATATTGTGAACTGTTTTATGATAGCAGGCACCTTGTCAGTTGCTAATTCAGTGTGTAAATATTTGATCAGAAAAATTCTGAAGTAGTGATTCTCCAAATTTGTTCTGTAATACGTAGAACTTTTTCTAGTTTTTCTTCTTCTTTAGAACAATCAAAAAGAAAAAAACGCAAACTATTGGTATATGAACAGGCTGTTTCCTTGTTATTATAGATCCACTTTATTTAATGGAATATGCTAATATTTTACCCTCTTCATGTCACAATATGGATTGGAAGGATTCTGCTGACTCCAATATTCTGTCTTTTTCAGTGTTTCATATGATTGAATCTGAACCACATCTCATATGCATGATAGACAACTGACAAAGAATTTCATTTTTTGAAAGTATCCAATAAGCATGTTCTGCCTAGAATAAGTTAGAACACTCACAGCCCAATTTCATTTCGAAGTTACCTTTCCAATTATCTGGACCATCTCACTCAAAGACATTCTAATGACACAGAAAAAATATTTTGGCTTAGTATGTGAGTCAGCTTTGAGGTAGCTTTGAAAAATTGCAATTTTGCCTTTTCGTATACGTTTACGTATACGTTTTGTCTTTCAGAGAAAACCTGAGCAGCACGCATACTGAACAGGTATTTCTTCTAGAGACCAGTCCTATATTTAGAAGGGAAGAGGTGATCCTTACAGCTCAGCCATCATCTGTAGCAAGAAATAGCTGGGTGAGTGAAAATTTAGCCATAGAAACATTTGTGCGTTCTTACTGTCAATGCACAGGAGCTTTTGACAGCAGAGACTGACTGTGAAATAAATTTTAAAACTTTGTTACCTTTGATAAATGACAGAAAGTAATTCAGCTTTTCTCTGGTCCTGCCTGTGTTTGCAAAACTGAAGTTTAGGGGAGCAGATGCACTGAAGTGGACTGCAATACCAAAGAAGATGTGCTTTGCTTTCCAACAGCAGCTGCACTTCTTAAATAAGCACAACTTACAGAACTATGCAAAGAGGGAACAAGAGAGATGAAAAATGGTAAAGACACAGCCACCACATGCAAAGCTGTGGGTGAAAAGGTCCAGCTGTCTGGCTTACACTTGTAAACCTGTATTGTCTTTCTAGAACCTAACTACTCCAACAGCCCTACAAAAGAAAAAGTATCTCAACTCTCCAAAAGAGGTACAGAGAGAGTTCTCTATGTGGTAAATTAATAAATTACCTAACTGCTTGTTAATTACATCCTTCCACCACTCATCATCCCAAGTACCCCTACACTATCACAAGCATCATCTCATCGTGTGAAAAAGGAAGACTACATGATCACTATAATCATTATTTTCCAACAACAACGACAAAAAAAAGCTAGGTAAGTACTCTTATTTTAATCCATCAATGTGCAGAGAATCATAATTAATCGTTATGTAGCATTGCAATTTCTCCTCAACTACTTAAGTATCTTCATAATTGCAGGTCCAAAACAGGAACCTCTTGGCTTTGCTTAATGATTGTCTCCTACGCTCTTCTCCCAAGACAAGGCTCTGATAGGAGAGCAGAGTTTTGAACAAAATGAAGAGAATACAAATTAGAGCAAGAGCAGGGCAGGTCCTAATGTCTTGCCCTGAGCAGAACAAAAGGGTTAACCTTAAGTAGCTGTTCATTGGACTACTTGACATGGCCATGGAGACAAGGAGCAAAGAAAGGACAGGGCCAGAACCCAAGGAGAGGTAAACACATTCCAGTCTGTATTTGCCCTTATTTGCATTTTGTTTGTTTACTACGACAGAATAGCTTTGGGGTTTTCTTAAACGTTTACATTAAAATGCTCTTTACAATAAGCTGCTAAAGGCCAGTAAAACCTCTGTTTCCTCCCCCTTTCTTCTCCTTGAAGATCAGCTTTATCTACAGAATTGTTATCTTTAAGTGAATAACTGATAAGAAAAATTAAAGGGCTCAGAAGCAGAATGTGTTAAGTAATTGGACCCCAGTTCCCACACCTCTTTGTCTCTCTACTAAATCTCTGTCTCTCTGCTAAACCAATCCACTCTGAATATCAATCACAGCTGAGGTTGGAAATCACCGTTGGACAAAAGAGTAATAATAAAATAATCTCCCAAGAAAACCCACACCACATTTGCAAGGGCATAATTTTCTCTCATTTCAACCGCTGCTTCATTCCTTCGTAGATTTATTAAAACCTTCCGATGCACAGTAGTTCCCCCAAAAGCCCAAATTTGCTTTGCAGCTATTCAGAGGTAAGCACCCAAGGACAACCTCTGAACAAGCATGTCTCTGGCAAGACAGCCTACTGCTATAAAATGAGTTATTTATCCAGAAAGATTATTATATTAACATGTATCTATCTGAGGAAATCAAGTCATACTACTACACCAGAATAATCACAGAACCATGGCTGTATCACAAGAAATTCCTGTACAAAGAAATTCAGAATAGAAATGCGTGAATAATTTTGGGGTTTGATCTGGTATGGCTTACACTGCTTCCAGAACAACACGAACTGAAACAGCAATGAAATATCTGGTTTATTCTGCAGTAGGAATGCGCACTGGTGAGCCAAAACCCTGCAGTCATTCTCACAGCTGAGCCCACAAGACGGAAAGTGTGAGTCCTCCTCCTGCAAAGTCAGCTAAGTTTTCCGTGAATGGCCTAAATTCAGGGCGGTTTGTATCAGTAAATTTTTTGCATAAACAAACTCTAGCAACGTCGATTGCTCTTTTTCTAAATCCTGTATGTCAAACTGATATGCACTCATAAGTAAGAGGGGCTTCTTTTTTGAAATTATGTATTAGCTGTTTAAGAGCCTACGAGAAATGCAAAATGGACCAACTATAAAACTGTTCATATTTAGCAGGATATACTACTGATTCTAGATACGATTTTTCTTAAGCAACCTAAAGCAAGTTTCTACAACACCGAAGACTCCCACACATACACAAACCAGAGCTCCTGAAACCTACTCCATAATTTTCAGATAAAATTCTCACTGAATTTCTCTATGAAAGAGTTGGGTGCATCTTAACTATCCCAGCTTGTTAAATTAAGGAGAGATCAAGTGGGTGTGGGGAAGTGGAGGAGAACCTCCTGGTTCATAAAAAGCTCTGTTTCAGATGATTACATTTGGAGCTTACGAGTTCTTCTCCGGTCTGGACCTGGATCAATACTTGTAAAGTGTCCGTCACGCATGAAGAATTCTGCAATCAAAGAAATATCTTCCTAATCGCATGGGTAGCTGCTTCTATCTTCCTTGGGTCTTGTCTACATGGAAAAATTATTCCCAAATATGACAGGCTATGAATTTGAAGTGCAATAGCTGTTCCAAAATAGCCACATATAGGACGCAGTTACTGCAGTCTAAAAGCATTCAGCAGGGTTTGGTGTGGTTTTGTGTGGTTTTTTTCCCTGTTTTTTCTCCCCTCCCCCCCTTAGGAGAGGAGGAGAAAGAAAAGGAAGAAAGAACAGTCAAATTAAAAAAAACTTTATACTGCAAAGATTATTCATGTCCACCTCTGAGCTCCCCCAAGTAAGACGCCTTCTCAAGATCAGAGTATTACACGTGTTTTTTTCTGAAGTCCAGGTCTACTCAGCTAGACTGCCACAATCGAGTGTTACAAGGTAAAGTAGCCCTTCCAGCAGAATATACTTTCAAATACATGCCAAAAACACTGCATGTGGACTAAAATACAATTTCCAGTTTTAATTGTCACAGAGCAGAACTAGAAACAGCAGCAATTACAATGGAAATATGGCACTTTTCTAACGGTGTACTCTTTGCCCCTCTGTTCTTTCAGAGTGCTCTGTTTGGAGGAGAAAAACCTGTCCATTTTTTTCTTCTGACATATATGAATTATGTTACCACTGTAAAAATCATGCATAACAGACCTAATGTTCAGGCTTGCCAGTTGCTCTACAAAAACATTACAACAGCCGTTGTAGTTTTGTAACATTTTCTCCAGGTTATGACTTCAGCCTGCAGGCTCTTTAGTAACAGTTTAATGCCTGAATCTACACTAAATAAATAATCATACAGGTTATACTTCAGAATACCTGCTGACCTGAAATAGTATACAGCCAGTCCTCCTCTAAATCCCACGACAAAAATCACATGCTGCGAGAGTTAAGAACTTCGTTTCTCACCCACAATCTAGTCACTCATAGGATCAAGGAGGATGTCATTAGGCAGCACTCAGCAGTATCCAGGTTAATTCATAATAAAAAGGTATAGTATATCTGCAACCAGCAGTTCAAATTTAGCAAGCAAATAATCCTCTTTGCTTATTTCCTATCGGTACTTGTTTGTACTTCTTATTCAGAGGCATTTTCTCCACAAATTCACATCACCCTTGCTTTATGCCTTTTGTGGCATAAAAATCCTGACATATTTTCACCCTGAAGCTGTGATCATCATCTTTTGAAACTAACAGGCACAGGCAATGACGAAAAAGCCCATAAACCTTAACACTTGAAACAAATGTCTGGCAAAAGTTTTAGCCCAGATGTATGCTAAATATAGAGGTATCAACTAAAGACTACACCAGAATAAAAATTTTTTTCTGGTTTTAATTAAAGCTGCCATAACAGGGAGTTTATTTCTTCCACACTCACTCTTTCCCTGTCAGTGTAAGCCATTTTACTGTAATGCTTTATTTCAACATGGGAGAAAAGCTATGAATGCCCTACGGTAGAAGTATTACCAACACAGACGGATCAATCTTCCAAGCACGGAATGACACACAAGATCACAAGGCAGGTAAACCAAACAGAATATCTGGAGAAAGCCAAATTAAAAAAAAACAAACCCAAACAGGTCGGTGACTCAGTTCTGTGGTGCTCTATGGCCATTCTGGTGGAGCTAATCTACTGATCAATAGCTCCAAGGCAGCTGTGACCTGGCTCTGTGACAGTCTATTGACTAGAGCCGGTGGCTTTTTTTCCTTAATCCAAATGCCATACTTTTGCAGCCTGACCCAGGCTGCAAGGTCCCATCAGCAGATGTTGACATTATCTCCTCCTGATTGCAACAGCTCATCATAAACAAGTAGTCTGCTTTTTGAGCTTTGTTTTGGTTGGGTTCTTTAAAAAAAGGCCACATAGGGGAATGGAGGGGGGGAAAGAAAGATTGTCATTTATAACTTGGAACAGAATGCGTGCTGGCACTTCTGTCATGTGTTTCACAGAATCACAGAATCACAAGGGTTGGAAGGGACCTCGAAAGATCATCTAGTCCAACCCCCCACGCCAAGGCAGGGCCACCTAGAGCACATCACTCAGGAACACGTCCAGTCGGGTTCTGAATGTCTCCAGAGGAGACTCCACAACCTCTCTGGGCAGCCTGTTCCAGTGCTCTGTCACCCTCACAGTGAAAAAGTTTTTCCTCACATTAACTCGGAACCTCCTATGCTCCAGCTTGGACCCGTTGCCCCTTGTGCTATCGCTTAGTGAGGCCGAGAAAAGCCTGGCTCCATCTTCCCGACACTCACCCTTAACATATTTATAAACATATTTACAAACATCGATGAGGTCACCCCTCAGCCTCCTCTTCTCCAAGCTAAAGAGACCCAGCTCCCTCAGCCTTTCCTCATAAGGGAGATGTTCCACTCCCTTGATCATCTTAGTGGCTCTGCGCTGGACTCTCTCTAGCAGTTCCCTGTCCTTCTTCAGCTGAGGGGCCCAGAACTGGACGCAATATTCCAGATGCGGCCTCACCAATGCAGAATAGAGGGGGAGGAGGACCTCCCTCGACTTACTGACCACAGCCCTTCTAATGCACCCCAGGATGCCATTGGCCTTCCTGGCCACCAGGGCACACTGCTGGCTCATGGTCATCCTCCCATCCACCAGGACCCCCAGGTCCCTTTCCCCTACACTGCTCTCCAGCAGCTCAGTCCCCAACCTGTACTGGCACATGGGATTCTTCCTTCCCAGGTGCAAGACCCTATACTTGTCCTTGTTAAATCTCATCAGGTTCCTCCCCGCCCAGCTCTCCAGCTTATCTAGGTCCCGCTGAATGGCAGCACATCCCTCTGGTGTGTCAGCCACTCCTCCCAGTTTAGTGTCATCATGTTTTCATTATGATGAAAATAGCGGGATGTCATTAACCCATATTCTCCTACCTGACCAAGTACCATTATGTTCTATTGCATGATGCCATTTCATTCAACAGACGACCTTAAGAAATGTTCAAAAACAATGGGTTTATGCTGCTGTTGTCTAGTTACATTTCTAAAAGTACCTCTCTTTTCTCTTCTGTAGCATACTGGCATAAAATACAGGCATACAGGCATAAAAGCTGAACGCAAATATGCTAGACCTTCACCCATGTTTAAGGTCAATGACACATGCATTGTTTGTTTACTGCTTTACACTGCATTGAACAGTCAAGAATTTGAGCAGCAGTCCTGTGTTACAACCATGATCTTTAAATACGTCAAGGTAAGGGCCATGCTGCACCACGTAACCTTGACACCACCATAGCAGAAGTGAAGATTGAACTGTTCCTCATGCATCACCAAACCAGATGCAGCAGAAGAATAGAGTGCTACTGAAACTCTCTCATAAACACCCAGCTGCCATGACCTGGAAAAAAACAATTCCTTTTGATGCAGCTAAGAGACTTTTCAAGCATGGCCTGGTGCACAAATTTATTCAAATGGTTTTATGATTTAGACTATTGCCTATGGAAGCCTTCAAGGACACTACTGAGCACCATTTCATGAGGATCATTAGCTGAAATGCCACAGTTAAATGCAAAGAGCTCAAGACCAGCTCCATCCAAAAATCAGAGGGATTTTTATGTTGATGTCAATGCAAGAACAGTGGGATTAGTGGGGAAATACAAACCCAACTAAAAGTCACACCTACAAATACCTTGTTTTGGAATCAGTGAACAGCTGTACAGTCAAAGTTGAGTACCCAAAATGAGTAAGACAAAAAACTTCGTTACAGAGATTTTGATTGTTTCTGTATTTGCTTGAGGTACAATCTGAAAGGAAAGGCACATAATCTAGCAAATTGGTCACTAGATTCAGCGTAGTCATCTATCCTCAAATCCCAGTTTTGAGTAACATGCTCTATGACCCCGGACAACATGCTGCTTTATACCTGTTCTTCCACCTTGTCTTGTGCCTCTCGTGCAGACTGCCCGGCCCTCACTTCAGTGCACACAAATGAATCCAGCTTATGATACCAGAGGATACTGTTACACAAATAACTCCTGTAATTTGTAGAAAGAGTTGAAGTTTGACATGTGTTTTTGGAACCACTGGCTACCATAACTAAATGTAAGATGTGACTTCATTTAGGAAAAATGAAAAAGTTATTGAAGAATCAGCTCTAACCCACACTTTTAACTCGTCTCACTTTTCTTGTGCACTCTATTCACTTGTGCAGTTTCTGCACGGAATTACACCTTGTACCATGGTGCAGTGTTAGAAATCGTGCTCATTTACTGGACCAGTATAATCACCACTGAAGATTAAATTTTACGTTTAATTCCAGCGTTATAAACATAACTGTCTCAGGCTATTCAGAAACTCTAAGTACATTCACTTCTTACCCCCCTTCAAGAAGGGAAAATAATACTGAACTACTGGCAGGTAATACTGAATACAGATCAGCAACCTTAAGTCCTTGGCCACACATTTTACATCAAAAGTGCAGACATAATATTTTGTCTTAACACTAAATCAAATATGCATTTATTAAACGGTCAATTCGGGATTCCAGGAACTTCTGGCAGCAGTGTAAGGTTTAGTGACTCTCACTATTTTCTTTTTCCTTGAACCAGGATACACGGATTTTACATGGATGCAGTGGATATGACACGGAAAGATTTGGATGTGTGCGTAATTTCTTTCTTGTGTCTTTCCCCTGCCTTCCCTGGTTCGCAGAAGCTGAAAGCTAATGGAAGTGCCCAGACTGTGTGATTCATCAACAGAAACTGTACATCAAGTGGAGCCTCCACAGCATAACCTGTTATCTGGGCAGGATTAACACTATCTGGACTGGTAAATTCTCTTTCCACCCTTGCTGACTCAGAAAAGAGATTTAAATGAAGCTGCTAACTCTAATGAGCAGCACACTGCTGGTTGTCTGAAGTGAGTTATACACCACTTACAATCAAAGTGTAAACCAGTCATTTCACTTCACTGCTCTTGTTCAGGCTTCCCAGAGTTTAACAGACAACTCATTATCCAGTCCATCACATCGCCTGTCTACCTCTCTCCTCCAATTCTTTCAAGACGCACGATGAAGCAACTCACGCTACCTTATACAGCCGGAGTCTCCTTGCAAAAGAAAGCGGCTGCTCACAGTGGAGCGAAGGGAAAAAAACTCCAAAAGGGAACGAAAGCCACCCAGCACTGCAGCAGACTTACTCACAGCACCTTTAACAGTGCTATCATCAGCAACGAGTAGTTACAAGTTCTTCAGCACGCCAAGGACGGATTTCTTAAACATGAACCCCTGATATAGTGTACTTCATCTGGCATATTTTTTCATCCTCAGTAAATTAACTAGGAGGAACCTCAGCAGTGGCAACAGAATTACAATACCCTAACCCCGCCACTTCGGAGTTGACGCATTTTGCTGTGAATAGCAGCTGTTCCGTGCGCTGGGAGCCCTCGGCAGCCGGCTGCGGGAAGCACGCACACCGTCGCGCGCGCATCGGGGCACAGCACAGCAGAATCAGGCCTCCTGTTCTGCTGGCATACAAAACTCTGCCTTCAGAACTCCTCTCCATCAAACCCCGGCAGAAATACTAGATGAATGGTCCCTGAGAGAGCACTTCTCCTTGCCTTCGGCGGCAATGGCTTGCAGGCACGCAGCACTCCATCAATGCCGGGAGCTGGCAGCTTGAAAGGCGGGCGGGAGGTTCGCTGGTGGCACACATCTGCTTACTAACAGCACCGGGGCTCCGCTCCTCTTCCCACGCACCGCCCGCAGCAACGGCTCCACTGGGACACTCACCATCAACAGATGGTCCCAGGCTAAGGTGTAATCAGGAGCAGCTTGCTAAATTTACCTCGAACAAATAGAATTACAGGTTTTTGCTGAATCTGAACTGAACTGGGAACTTGGGTGGTACGGGGAGTGTTAACACGAGTACCTCTTGAAACGACGATGATGTAAAGTCAGCGAAAATCAGCTCTGCCCTGTAGTTGCATATTTATACTCATGCTGCTTATTGTCTCAGCTGATACAATAGATGCTTATTTTGAGACAATTTTTAGCTGCATCCTAATTAAGTCATTTACCTCCTGCAGTCCTCTTTTCCCCTCAGGATATACTCTGCTAAAAATGTTTTAATGCAAAATCTACACTTTCACCACCTTCCACTTGTAAGTATTTCAATATGTCGACTTTTTACTCCATTAAGAAAACAAAAACCGCTATTAAATTTGAAAAAGCATTTACCAAGACAGAAAACTATGTTACAACACAGGATTGGATGTGTATATGCCTTGAAAGCATCATTACCTTGAAGTTATTTGCTGTTTTGTTGAACGCAACATTTAAGTTTGGAATCATGCCCTGTTACAATTTACTAATAGCAATTCAAAGCAGGAGCAAAGGGAAAAAAAAGATTAATTTCAAATGCAAGTTCCATACTGAGATTTAATATCTGAATTCACATTCACTGTACAGAAAACAAATGTCTTTTTAAACAAAAGTTTATACACCACCACCTTATCGGACAATGTATCTTATTGCTAGTGATGTTAAGACTTATCTGCTGACTCTAATGACAAAAATAAGATTTTAAATATGCTAACTTCTTGTAGTCACACTGCACATAAAAAGAGTTAATAAAAACAACAGCCTCATCTGCCTCTAAGAGAATCTTTTGGCAAATTTCACCAGAGAAAAATCAGTTTTCTTCTACAGACTGGAATACACATGTAAAATATTACCCAGCCTGCAGCTAGGCTGTGCTAGCGTAACTGCAGATCCAACTGCACCAATGCATTTCAAACAGTAATTGCATGCAAAATAATGTGCATTTGTCTGTCAGTGATTGGATGAATTTAATTTATAGCAAAACCAGCAAAACTGACCACCGTCTCATGTATTAATTTGATCACTTGAAGGGCAAATTGGCCTCGTGAAAAAACCCCATGGAATACCGAAGTCATGAGTGTCATTGCTGAAGGTGACATGCCAGTGCTGCTCTGTGGTTAAAAACTATACATATGAAATGCACCATTGCTCCATCTTGTGTGATCCCACTGCCTTCAGATGGCAAAATCAGTGACCTAACAGCAAAAGCACAATAAAACTATTTTCTTCAAACTAGCTTTGAAATAATTAAGAACCTTCGTCTACCTTATAAAATTTAGGCCATTTACACAACTGATGAGAAAGCAGCCTCCTGAGGCTCTAGTTCTTCAGCAACATGAGGTTTTCAGCACTGCTGTTTAACTAAAGCAGTCCCTAAACTTCTGTCTCAGGGCAGTGTAGTGCCCCTAATCGTACCAAAACAACTGCTTTCAGGGCTATGAGGTAGACCCTGATACGTGAAGTGATTTGGTTAAAATAACAATAGGTGGCCCATAGCAGAGTTATCGATCAAACCCTTGATCCATTTCATAGCGTGCAAGCTGACAGCACAGCTGAGAATGACAAATGCTCAACTACAGGGAGATCTCAGCAGTCAGCCAAGGAGTAAGAAACGAGACCTAAAACCAGCCCACTGGCCAAAACCCTTCACACCACTGAGCTGTGTCTTAGGAAAGAACTTTTGAAGCTGGGTTGTACATCACAGTATCAGCCCTGAAGTTTGCACCACCAGTTGTGCGGTCACCTGCTTAACCCCTTTTTAGCACTGTATGCTTGCCATCAAGAGCTCCTTCACAATTGCCATTTCTGCCATCTAAAACTACAGATCAACTTAACCGCCCTTGTAGATTCTCCTTCTGCATAATTACAGTCTACTGCATCGAGTCAGTACACACTGCACTGCTCTGCAAATGACTACAGCTATGGATTTTATTCTTTTCTTAAAGGCAACCTACAAAGACAACTTTTAATCCTTGCCAAGATCACAGCTACATTCGTCTTCAGGTGAGTTATATAACAACTGCTGGCTTTGATCTAAATATTTGTCAATGTCAAAAACGCTTTTAAAATAAAATCAGAAGAGGTACCTACTGTGAGACTTCTTTTTATCTCCTAAGTTTTACAAAAAACAGTAGCTATATATATTTAGCCTTTCAAAAACAGTCAAGATCCAAGTGCTATGATTTAGCTCATAATAAATGTTTACCAGTATATAACGGGAAGTCTGGCAAATGCTTAAGTACTGCGACAGAAAAGATGAACTGCACGCCAAATCCCTCACACAGCCTGTGGTCCTTCAAGACAACCACAGGCACACCTCCTAGGGAGCTATGGAAATGGAGATGCTTTCTGGAACAGGGTCCAGGTGGGCAACGACCACCATCTCCAGTCAGCCCTGTAGCTTCACCAAGGGCTAAAGCTGGGCTACCCTGGATTGGAAGCCACACTTGGACCATTCAAGAGGTGCAGACTAGTTGTCCACACATGACCAAATACAATTGCAGCTTTGGGTAATACAAGCCCCTGCGTAAAAGGCAAAAGTTTTCTACTCGTTTTGCTAAAATTATTAAGAGTTACTGTGATGCTAATAGCCAGTGACAAAGACAGCCCAAGTGAATGAAAAGGAACCAGAGAAGAGATACTGTAGGAATGCTACAGTAATGCTTTCCGGAAAAACAGAAAAAATGGCTGAAAAATACATTTTTCCTAAGAGATATCTGTTTCAGATTTGGAACTATATTCATTACTGTATAAATTTTCCTACATTCACATGTACTTTGTAACTAGTATTAATGTTCTGTTTTTAGAGCAAAATTCATTTTGTACAAAGAGAACTGGTGAATACTTACACTTGGAGAAGACTCTGCAAGCCGATGCCTGTCTCCGTAGCACCAGCATTATCATATAAATTTAATGGAGCGGAGTAAAAAGACGAAGCTATAAGTCTTACCACTTACTTGGAAAAAAAGGTAATAGAGTAATAACTTCAAGACTGCACAGAGCAGCCTGAAATGTATTGCGTGTAAATTGCAGATCATGTACAAAATCCACCTAAGGAATGTGTAATTTGTAAATGCAAAACCTACCATCCATCTATCTGATTACAAAATCTAGATGATAAAGCTGATTCATAAATGAGTCCTAGGTGGATTTTTCTGTAACTTGTGCCATTTGTCTGTTCCCAAGTCAAAAAAGGAAATTAAAGTGTCCTTTGTGGTATTTACTAAATTTGGCATTGAATAATTTTCTCTCTTTTAACGTTGTAAATCTGTAAGGGCAGCAAGCCTATGTACCAATTAGCAATAGCTTTCACTGTTCGACTAAAGTGTGTGCCAATATATAGAACACAGAAAAACTGCACAAAGTAACTTATTCAAAAGCCTTCTATTTGAGTAAGTTACTAAAGCAGGACTCTCCTCTGGGAAGTATGGCTGGCTTCGTGGTAGCCTTGGATAAGCAGACTCCTCAACCTGAGGTGCTCCACTACGCTGCTGATCATAGAAAATCTGCCCATCTGAAGTAAAAGGAGAATTACCACCAGCATGTTATTAAATTCAGGGTAGGTGGATATGCCAGCGACACCGGCAGCCTCTGACAAGTTCAAAAGGACATTTTCAGTGTTAAGGGTGCAGAGGTTTTCCTTTGCCCAGTCTTAAGTCCATGATAGCTGGTATTTAAGATAACGAACTGCCTAAGGAGATTCCAATCTTTGTTTCTTTAGTTGTGGGATCAATGAATAATTTTTTAGTGATGTTGATTTCTCCGTGTTTGCATTCCCTGAGGTCTCACCCATAAGGGGATCCACAAAAAGGCGCGCAGGAGCACAGCGGAGGTGCTTCTATCGCTCTCTTCTAGTCTCACCTCCGTCTCTCAGCTTGGCCCCCTCCTTTTGCACACCACGAAATCAGGCTGTTTCATAAAAACGCAGCATATGAAGTGCCTCTAAGGGGCCTTAGAGGACACCTCTGGTTCTGGCCATGCTGGCAGTTCTTTGCAGAGCAGGCAAGGGGAGGCTGCCAGGTGGGAAGAGATGTCTTCCTTGGAGCTCTCTGACGTGGAAGGACTTCCCTCCACGGCCACCTCGATTCTGCCGGGACTTTGGAGCCACAGGAGCACTGCGCAGCAGCCACCTTGCTTCAGCACACTTCCAGCTTCACATGAGCAAGCCTCAAGCTGAGGCTTTACTTTTTGTTCTTTATTATCCTGACGTCAATGTAAAATAGAGGTAATTTAGGCTCAGGTTATAAACAATACAAAAAAAGAAGGAGGAAGCTGGCAGCAGTAGCCTGACTTCAGGCTTCAGGTCTGTGAGACCCTGCCAAAACAAAATCTTAGCTAAAAGCGTTAGCACATCTGAGACCCCACCTCAGATGCCCAAACCCAAAACAAACCCGAAAATGCTCTCTAGCAATGGCGCTGTCTCCATCTCCAGGCGGGGGGAGAAGCAGAGCGCATGCACGGGTGTTGTCGGAGAATCCAGGAAAGACCAGTAACTACTTCCCCAGATGAAACTATGTATGACAAGTTCAGCCTGCAGCAAGTTTGTGCAGCCAAGTTATAAATCCCTCAAATAGGGTCTCACAATGAAAATGTGAACGCTGTCTTAATAGATGGCACCTTGACCTGACAGAAATTTGGCCTCCATTCCTCTGCCAAAGCGGCCTTGAGACACAGAAACGAGCAGTCCCTCCTCCACCTAGGACGTGGTGGGAGGGAGAAGGCGGTTGACGAATGGTTTCGTGGACAAAAGAGAGAGGAATGAGGAATAAACTGCAAATTGATCTGTGCAGCAGAATAAAAGCAGGATGTGGCAAGGCAGACCTAGGTCAGTGTCACGCAGGTGCAAGCGCTGGAATTAGTTTCCTGAACATCTGCAGCAAACATAAAAAAACAACGACCAGTACCAAGGAGGGAGGAAAAAAAATAACACACCTCGCTCTGCATGGAGCAAACCAACTAATGAAACACCACAAAAGCACAAAAAAAGAAAAAAGCAAAGTTTGTTTTCTATGACCATCACATGCACTGTTCCTAATTTTCTGGATTAAGCTGTGTGTTTTGCCACATCGTCAAAGAAAATAACAATCCTTCCCCAGAAACTATCTGGAAACATCCCCCTGTTGAGACCTTAACAGAGCCAGCCTTCCAAACCTAAACAAACAAGGACCACTACACGGGGCTCCTGGCATGTTCCTCCCCAGCCCCCCGGCCGCCGAGTACTTCAGACTAAATACAAATTGGGGTCTCCTCCTAGGAATCCACAAAGATCCATCTTAACAAAATGCCCAAGAACGTGATAGGCAAGGAGTCGTTTGTGTGTTTTTCTTGCCTATGAGAACGTCTGGGAGAAGAAGAAAAGGTTACTGTTTTGCCCATAATTATTTCTCCTCCCCCTTTCATCCTTCCTATTCCCAGGGTAAGCAGACAAAACAGCATACCAGCACCCCAAACTGAATTCATTTACGAAACGCTTATTTTTCACTTAGCTGCGTACAAAGCAAAGGTACTGAGGAATGACCGTTCACATGTGAATTGCTACATTAATTCGCCCAAGAACATGAGTGCCTTCAGCACTTGCAGAAATAACCCAAACAAGAGAGATTCCCTTACCTTGTCAGGAAAACAAACTCCTTGCTCAAAAAAAGAAAAAGGAACAGAATAAGTACATACCCTACAAATTCTTTAAACCTCTTTGCTGAATCTGATGTTTTCCAAGTGACTGACTGCTTTTTAATGGTCAGAACAATTTTTTTAACTAATTGGGCTTAAAAATTTTACTTTGTATTACTATTCCCTTCATCTGGCTGCTACTGCCTTCTTTAACTGTGGTAGATGAAAAAAATCATCTCAGCTAGGAACATCACAAAATCCATTAATAAGTATTTATTAAAATTATTTACTTTAAAAAAAAAAACCCAAACAAACAACACTCCTCCCAAAAGGCTCTATCTTGACAAAATGAAAGGATTCCCACAAAAGCATGCTTTTGTAACACAACTGGCTTAGCTTTCCAACAGAAGCTGGTAGAAAAATGGGTACATTACTTGCTTAGAAAAAAAAAAAAGAAGGAAATACTAAGAATAAAATAAACATATTGTGGGAGGAAACCGAGAGGAGTACGTTCTCGAATTACCTAGTGGTTTAGGAAGCTAATCTCCCTTGAGATAAAATCCTGGGCACCAAACATCTTGGAACAGGTCACAGCTGCCCCTGAACCCAAGTCCTTTTATGAGGAGTATAGAAATGTCAGGCAAAAAGCATAAAAAATTACCAAATCCTGATACATATATCTCTTGATGGACGGCCTCAAAGACGCAGCAAAGGCTACTGTTTTTCTGCAGGCCCATCTCCTCCACAAACAATAGCATAGTTTGAAGGGTCCATCTACCCAGCTCGGTGCAAGTCTCCTCCCCACCATCTGCCTGACCACAGCCTGTTACTACCACACCCCTAAAGCTCATAGGAAGTTCTTCAAGCAGCTGCTCTCTTCCTATGGCTGCTGTCAACTTACACACACATGCAAAAATGCCTGTGCTGGAGGCAGCCACAGGTAACACACTAGCCAATTTGATGGGCACCACAGCATACTTGCCCCGTTTTGACAATGACCAGAGAGTCTTTCTTCACTCTCCTTTCACCTCCCTTTTCTGAGGCAACTAAAACTAAAATGAGAAGACAGCATAGGCACTCCTGATGCTGTGAGAAATCCAGCACTGGTAATATACTGCAGTGAACAAGCCTTCTGCTCCACAACTGACAACGTGACACTGGTATTAGTGGTGGCAAAGTATCATACAGAGAAACCTGTGCAAGCTCAAACGGCGTGGTACATCTGAGCAGACCAGCTCAGGTGGACAGGTATCTCTTCCTCTCTGCAGCCACAGCTGGCTCAGACATCTCACTGTGTCAGACGGAAGGTTCACTTTGGAAAGAGGCAACAGAAGCTTCATATCTCCACACAAGCCTCGCTCTGTTGTGCCTCCTACTTCTGTTTTATCCCTTCTAACACCCTGTCTTGCACAAAAGACATTAATTTAATAACAGTAACAGAGCTGTAGAAGACGACTTTGTAGTTCCAGTCTGGAGTAAGGATAGAAGGCAGAATGGAGATGGCAGTGGACTGTTACATCCTACCTCTCAGTAAATGAAGCCAGGGGAGACTTCATGCTGGATCCAAGCCTGGGAACATCACCTATGGCTAGGATTTGTCTTAATTTTTTTTTTTTAAATTATTTTTCAGAAGGAGGAGACTAGATGGGTGTTTTTATTTAATAAAATGTAACTAACCAGACTGCGAAAAATGTATACAATCTGGATAAAGGACTTTTTAATGAAGGTACTGCAAATGACATTTTCTCTCTACTTCAGAATGCTGCAAATAGCAAATCAGCATACCTCGGAGTGGAATTTCTGCTACAGGAGAGATGAAAGGTTAACTGTCTGAAGAGTAAAGAATATGTTTGACATCTATTTAGAAAAGAAAGCGTCTCCTAACAAAAGCAGAGGCCCCACTTGATGCTCCTAATTCTCCTTCAGTGTTTGCATACACTTTCAAATAATTAGAGAAACCCACTCCAAAAAGCCTGACTGAAAAAAAAAAAACCAACCTACCAACCTCCCCCCAACCCCCCAAACCACTGCAGGCCTCAAAGCCTTGTTTGCTGGGCTTGTTAGAGGGCTCTGGAGGTCACAGTGATTGACAAGCCTTTGGTGCCTGTAGGAGGGCTGATAATGCATACGCATGGCTCGAGAGGCAAGCTCTGAGCACTGACCATGCCTAATAAGCAAAGAGCAGCCAGTAGGCCGAACAATGCAGCGAGCAAACCCTCATGAACCAGAGGTGGCTGAAAGACTTCAAATTGCATTCTCCATCAATTAGTACCAATTAGAAAGCAGGAAGGCATGGTGTATGGTGGAAATAAAGATCTGCCGCCTCTCCAAGGCATTCTCATAAAGCTGCCTTTGTTGCCACTTCTTCGCATGCACCTTACTGCACACACACATGCCTGCGCTCCCACTCGGGAATTTGCTGCACGTGTTACTAGAGCAGTAAAATTGTTTAGAAAAGCAATCTGAGCCAGGGCACACAGGCTTGAGTTTCTACATCCTACCATAACCTAAGTGCTAAGACTGGGGTTTCATAAGGTGTGACAGAGACAGGAAACCACGGCCTCATGCCAGACAAGGCTCCTTCCAAACAGATCCCACCGCGAGCGCTCGCTGCAGCCTCACACAGCACGGCCCAGCACACGGCCGGGCGACCAGCTGCTCTCCGTGGCTCCCGTTCAGTCCCTAGTCTGCAGCTCCGGCAGCGTGGAGGAGGCAGATACAACTCTCCCCTTTCTAACTCTTACTAAACACGGTCTTGCGGGCTTTGCGTGTTTATTCTGTGCATGGTTGAAGACAGCAAACTGCTTCCACAGGCGTGCTTGTAACGGTGGTTTATGACATGACTCCACGGATTTGTCCTCCTGTGTAAATGCTTGTCTACTTCTGCAGCTGTTTTAACTTTTCCGTGCTGTTTTGAAGGCATGGTGCAACTCATTAGGTTACACCTTGAGTTGCATCTAGCTTCAACTAGCATTTTAAAGACAGCTGTGTCTGTTTAGCAAAGGAAAACCAGCCCTATTCAGTGTTTAAATGTACACCATCAACGAACAGAACTATTGACCGAAAATATTGACTATCCTTTTCAAGCTTTACTGAATCTCTACATAGGCTAGAGGAATAATAATATAAATGTGATTAAACTTTCAACAACAGTAGGTGGTAGAAAAAAGAATCATTATTATTTTATTTTACTGAAGTCACCTTAGGCACTGCACTTGTAATAAGAATTATACTTTGATCTTAGCACTTTTCACTAGTAAAACTCAATAGTATTTCGCAAAAAGTCAGCATCGCTATTTACGTATAGGGTACCATTACTGCACAAAGAACTACTGTTCATTTCTTTTTTCCCTGCACCTTTTTCAAGTGCTATTGTTAAAAATTGGAAAAAAAAAATTCCAGTAAAATTTATGGAGCCTTCGCAGAGTTATCTTTCAAAGGCCTGCTGGGCCCTCATCTTTTTCCCATTCGCTAACAGCTGGCCTTTTCTGCCCAGAAAGAATCTGGGGCTTGGTCCAGTACTGGAGACAATGGAGCACTGCTGTTGTGTGACCGAGCTCAGTGGGTAGGGCTGGGCTCTCATCTATTTCATTTCACCTATTGTCAAAAAAACCTAGTGTGCAGCTCAAGTGTGATATGGAAACAAGACAGAACTAAGAGCAGCAACAAAGTTCTACAGAAAAAATAATACAATCAACACTGAAAACTGATGCCAGAGCTGGTAAAGTCCATTCTTTTAAATGCTTTTTTAAAAATAGATATTGTTAGAAAGCTTGGCCGGGTAATTATTTTTGGCAAAACACAGGCATTCCTGGAAAAGCATGTAACATAAAAAAAGAATAAAATATGGGTGTACCTCTCTTGAAAGTGAAATTAAGATTTTAACTAAGTGTCAGATTCTTGCTAAAAATGCTTGGGGTTAAACAAAAATGGAATCTTATTTAAACAGCTTCATTTTGGTATTTTCTTTGAAAGCAAAACCAACCAAACAAAAAGACCATGAACACATTTGAGAAACATTTTAATATTTCAGCAGCTCTGGAACTGAAACTAAATGATACCAGAGAAGAAGTGTTTCTCTCCTTTGAACTTTAAGTACTGCTCAGCTGGTGTCAGGTGTGATAAAATGAGTGCAACTGTGACAAAGCACAGTGACTCACTTTCCCACTCTCTCCCAATTTCTCATTCATAGCTTGGTTTTTCCTATTTGGAAAGAAGAGGGGCCTTCCATTCATTTCCAACAGGGCACACAAGTATTTCGGGAGGCAGAGGGACAGGGTGTCACCAGGACAACACAAGTAAGCACAAAAGACAGATACAAAGAACAGACTTGTTCAGTGGCATGTTTATCGGAAGTTTCATAAATCACAGTGTCACTGTATTACAACAATAACTGCTCTCTTGTAATGTGCTCTGGGTTACCCCTCTCTGTATGGGTTAGTTGATACAGTTTGCGAATACCACAGCTGGGTTGTCACTACCTACTATAAATGGAATAAACCAAGAGACTGTTTCTCAGCTCTTGATATGCTCCGTTACAGACAGCTTTCGCAGACGCAGACCACATGAGGTCTTACCAGCCCTGATTACCAGGTTCAAGATAACGGCTCAAATGACAAGGCTGGCAAGAGGGTACAAAGGCCCGTTTCGTCAGTGTGCACCACTCCATGGTAACTTTCGTGGACCTGCTCTGCTGCACTACCATGAGTGCTCCCGCCAAGGTCGCCACGTGAGTCTGTTCATGCTCAAGTGTTTCAAAGCACATCTTTTTTCTACCTAATTTCATCCAATCTAATCTAGTTTGATATAGGATGGGTGGGGGCTTCATGACACATCTTCTGAAAATTCACTATTCTTCCAGCTCCACAGCACACGTCATCAATTGCCACAAGGCTATTTATAGAGTCAAACATGGTGCTTTAAGGTTTGTGAGCAGGGCCTTGGTTTCCTCTCCTCCAAAGTCTCTGGCTTAGAATCATAGAATCATAGAAACACTAAGGTTGGAAAAGACCTCCAAGGTCATCTAGTCCAACCATCCCCCTACCACCTATATTACCTACTAAACCATGTCCCTAAGTACCGCATCCAACCTTTCCTTCAAGACCCCCAGGGACCTTATTCTCAGTAGTCATGTTTCCCGCCGCATCCAGTAAGGGATGGAGATTCTCCTTGGCCCTCCTCTTGCACCATATCACACACTTAAAAATATTTTTATTTAACTAGTAAACAATTAGAAAATGGTAGTCTAGAAGGAAAACTTACCTAAACATATTGAGGCAGTGCAGAAAAAGAAATGAGGTAAAAAGAAGAAACCCTCTCCGAAATCTTTCCCATATTGCAGCAACAAATGGTACAGCCACTTTGGGGCAAGTTTGCAAAAAAAGAAAAGGACCTTCACTTATTTCTGCAAACTGCATTTTCTAGTATATTTTTTATTTCCACTACACTTATGTTGTTATCCAAGTCTTGGTTGTTTATTTATTCATGTGCACACCTACATGGTGGACACATCCATGCAGTGAATTGGATTCACCATTCATTTCTGAGTACTTAACTTTTGGTCATTGTATCTTTTCCTAAATTTCGAGTCTTTGAGTACCTTCGAACTACCAGACAAATTTGTCTCCATTTCCAAATATACAAAAAAATCCATTCCAAATTACTCTAGTGTTGAGCCCAGCATAATTTTTTCCTGCAAAAGTGATAGATTTAAAGGTCTGATTTCTTGTAACCCTTCACAGCTAGAAATGTCTATGGCATGGGAAAAAAACCATCACTTTCTAATCTGTGGAAAGTATAAAGATAAGGACCTTTGCTTGTAGAGAACCCATGTTACATATCTTTTATTTTCAGTTATCACAAATCCACTTGTGGTAAGCTCACAAGAAACCAGGAAAATCTCTAAAATTTTGAAAAATTTCTTTCACAGAACTAAAAGCTACATGACTTTGTCCATTATCTGAACTTTCCCCATGGCCACAACATTATTTAATTCTGGTAGCAGTGTGGCTGGCAGGCATGACAAAAATATTTGTAGAACATACATGTACTTAAGCATACCTGTTTAAAATGAAAGAAACAAAGACACATTAAAGGACAAAAGAGGCAGTCAAACTGAATTAGATATTAATGTTTCACATTTTTCTGACATTACCAAATGACCCCTGCCTTAATGTACAAAGTGTATTCAGATCTTGTTTTATCTGATGTCTACACTTAGTAACATTTGCACATGTATTTTATTGGGTATTTAAAGCAGGTGGACCGGCTGAAGTAGAATACAAACATCTCATCTATGAAGATCACTTATCAGTGCTCTTCTGAAAAATAAAGACTGCAAAGCCACACAATCCATTATAGCAATCTGCTCAGATCACTTAACAGATGTTGGTCTGCGAACCTAAAAATACCAGCCACTGACAAACAGCCTGTCATCATTTCCAAACTGAACAAATACTCTTAGCACAACAGGATATATACACATATATTCTTAGGGAATGTGCTAAATGTCTAAATTAACTTTGAAATATCTCTAAACTTGTGTGATGCAGTTCCATTGAACTTTTTTTTTTTTTTGTAAAACCCTGTCAGTCCTTCCTTTTCTTAGTCTGTCCGGCTAACTTATGTACCAACATGCTTAATCTTAGCTCCTGTACTGCGATTACTCAAGCACATCCCCTCAGAAGATACCGTCCATTTTGCAAACACAAAATGCTAAACTCACACCACCCTTTACAAATACAACATTGTGGTTTTTTCCCTTCCACACTCGCAAATAAAAAATTACTTTCTATGCAGGGGGGTGCAAACGCAAGGAAGTTTGATATTCTTATTTTTTTCTTGGAGCTTGAAACTTAAGTTTTTGGAGCTATGCTCATCCTAACATAACCAAGTGAGTGATGGGGAAAGGTTCCTTGCATGGGCCAACTGCAGCACGTCTGGTTTTGGCAAGGCAGAGGAAGTGACTTAGCTACTACCCTTCTGAGGCTACAACAGAGAGTCAAAAGGCAGTTGCGTGACCTTCCCTTTTTTGTAAGAATGAAGCCATTCAGATGTTAAGTCATTTAAATCAGCCTACCACATAGGTAGACCAATAGAGGTCTGCAATGAAGAAATCTCTTCCAAGTACCAAACTGAGATGCAGCATAAAAAGAGAAATGCAGAAGTACTTGCATGTATGTGTGTGAATGTAAAACATACACTGTGGATTATGTCACTGGAAGCAGCATGTCCTTGTTTTCAAAGGTAAGCAGAAGGAAATCTCAGCGCTGCACCTGCAGACCAGGCTTTCTGCAAGGATCGATGCTTCCAGAGAAGCATGAAAGAAGACCACAGGCCAGGCCACATCGTATTTTCTCAGCAAGGCTCTATGGCTAACAAAGAAAGCAAAGCTTATCATGCTTGGTGCCCGTATTCTACAAGCTTGCTGTAATGCTCAAAGGGCTTAAGTGCCCTTATCTGCCAACCCCTTGCTTCATTTCTTCATTGAAATAAATCCCTTTGTAATAACAAATGAGACTTGCTACTTAGCCTGGATGCAGATGAGGAGGGACAGAGCTGCTTTTACATCTGGCTTGCAAAAGACAATCCATACAGGTAGCGTGAACTGTTTAGGGATTACAGACAAAATTAACAAAATTAACTGAATGGATCTCCCCATTTTCTCCCTTCCCTCACTAAGTTCTTTAAATCTTATTATAACAGAGTAATTCCAAGGCACAGTGATTTAAAACTACAGCCTCCTACATAATTTTGGCAACAGTCATTTTATTTAAACTATTTTTAAATTAGTGATTTTCAACAACACATTCCGAGACTTGGAGTGGACAGAAGGAAGGAATAAGGGGAGTGGCTTCAGATTATTTATACAGCGCCAGTTCTTGCCGTCCTGCCACAGGCTTTCAAAGGCATAAGTCACTTACAGAGTTCAGGATACCCTACAGTTCACCAGCTTAGGAATGCTTTTAAAATTTGGCTGTTAAGAAGAATACAGATGTTCATTGTAGTTATTAGAAATAAAAGGAAGGGGGTATCACTAAAAGCTTATTATATAACAAGGATTCCCCGGATTTATTTACATATTGCTGAGATGGCAATTTATAAATTATGTGTTTTTCTGTAAACATAGAAATTAGAAAGTTACAAAAAAACTATTGGAATGTTTTAAAAATATTTTTAAACCTACAGAAATAGCCTGAGATTTCATTCTGCAAGGGCACAGAGGTCTTCCCTGCATCTGTGATTTCTATCATGTGGGGCCTAAAGACAAAGAGGACATTCACATGAGCAAAGATGATAAAGCATTAGCTCCAAAATGCTGAATTGTCCATTCTAAAACAAATTACACAAGTTTCCTCTGCAATTTAAAAGCCCTAATGTTTTACACACCAACAACTCAAAATTAGTAAGTGACTCTGCACAGTTTATGCATGCTCAGAATTAAATAACCTCAAAAGCACCGTAAGTAAGAAAAAAATAAACAACCTGAACATGGCTTTACCTTCCTCCTCTCAAGCATTTAGTAAGTATTTATATAAAGTCTTAAAATTTGAAACACGGATCCATACACAGAAATCACAAGTACCTTTGGAATCTTCTAAAAATATAAACAAAAACCCCAACCCTTTATGTTGATTCTAATACCATAACTTTAGTCTTAGTTTACACTTTGCCTAAAGAATTTAAAAATTAGGTATTTATGCAGGTTATCAACACAAATTTATGTTTGGGAATTTCTTTCCATCCTTTTCTTCTCCTACAACAGCACTCTTATTTATACAAAACAGAAACAGCATTTTTAATTTATTCGCTGTGCTTTCTTAGTAGACTTCCTAATCTGTCCTTCAGTGTGTGGCAGTGTAACAACCCTCCTCCCTGCAGGAAATCGTAAGCACCAAGAATATTTCAAAGATATTTTTTTTTCTTCTTTTTGGCCGCAACTGGAAGAAACGCCACTTTCTGTGTGATTTCAGGCTTTTTTATTCTTACTTGTAAGGCTGTTGAGTTGTGATTGCAGAGACTGATGCAAACACCTGGAGAGCAGAACTGGACAGGTGGAGAAGTGGGATGCAGGACTACTTTCTGAAAGAAACTGCTGTTCCTCTTACACATATCAGTATCACTGAAACAAGTACTTACCTATCTACAAAAAAAATAAGCATTTTAATTGATCTTTAAGATACCCTTTCATGTATGCTACAATAACATGAAAACTAAATAAATCTAATTCTTACAACACACTAACTTTTTTTCAGTTGGTAAGTGACTATGTAATGAAATTGGGTTTTGTTTGGCTTAACATGGATACTTTTAAGATAAAAGATGCGATCTGGTTCAGTAATGGGCTACAGTGTCTGCACATTTTCCCTCAGTTAAAACAGCATATAAAATCTAATGAACACAGTTTACAAATCCAACCAGCATACACAAACATCCTGACAGCAAGAATGACAGCATATATTCCTTTATATTTACTTGACCATCTGTAACACCTTTGAGAGAACTTTAGGGATTCTCAAGTGAAGAGCAACGAAAGAAAGTAATAACCAATTCAAAAGTTCCTGAATTGTTTATTTCCAGTGCCCTGAACTCACACAGAGTATTGCCGCATATGACAGATACCCACTGCTCTTAGTTTTCAAACACGCTACCAGCAAGATTTATAGAGAAGTTTATTTCTCCCTCCAGACAATGTCTGGAGAAAGAAAAAATTCTTCTTTAATTTTGTAAAAGGAAAAGAAAGCATACAGAAGCATAGGAACTAGAATTGTGTTGCTGACTCACCAGAGAGTTCTATACATTTCTTCTTATCAGAAGATCATCATTAAAAGGGTTGACTTTAAGAAGTGCTATGACAGCCAGTATCTTTAGTCCTACCTGTATATGGTCTTCTTTCATATGACTAAACAGGAGCTACAGAATTGTTTCAGTAATACTGTTGTGGTGAATAGACTGTGTGAACGATGAGAAGTTGAAGCTGAGCCAAAGAAGGAAGGTATTTTGTGCAGTCCTCACTTCCAGCTCTTTGCCGCAGGAAACCTTCTCCTCCAGCCTTCTAGCATAAACCGACGTGTAGCCAGCCTTTAATTCCCCAGTATCAGCTGGGTTAGACTGTACACTTGGTAGCGTTTTAAAAAATAGACAGACAGAACCTGGTTGGAGCATAGCCACACATGCAGTAATGTCAGCAGCACAATTAGAAGTAATAATCCCTTTAATTTCAATCACATGCAGTTGGAACAACACATCTAATCTACCTTACATATATGCTATCTCCAGTACAATGCGTTTATGTATTTCCTTCCTTCTGTACATCTGTGATTCTTGAAAAAGTTCTGGTCAACCACATCTTACATTCTCAATTTTGATACCTGCACTTACAGATACAACTGGACTGTCTGAATATTGGGCACATTGCACCTGGAAAGGGTTTAGAGAATTACATTGGTGATTACTTCCCTCTACGATCAACATAAATTGTGATTTGATGAAAATGCTCATATGCATAATTATCTAACACCCAGCACAGCCTAAAAACTTTCCAAAAAATGCAAACATTTTTCCTAGCGCATAGATTATTATCAGAAAGAAATTCCAGGGTCTAGATGTTAGTCATATTCTGACATCTTATCAAGATGTAGAGTATGCAAGTAATACACGATTGCCCTTAGCATCAGTATTTTGATACATGAATCCAACAGCTGCTCCCTTCTCTATATCCATTTCTTCATTTTGCAAGAAGCATAAAAATCATTCCCTCTAAGAACAAAATGGTTGAGATATATATATATATACCTACTGCAAAAATATTCCTAAACAGAGCAAAATACTTTTCCATACTAATAACATTTATCTCTCAAAAATAAACCAAACACTCTAGACTAAAATATCAGTGAATCTGCTGCAGGAATCAGTTTTGCTAGCGTTACTCAAACCAGATATTGAGGCATTGCATTTTTTCCTAATTTTTTTTAAAAATAAATCCGTTTACCTGTTAAGCATTTACAGTCTGCAGGGTGATATCTGAGAAAGGCACATTACTGTGAATTGCCTCAATTACAGTATTCTAATGCACAGATTCAGTAAAATGTCTGAGAATTTCACTTATTGTCTTCAATCAAGCTCAGATTGTTCATGTTGCAAGAACTCATATGTTTACAGAGCATGTGAATTAGGTCCACAGCCATTAGTCTAAAAGTAACAGACGTAAATTTTTATGCTAAGGAGTGTATTTTAAAAAGCTATTATATGTTTCTAGACTGGAAACATCTCATTAGAAAGTGATGTTTGGGGCTGTCCTAGAATTTTATTTTGTAAGAGCTCAGACATGAAAGCAATCAAGCCTGTGCTGCAATATAATAGATTTTCACTGTGAATGTTATCAGACTCTGAACTGTGACACAAATTGGTAACGTGTATTTTAAATCCAAACTCTGATGAGATTTCTCAGTACAGCAAACTTTCTGAAGGGCTGAAGGATGTGATCGAAGCTGTAAAGCCAGCGCATCCTGGACTCCCTGCCTCCCAGCAGGGGTGGTGGAAGGTCACGGGAGTGCTTTTGCTTCACAGTGAATCGAGGAACTCTTTCTGGCCCCCTGAAATATCACCCTTCCTGAAAGCAGCAAATGCAGTGCTTGGGAGCCTCCTTCTCATCCTAAAAGGCAAGGGTTCATAGTGTGTATTGCAGAGACTGGAGAAAAAAAATATTTTGAATTGACATGCTTGCTTCTCTAACGGCATCTTCTCCCTTTACACAGCAGGTCTTACAATTTAATCGTGTCATCACTGAGATGAATGGGTCAGTTCACAGCTCTCAACTAGGGACTTCAGCAAACACCACTGCATTGAGACTAGCAGTCAGTCAAACCTTTTCTCATAGTCATGAGGGGCAAATGTAAACACAGGATGCCAGAACCTGAGACCTTCAGAATACATCTGCTGTGCTTACGCCTTATTCCAGCCTAAAATAAACCTCATAAAGTTAAGAAAAGGATGTTAGCAGATGATTAAAAAAAAAAAAAGTTCAAAAAATCCCCCATCCCCCAAAAACCCCACATAAGCTAGGCTGAAATTTCCACAAGCTTAGTAAGTATTGTCAAAATCAATATTTAATCCACACTTGATGCTGGGGGCACAGGTGGCAATAGCCGGGCTCTCTGTTTTGACGGACCTGACGACATACAGAAGTCTCAGACCCCTTTTTGCTCAGATCCTTTGCCATACAAATAGCAAGTCTGAAATTCTCTGGACATTTTCCTGTCCTCCTGTAGCTTGCTGTGCTCTCAGAGCATTGGAGCTTTTGTCACCTCCCTTTATACAACACTGCTCTCAGCTACAGCATTCCTCTTACTTTTTCCGCAGTGTTGTGCTATGCATTCGACGTTGAAAAATCAGTAGCACGTGACATATAAGTTAAACCCTAAGTTAGCACATGCAACTGGTAGGTCACATATGTTGAACTGGAACTCCTAAGAACAACACTTGGAAACATCATTAATCATGAAGCATGTCCTGCACACAACAGATAGAGTAAACGCTTGTCACATTCTGGAGGAAACCCTGCTCACCTCCATCAGCATAAGTATCATCTTTCCAACAACAGCAAAAACCTCCTACTTCACCAAGTGACCCCACATCTTATGGGAACAACCGAAGCTTCCCAGTAACCAGCAGGATTAAGTTCCCTAAAATGTACTCAGCACTGAGACTGATGACACCTTCAAAATGATTTTTGGGTCATGTTTCCCAGGTTTTACTTATTCCTCTTCTATCAAAATTTGATTCCACAAACAGCACATATTACGCTAAATATGTGTGGATAATCCTTTACAATTGCGTTTTTTTTTCAGACTAAAAATGACAATTAAAAGTCAAAATAAGGTAAATAGAACAGCATTATTTCTCAGGAGAATAGAACTGAATGGGGAAAGCGTGAATGGAATAAAAATACTGGAATCAAAACAGGATTTCTTAAAGTATTTATTAGCCTGTGAAAGGTGTATATTCTCAAGGATCATGATCCAAGCTACTTTATTTTATTTTGGAAAATATTCTTATAAGCAAATAAAACTGGCTAACCCACAGCTGCTAGTGCCACCCAATATAATGTCAAATCATCACTACAGGGAGACTGCTTTGAAAAAGGATAACATGAGGTCTCTCTCAGGAAAGTCCTGAATTTTAAAGAGAGTCTTTTCCTTGCCATGGGAAGTTACAGATAAAAAGAAAAATTGATAACGGCAGCATTCCATAAATTACAGAATGTATTGAACAGTGTGGCAAAGCAAAAATACTGACATGTCATAATTTTCATACTATATGCTGCATGGAGCAAGTGTGCTCTGCAAGGTAAACAAAAAACTTTGGTTTTTTTACGTTTTGCACTGTAGTCATCATTAAGTGAATTTATCTGCAGCCGGTTCTAAGTGCAATTGCAGAAGAACATCACACAAATGCTAGGAAAGCTTGCCTCCAAAATGCTTAGCTGTAATAAAACTATAATAATGGTTTTATTTTGCAGCTGAGCTAAGGAAAGCTGGAATGCAGGTATATAAATCTAAATTGAATTTTTAAATACTTGTATTTAGGATTCCTTTGGAAATTCACAATGAAAACATAAGTCTGAATTCCCAATATGGAGATTTTATGCTTTTATTAGTCATATTTTTATTTCCTCTTCTGCCATAAATTTGGTTTTACCTATATAAATAGATCCTAATAACACAAGAGGGGTTCCATTTAAACTTGTTAATTCTCTTTTAAAAATAAAGTCTGTAATATACACACAGATCAGTAATAGTTCCCATGGAAATATTAAAAAAAAGTTTAATATTTGCCATAAATATTACTATTGTAAGAAACACCTTTCCTGTATGCTTAAAATAGCACACAAGACAGTATTACACACAGTAATTTAAACATGCATATGTACTGTTGACATGTAAAATCCTGGTTATATACTTGGATTTATTATTTGTATGCTTCTTTATTTTCCAGATTACAATCCATTTGAATGCTGAAGCCTTTTTTTAATGTACAGATTCTATCAGTCGTATTTATAAGAGCAGTACTGCAGAAGTATGTGTATATTAACCGGAAAACAGTAACGCACTCAGCTGAAAAATATACTGTAGTTCAGCTGAAAAACAGGCCAAATCCACATATTCCAATATCTCACTTTTATTAGTCTTTATTTATACTCCACTTACTCCACATGCTTAACCATAAGGAAAGGCAGTTTTTATTGGCTATCACATGTTTTTAATGAGGAAAGTCAATGTAAGGATTCTAGTGTGTCTTTAGCACCATTCTTCTTTTCGTTGTAAAATCATGGCAGGGGCTCTAACTCCAAGACAAGTGTAGCCTAAAACTTACTTTCTCAATTATTTTTTTTTACAGAAGTGTTTCGATTTCACTAGCCACGTCTGAGATACCGGTCTTGGGTTTTTTGGGTGGGAGGTGGTGGTGACGGGTTTGTTTGTTTTTTGTTTTAAATCAAGACATTTCATAATTTAAAATTCAAAAGCTCTGGTTTAGAACTGCGGAATGCTGCTGTGGGAAAGGGATGCTGCTCCGCTAAGGCAGCCTCTTCAGGATCTCAATATTTAAGATCATCTGGGTGTTTGGATAGCTCCAGTGCCATGCTTGGCATTCAGTTACCACAAACACCTACAGACTGCCCCACCCTATTGGTGGTGGAAAAAAGGAATTAAAATCACTTGTATTTTACTAGACAGAGAATTGAGGAACAGAAAAACCAAGTGGCTTATTCAAGGTTATGCAGCAAGACTGCTACAGAATATAAAGCAAACCAAATTATTTGCAACACGGTTCTAGCCACAGGACCCACACCACCATACTTCTGTTCCCCTCTGAGCGTAAGCACTTTCAAAAATGAGAGTGTAATATGCACCATCCACATCAAGGGTACAAAACTGCGCGCCACAGCAAAAGGGACAGAAAACGCAGTCAGCAAGAGAAAAATCAAAAGAAGGTTGTCTGTCCAGAGTGTACTTTGACATAATCCCTGGACCTTAAGGGCACACGAGAGATCTCCCACAGTTGTGTAAAGTCTCAAAAATCCATACATAACCTAAATTTGTTGTGCTAGGAAACCTTTTTTGTTCATATAACTCTTTCACCTTTTTTTTTAGTGTGTCAGCCATGAATAAATGTCAATCATATGAGCAAGGGAACAGCACATTTATATAAGCTGAGTAACAAGAGGGAGTGACGCTCCTCAAACTGAGGGACAGCTTAGAAATATACTGATGGCAAACAGGTAGTGCTTAGACAAAGCAAGTATGTATATCAATTAGGCTCAGGACATGGAGGTTAATGGAGTATGGGGACAGCTTTGTTTTATGGGTCCTGCTGAAGATAAATGATGGTAGAGAGGAGCGTAAGGAATTCTCTACTATTTAGAAGGTAAGCTTAGAAGATAAAGCAACGGAGTGTGAACGCTACATGGGACAATTACTGATGAAGACCCCTGGCTGAAAGTGAGCAGCCTGTTGGGGTACGCAGGACATTTGATAGGTAAAATCACTCTTGCCATTTGGGTCATGACCTCATTAACAGCCAAAGAGAAGTGCTGAAAATTAATGACCTGCATCTGACTGCCCAGTGAAAATCTACTCTTCACAACAATGTTTACATTTGACAATGCCTTTAGCAAGTAGCAGTTACTGTAGGCTATTTGAGAATAACTAATTTTAACTAGAGAGCATTAAAGCACAGGAAATAAAAAATACGTGCTGTGCCCTCCATAATATGTAAGGCAGAAGATGGAGGCATTTGGATGGAGATGTAACCATAAAGCTCATGAAAGCTATCTTAGACTCAGCTCTGCGTTGCCAAACACTGGAAACTACGTATGATGTTCAACACCTCATACACTGACGCACACCAGCCAACCTGTAAACAACAATCTGGAGGCCTTTATCAGTGATAAAGTACACAGCGAACTGGATGTCTTGGATCAAAATGTATTAGAAAGCATGAGGGAAATGAGAACAAAGTATTATATTAAACACAAAAATACTAACCACATCTTTTTGGCATTGGGCTGACACCAAACTATTTAAACTGCTTAAGGTTCAAGGGTAACACATAATTATTAACCTACAGGTAAGCATTTTTAATGTAAAGTTACATAAAGTGAATTCGTTCAGATAAAGTCTGATTTAAAGTGATGAAATAAACAATCAGTATTGTAGAATTATTTTTGACTAACCAAATCCTGTGTACTCGGACTCCTAATCTACTTTGCTTCAGTTGATCCCTCTCATCTGTTTTTTCCAGCTAATGAACAGCAGCAGCAATGTCCTCAAACAAAAAGTTTCTAATGGAATCAGTCAATGCAGAAAAATTAGAGACAGGGAAAAATAGATTGTGGTAGGAAAACACTTGATAAATAAATAAATTAAATCTAATTTTTCAACTATTTTCTCTTACTCAAACTAAAACTTTATCCCATTGAATTCAATTAGGGAAACACAAAAGTTTAGCCTCTAGCTTCAAAAAGAATTTGGAACGACTCAGTCCTTTTCCTTGATCCCTTTCCCTCCTTTTTTTTTTCCTAATTTGTACCAACACCATATTTGCAATGCTGTGAAAGTGTCATCTCTGCCTCTGGGGTCATTTCTGAAACAGTTTCTCATCTATGAACACAGTAGTCTGAGGCTAACTGTGGCTGTATCAGACAAAGGGGATCATAACAGTGAAGGATGATAGATGAAAAGAAATAGCAAATAAAAGAAGAGACGAAAGGAAAAGAAGGTACAGCAAAGGTCCTAGCTCAAGTGCAGGTTTGAGTCTTCACTATTACACAGCTCATTTTATTCCACTTCCTTCTCCATTTGTCATCTGAGGATTAAACAACAACATCCTAAAAATAAGGTGTACCACAACAGCCTAGTAATAACCTTCTAACAAAACATTACCATATTGGCCTTGGAGCTTACTTCAGAGAAGGATTCCAGCTCGAGAGAATAATCAGCACAGAAAACAGTTACTACGTGTAACAAGAAGTCTCTCCAAAATAGCATGATAGCATGCAGTAAGATTAATTCAAATCCTTTCTCACTGAAATTAAATGCTAAAATTATTTCTTTTATAATTGTAGGTATATTTAAACTTTGACCTACATATTTTAGGCCACTTTGCTTTCAGATTTTCTCAAAATTTTTTTTTCTTACATGCTACAGGACCCTTCCTTGGAAGATCTTTTGGACTGTTGTAGATTCGCCACCAAATATAGAAAAAACCCACATTGTATTGTCCTAATTTCTGAAGTAGGAGGGAATTCTTCCATTTGCACTGCTTAGTAAGAAAGAATAATATTCTTGGTTCTTGCCTTCCCTATTATGGGAGAGCAATTACAGAAAAGCCATTGATGGGATATTTTGACATGAGAAACGAACGATGACAGAGGAGAGAAGCGGTAGCTTCAGTAATTGAATGGAAACATAGGGGACACAGAGGAAAAGATCAAGACCAAAAGTAGTATTGAACTTTGAAGAAGGTGGTAAGTAAACAAAGTAAATGACAGGAGAGGTCCTACTGGTCATGAGAGTTCCTACTCAGCATGAGAGTTCCTACTCTGAAAAAGTGACCCAGAATGGAGAGATACAGACTTTCTCCTCTCCAAAGTCTTCAGCTGTCTGCCAGGGAAATCTTTCTCCTGAAAGACCTTAATGAGCTGACCTAACTGTACTGGAGCATGGGCTTTTATAAGATCTCCCAAAGACAAGGAGCATCAGGCCAGAAGAACTGTGCTATTCAGCCTTCTCCCTGAAGCTTCTGCAGTCCAAAGGGGATGTGGAGAGAGCAGCTCCAGCAAATCTGGCCATTCATAGATGGGAACAATTTATCTGACGATCGTGAGAAAAGAAGAAAAGATCCACTGTAGAGCCAATCTCAATGTCTTTAGTAACAAAGGTGACGATGAAAGTCCAATTGGCAAAATTTGGTAGAAATGTAGCCACTTTAGGACACAAGGGGAGTCCAGGACAATCACTAGAATCTGCCATACTAGTTATTCACAATCGCCCCGAGAGGAAAAAACTTACAGAAAACTATTACTTTCATTTGGCTACAGGGGAACAGGAGAGCTATGGCTTCTATTAAACAAAACAAGCACGATGATCTTTATAACGTGTGTGTGAATATATCTTTTCTTTCAAGAAAAGAAGTGCTGTCTCCAAGCAAAGGATGGTTTAAAATAAGAACCAAAAACCTAATAAATTTAGCAAATGAGAGCTTCTAGCATCTCAAAGACAGAGCTCCTGAGATTTACCTCTATATATTAGGGGTGTAGAGTAATGGTTCTTGTATTGGATGGTTTACGGTTTGTAGATCTATGGGGACCCATCTCAACTGAATTCTTTAACAGCTGATATGACAGAGATGTCCATTACCCAAATGGACAGCACTCTCTATTGATCACTGCTCCACTTAGCAATCCCATTTGTCATCCTTTTGTCTCTGCCCTCATCTGTGCTAGATAAAAAGAAGGAAATTAATCAGGTTCTACATTAGTTAATCCACCTATAAGGCACAATGAGCAACTAAAACACCGGAGGCACAGAACCCTTGGCGTATCTACCTCAAAACCAGACGTACTGAGTTTCTTTGTATCTTTCCACACAACAGGCAGGGAGAATTGAGAAACAGCCTTCATACTGAAAAGGAGCTAAAGAAATGCTATCATCACTGTAAACTCTACGTATGTCAAGCATCATGTTTCCTTCACAGCATCTTTATGAAATGTTTTTGTTTCTCTCAACATAGAGTAGGAAAAAAACAGCCAAAACCCCAACAAAATAACAGAGCAACTACCTAATCAACCAGCAAATCACCTGGGGAGATGCAACGGCAATTAATTGGATTTATGCAGTTAGACTGCACTCATCCAGTATTCCCATACACATAGTATGTTTTTTACATAGTTCTCATACAAAAGATGAAATTAGCCATGACAAAAGCAATACTGAAACATTTAACATTCTCCTTCATAGTATACATAAGCACCCATGTCACGGAGACAGCAGCTTTTCTATTCCTCCGCCAAATGCAATAACAGAAATAATTAAACATCTTCCAGACCTGAACTGCATAGTCATTAGACAACAGTCAATGATTTGAACCGCCACTAGAGCTCGAACTGCACTTTGTCCAGGCTTTCCAAGCCATTTCCATTCGGAAAGCCTTCCATATCCAGATTTCCCCTGAGAAACGTTTTATGATGCTATAAAGACTGTCAACCAGAGACGAGAGCTCCTCGGCACCTGAGCCACAGACAGAACTATCAAATAACACTTAATTGCTGGATGACACTAGGTGGCTGGGCTTGAATTCTGATCTCCAAATATTATCCATGCAACTGTCTGCAGAGATAAGACTGTTATGATAGCAGCAGATAAAACCAATTAAAATAGGGAACAGTGAGCATATCAAGACCCTGACTTTCACCATAAATACAGTTTAACACACCTGAGTGGCAAAATGTAATGTGGTCTCTGATACATGAAGAACGCAGCCTAGGACCCAACTATTCTTCTGCACTGGAAGGATGCATATGCATAGCTGAGGGAATAGCACAGTGTGAGTGAAGGAAAACACTGCATATTCAGGACTAAACACGGCAGCTGTTAATGACTGTTACAAACACTGCTGGATTGCAAATGCTGATACCAATCGCAGAGATAGGTTCATTTTAAATTTAGGAAGATGTTTACAGCTTCAGCCACCAGCATGACTATTCGAAGAGAACAAAAGGGCACTTATTTTTCTTTTGCCTCACATCTGAGCAACTTCTGCTTTCCAGTTCATGCGATTCCACTAGCATCTCTGTCTGGTATTGTTCATACCCTAATCTACTTCATGATTTATCTCTCAGTGTTGCTGCCAAAACCCTCTGATAAGGCTGCAAGCTTTAAATTTTTACACACTCAACAACTAAGGAATACAGTGAAGATGTTGCACATAAAAGGGACAGTGAATAAGAATTTCTTAGTAAGCATATAAAAACTTGTTCATTTGGCAGGAAAAGGCAGGAACACGGGAAGAGAGTAAAATGGGAGAGTTGATATGAAATCTAACTAATAGATCCCACAGGGCAAAACCACAATTGACTGCTGGGAACTAGTGTTAATAAGGAGAATCTGGTTAAGTTAATCACGGTATTAAGAAGTAACATTTCAACTTTAACCAAAGAAAGGTTAAGAAAGCACCAGGCAACACAATGTTGCTTGAAACACCTTCCTTCCTGCCCCCTGCCCAGTTTCTCTCAAAATTCAGTTAGACCTTTATAGTTGAGACATCATTAGAAAAGGTGCTCAATCTCATCTGAGTTGAACAGTGGAAAAAACTCAAAACTTTTAAATGTGTTCATATATAATCTTAGTAGCGCTACTAATTTCTATTTAACTGTGAGCTCTCCATACAAAAATGGACTAACAATACCAGAATTAAAAGTAGAACAGAGTCCTGACTTCCATTTTCTTTTCTTTCTGATTCTTTCCCTTTTTTAATACTGCATTGCTGTGATGTTTTTTAACCATTTAATGATGTTTTTCAAACCTTGTAAAGTGAACACTCCAAGTGACATTACGTAAACAATCTTTTACATAATGTTTCCATCAATTTCAGACTAAGCTTGCTCACATTAGAAAGAATATGTGCTTTTTGTCCCCCTTCACAACCACCCTTGCAAATACTCAACCTAAACATTTAAATTAAGAAAACAACAACAACAAAGAAAAAAAACCCAAAACACACAAAAAATTCTAACTTTTTTCTACAGCTAAAGATTTTGTTTGGCTAAGTCTACCTGCATGGACGTCTGCTGCATCCTTCATATTCTGCCTCCCTGTCTCTCACTTTGTGAGCATAATTAACTCAGAGGACAGAAAGGGGGAAAAAAAAGAGTGATTCAGCATGTTGTAACTGGCCTTAAAAATACGAATGAGAATGTTTTTTAAAACATATGATATTGCTTAAATATCATTCTTAAAATCCCAGTCACCTTCTCTTACTTCTTTTCAGACTTTGAGAAGCACCACGCCCTTACTCTCACAATGCGCATTTTCACTGAGCTCACAGAAATCAAAACACAGATGAGAAATCTGTCAACAAAAGCTCGACAGAGCTACAACTCTCTTATTTGTAAATGAACGTCACACTTCAGCTACAGCTTTACTATTTAGTACAGTTGATTTTAAATGTTTCAAGGTATTTTCAGTCCATTTATAAAAATCTGCTTTTCCTTAAGCACCTCCTTTTATCTTACTCTAAATAATAGTATCATTTCTGCCTGTATTGGCATAATTTCTGTATCATCATGCCTTGCTCTTTTAGTCTGTTTGATCCTCTGGTCTGCTTCATTTGAATCAGTGAAGTAATTCTTGGATCACTGCCCCTTTTCCCAAAATTATGGCCAGCAGAAAGGCTTAGTGGCCTATTCCAACTACTTATTTTATGATTCCAGTTCTGCTCATTTGTTTTAACTACAAAAATGTGCCTGGTACCAGATACATGCAGTGCAACCCTGTGAGCAACACGCTATTTCAGATATGTATACTGCATCTCTTCAGCATTCAAACCACTGCTCTGCATCTTATTGAGATCAATGACTTGCTCTTCTTCACCTCTTCAGAGAGAGAATTAAATATTCTCTTCAGAGAAAAAGGTGTTTCAGGAATGAAGATAGTTTGGCTGCTAATGCTTCCATACTACTCTCTTACGGAAGGGTCATAAGTTGGTTTGTCTATGCCAAGTTTTACTCCTCTATAACATAATTGCAGTTTTTGCACCTTTTCTGTTTACACTCACTTTGAAGTTTTCTCCTTTCAGACTTCTCCCCTCTCCGCCCCCTTCTCACTTGTTTTGATATGGCTTGCACATTTCCTGCTATTACAATTAACAATGCACATACAGAAACAATAGCCACTGTCACAACATTCACAGCTTCAAAGCTCGCTCCAACTTGCAAGGCATAATACACAGAGAGGACACTAATGAAAAGGCTGAATTTAAAATCCCATTTATCCTGAAAAGGTCATGCCACATTGAGATGTCCTTGGGAGATTGCTGGGACACACTGGGCTCTCTGAATGTTGTCGTGATCATTTTCTCAGCAAGATAACTATGCTTTACATGTCTGGACTGTTTAAGGGCGCAACACATGCTAATTTAATTTATGTTTTTAGGGGAGCTGGAGTTTTTACAGAGAAAATGCAAGGGGCTATAGTTTGCACTGCACGCACAAGGGATTACGCCCATCTTTTCAAGAGCTAATGGCAGAGCTGCACGAGGCAGCAATGAACATCAGCTCAGTTTCCTGGGAGTGTTCTTAATTCATCATCACTGTCTTGCAAATAAACTACTCCCATAGACAAAAGGAATTTACGAAAAATCCTTCTGGGCTTTGTACAGATCTTGAAAAGATTTGGACCATTCATACTCTAAATAATTAGACGAGCCCATACCAAGTACAGATATATTACTACAGGCAGACAGTGGCTATGCTACTGCCGTTTTGCTATTTGAACAGCTTCATGCCGTAAGTGTTCAAAATAACCTTTAAAAAAAAAATAGTCTGTAGCTTTAGTCACTTAGTACACTTAGAGCAGGTACCAGCCACAGCTATTACACACCATTTCACACCAAGAAGACTCATTAGCTATCCTATGACCATGACTATTTATTCCAGACTATTTTAGGAAGGCTAGGAAATTCAGGGCACTGAGACAGATGGCCTGACAGACTGAGATGAAACAACAGAAACAAGGGAATTTCAAAGAACAAAAAATTTCTAGCCACTCCTTATACTATGAAATATTGCCTGTGTGGAAATCCAGCTCCTACGCATGTGGATATAAGCAGAACTACAAACACACACTATCAATGAACTACTCTTTTCAATTACAACCCCTGAATTCACAGGTGGTGTAAGCATATGAGGATAATAAATCCTTTCAAGCCACACTTTCATAGAATCATAGAATCATTAAGGTTGGAAGAGACTTCAAGGATCATCCAGTCCAACTGTCCTTCCACCACCCATTACCCACTAAACCACGTCCCTAAGTACCACATCCAACCTTTCTTTAAACATCCCCAGGGATGGTGACTCCACCACTTCCCTGGGCAACCTGTTCCAATGCCTGACCACCCTTCCGAGAAGAAATGTCTCCTAATCTCCAACCTAAACCTCCCCTGGTGCAACTTGCAGCCGTTCCCCCTTGTCCTGTCACTAGTTATCTGCGAGAAGAGGCCAACCTCCAGCTCACCACAACTCCCTTTCAGGTAGCTGTAGAGGGCAATGAGGTCTCCCCTCAGCCTCCTCTTCTCCAGACTAAACAAGCCCAGTTCCCTCAGCTGCTCCTCATAAGACCTGTGCTCCAGACCCTTCACCAGTTTCGTTGCCCTTCTCTGGACACGCTCCAGGGCTTCGATATCTTTCTTGTGGTGAGGGGCCCAAAACTGGACACAGCACTCGAGGTGCGGCCTCACCAGGGCTGAGTACAGGGGGACGATCACCTCCCTGCTCCTGCTGGCCACACTATTCCTGATACAGGCCAGGATGCTGCTGACCTTCTTGGCCACCTGGGCACACTGCCGGCTCATGTCCAGGCGAGCGTCAACCAACACTTCCAGGTCCTTTTCCTACTGGCAGCTTTCCAGCCACCCCGCCCCCAGCCTGTAGCGCTGCCTGGGGTTGTTGTGGCCAAAGTGCAGGACCTGGCACTTTGCCACATTGAACCTCATTTCATTGGCCTCTGCCCAGCGACCCAAATAGAAGACTTCTTGAAGTTTCATTCATTTACTGTTATTACCTTCCTAAGTTTGAAGAAAACAATGTTGTATGTCTCAGTTCAAGGCTAAGTCTGAAGACTATCCTCTTTCAGGTTCTCATAAAAATCTCAGTACAATATTGGGCATGTGAAGACTAGCGTAAATGATGTCCAGCAATAAGGACTATGAGTTAATGTAATTTCACCATACTCAACATTAAACTTTCTACTTTTGTTAACAATCTTCCTTGCCCTCCACTGTATTGTCAGTATCTTCTCAGGTTATGGCCTCAACTAGCCAGAGGCCCTGGACTACAACTCATCACTGAAAGGATGAAAGAAAAAGGAAGGCAGACAGTAGGAGAGTCTATTTTATATCTTAATTCTTCCATTTTCTTAACCATTTTCTACTGAAAGAGCAGTTTTGTCTATGTCTGGATTGTGTGACTAGAAGAGACTTGTGGGAAGCAATGACAAAAGGGTTTCAGGAATTAAGTAAACACATTTTGACAAAATAGTATCACGGTACTGACAAAGAAAATGGACTGTAAAATATTCTTTTTTTGGTAGTCCTTTAGGCACATCAAGTGCTTGCTGTGCAGCGGACTGGGAGACTCCACGTAAAAAAGGACAGGAGAAAAAAAAAAAAGATGATGCAGATTCCAGGACCTCATCCAGTGAAGACAGGAATGCTTAACTCTAATATATGTAAAAAGCATACACCATGTGGGCAGGTAGAAAAAGACATGTTTTTACAACTAGTGGCAAACAGCCTTTATGTGTGCTTGCTCAAGGAAACAGAATCCAAGATGGTGTTCTCCTGATTACCAGACAGCTTCATGCCAGAACACATGACATACTAATGCAGCAAGACTCAGAAACTCAGTGCAGCGTCTTAGAAAATACCTAACACATCAATTTCTCAATTTCATATCATTAATGGATTTTTTTTTATCCAATTCAAGTACGTATGATTTCATCCTAGAAGGGGCAAGCCAGCATTCTTTACTGTCAATGTTCAGGACTGAAGAGATGAATTCAAATCGTCTTCCCTGTTCCCTTCACTCTTTCTCCCTCATTCAGATCCCACAAACACAAAGGCTTGTGAGTTTGCTCATGTAAGAAACTTCAGCAGAACTCACTTGGAATATCAAGTCAAGCTCACGCATAAACACTGGTGGGACTGAGGCTTAAGACAATTAGAAGGGATACTAATGGGCAAATTAAACTCTCTACTGGGGTACCTTAAGCCAAATTAGAAAGACAGAAAGACAGAAAGACAGAAAGAAAGACAGAAAGACAGAAAGACAGAA